>JACEEZ010000211.1:145000-157500 GCA_016584305.1 Chionoecetes opilio
TCCTATCTTCTATAGGGGCATGGTATCCTTTTCCAACTGTCCTCTTACATGTAGTTGATAGTTAGTAATATATAGTTCAGCAGATACCCTCGTTATGGACCAATAGGTTTCTTGGTATCTGTTATTCCTATGTATTCCTATGTATTCCTATGTATTCCTCCTCCTCCTCCTCCTCCTCCTCCTCCTCCTCCTCTATTATTTTCCTTAAACTAATAAAAAAAATAAAAGACTGACACATACAACACATACCCCTTAAAAAAAGACAAAATTAATAAAAACATATAGACACTTGGTTAACTTTTAAAACATTTCCTCCAACACTTCTAAAATTTTCCTCCTTCCACACAAGTGACTTTAATGTCATGGTCAATAAGGGGTATAATAAAGATATAAGGGGTCAATGAGGATAACAAAAAAAAAAAGAGGAAGAAAAATTATGATAGTCTGTTACAAATAAAAATAAAAATACGAGAAAAAAAACAAATGTAAAAAAATTGGCAAATGTTATTCAAAAGTTAATGTTTCATGGCACGAAACGGGTATGTTACATGGCCGTAATGGCTAACTTGGCCATGGCTGTTGGACGGAGGGCGGGCGTGGCGTGGACCGGGTGGGCGATTGCGTGACCCAGGCAACCACGCAACTAGTGACCCAGACAACCACGCAACTTGTGACCCAGACAACCACGCAACTTGTGACCCAGACAACCACGCAACTTGTGACCCAGACAACCACGCAACTTGTGACCCAGACAACCACGCAACTTGTGACCCAGACAACCACCCAACTTGTGACCCAGACAACCACCAACTTGTGACCCAGACAACCACGCAACTTGTGACCCAGACAACCACCAATCTGTTTGACCCACACCACGTCAACTTTGACCCACAATTCACTCCACTTTGTACCCAGACATCTCACGATTGACCCATCCAATCGCAATCTTGTGACCCAGGACACCGCAACTTGTGACCCAGAACCAATTGTGACTACAGACACCACCAATTGTACCAGGTAGTCCAGCAACTGTGTGTCCAGTACCAACCGCAACTTTCCCAGAGAACCAAGTAACCTTAATGACATTTTTGCTCCGTTGTCCTTAATAACACCACTTACTCCAAACTCCTATTTTCGCCTTTTTGCACTCCAGGGGGGGTATGCTTATACTAGTCGTCACTTCTCGATAATCTCCTCATCCTTGGGAGGGTAACAAAGGGTAGCTGAGGTGAACCAGATATCTACCATCCATTATCACTGCCTCCACGGTTAGGGTCATCAGAGTGTGTTCACAAAAGATCCAAGTCTCATCGATCTCCGATGTACCAAAATCCACTTAAAATTCTTTCTGCACCGTCGATGGCCTAAGAACACCACAATGCTGCATTAACTTCATTCCTTCGTTGCGAGTGCATCGGACACAGGGGGGCGGCATGAGCCTCTAATCACAGGCGTCACTATAAAAATCCTGCCTGCGCCACCACGGGCGAGGGCCAACCATCACAGCCCTCAAGTGAACCTCCAGGATCTACCATCCGAGCCCTGGAGGTCACTGCCTACACGCGCTATGGGCACAAATGTTATATACAAAAAAAAAGTCTTAAGTCCTTTCCTATGTAAATTCCTGTTCCTTTTCCCTTCCCTTCTACCTTTTTCCGTCCTTTTTCTTTCTATTTTCTCTATTCCAAGTCCTCCTCCATGTAAACTAAGTATATTTAATTTACTTCCTTATTTCAGGTAACGAAGATGAAATAAAAGAAAAACGAATGTACTTAAAATGGAGAAAATACAGATGTAAACACACACACACACGCACACACGCACACACACACGCACACACACACACACACACACTGTAACGAGTAGTTACTGTTTTAGTATTGTATTCGATCAGTGGTTCAGAGGTTCAAATGCTAGTCCAGACCAGATTCTTCGTGATCGTATCATGTTCGGGATCACAGACGACACAGTGCGTGATCGCCTTCTGCGTGAAAAGGACATTACGTTAGCACGAACTCTGGAGATTTGCCGAGCGAGTGCAATGGCCGCTGTTCAGCAAATGGAAGTTAGCAAAATAAGCGATGGGAATGTGCATGCAGTGGGCCGAGGAAGACCGCAAAGGAAGAGTCGAGTGAACGAGAACGAAGCGGCAGTTCAACGCAACCCAGGAAACGCAAGGAAACCAGTTGGATGGATTAAGGATGTAGATTCTGTGCAATGGAACATGAGATGAAGGAGGTTTGCCCTGCGTGGGGAAAAACCTGCTCGAAGTGTAAAAAACTTAACCATTTTGCAGTGAAGTGTCCACACTCCAGAAATACAGTGTTTCGTTCGTGAAGCCAGAGTAGTTAACAAGTTGGAAAATCTGAACATGGAAGATGATTCGGAGTCGGAACTCCAGGTGTACACAATTAAGAATGTTTCGAGTGTTCAGCTTCAGGAGGAACAGACTGTTACTTTGAGAATCACACCAAAGTGTTTCCTACGCTCATTGATAGCTGTGGGGCATAAGTGCTGCCACTACAAACACACAACAAGCTATGAGGAATGCCCTGCACCGCTGTTCTCGAGTGGCGGTGGTTAGCTGGGAATGACAGTAGTTACAAGTTTTTTCACTGACTGACAGTACAAACCTTAGGAAATTGTCAAAGGGAGGTTCACTCTTGTCTAAGGGAGGCTCAGTGGCTGGAATTTGGTAAAGACAATGAAAAGAGCTATCACTTGCACAAGTGGTCCGGACAAACAGTGACCGAAAGATGTATACATGAAGGATAGAAAATCGCAGTGTAGACTTGGTGGTTATCAGCCATAAAAGGACTAGCAGTTGACACTCTGTCACCCAGTTCAACCCCACGTCGGTGTGCCCAGATTGAAAAAGAAGTCTCAAATGTTTTAGGTTTAGGACACGTTTTCAAGTTACACGCCACAATGGCGTGCACTGTCGGGGTAACAAAGTGGACAATCAATAAGTAGGGAAACTGATTTTAACAAATCAACAGAAGCTTACCCATTCCAATTTACAGAAGCTCGCAAACGTTCAGAAGTAAGTTTTCAATTTGGATGTGGAGCAAGGCTATTGCATCTGCGCAGAACACTCTAAACTACGTTTATCTGCCAGGAGCTCCCGTAGTAAATCATACGGAATTTCCTGATCACTGTAGTTTTGGGAAGGACATCACTCATAGAGCCTGCGAGGATCAATGATCAATCATTTGGGTACGGGTGGGGACGCCTACCCACCAAGACGCCCTGGGGGTCCACCAATTCGCGAATTTCCAGATGCAGGCTCCTTTCATACAGCAGCTCTCAAACTCAGAAACTCTCAACTTGCCCCAGTCACGGATCCATGTGGGCGCCCCCTCAATCCACCATCGGGGATTGTCACTCACGATACACCCGAATGGTCGATTGGTGGGTAGGTACAGATCCCATATACCGAAATGACGCTAACAAAACCCTCTCAGGGTTAACAAAAAGGCGTTCATGTCTAGCTCAGGGGGCAGACGTGATAGACAGTCACTCATCCCGGGCGGATACCCGCATAAATTCTGCGTGAGCACTATCCAAGGACTTGGTGCTGTTCTTCAAGTCACAGTCAGTGTCCATTTGCATCACAGCCTAGACCTAAGACAGAGGATCCAGATTGAAAAAAATGTCTGATTGTTTTGTACGCTTCCATGAATAGGGTAGGACGAACGACAAATACTCACCGTTGAGTCTATTCCATAAACACTGGAAGCTGCGCATCCAGCACTAAGATGCTGTTACGTCCCGCTACAGACTCTCCAAGTAGGTATGTTAGGTCCCAAGCATTATGTATCTCGCGACACTCAAGACGAGTTTACTGCGTTAGCTAGAAGTTCCAATAGCGTGAATTGGAAAGCTAGGAGGACTAAGTCCCCTTCAGCGAGGATCGAATTAAGGAAATCTAAGCCATACAGAAACAGAGATGGAAGTACTTAGGTCAAGTGGACAGAGTCATATTTTTGAATGGTGTGGCTCGTGTCAAAAACCGCCTTTGGCCGTCCAATTCCAAGAAAAGATGAACTGCACGCCAGGAGGCAGGGGAGCTTCGTGTCGTAAGGTACTGCCCGCCGCGAGCCCAAATGTGACGCATGTTTGACAGTAAGGGACAGTCCACCTAAACAACCCCTGGAAAGTCACAAGTTTCATGCACGCCCATGGTCGAAAGTTGGAGCAGACTTGTGCCATACGGAAAGCCGTGTTCTACTCGTAGTTGTAAATTACTACAGTAATTACATAGAGATAGCTAAGTTGAACAGCATCACTTCCATTGCAGTAATCAAGGAGTTCCAGGACATATTTGCACACCACGGTGTACCAGACACTCTGGTGACCGACAACGGGCCTCAGTTTAGCACATCAGAGTTTAAAACATTCACAAAGAGGTGGATCATTTGAACACGTAACCTCTAGTCCAAGATACCCCCAATCAAACGGGAAAGCTGAAAATTCTGTAAAGACCATTAAGAGACTGTTCAGCAAGTGCAAGATATCAGGTGAGTCTGAGTATGTAGCTCTTCTCAACTGGCGGAACACTCCTACTGAAGGAATGCAGACAACACCAGCACAGCGTTTGATGGGTCGTCGTTGCAAGACAGCATTGCCTTGCTCGTCAGCACTCCTGCAGCCGAGTCGCTCTACAAAGCAGGATATACAGGACATGAGAGGTAGGAAAGTGACTCGGGCACGCTATTATAACAGAAGTACTCGATGTAGGGCGCCTATAACTTCAGGGGACTCTATACGCATACGTCTTCCAGGGAGCAGGATGTGGAGTCCCGGAGTGTGCCTTGAGGAGATTTCTCCACGTTCTTACAGGGTCCTGATAAGGGGGACGGTATACCGTAGAAATCGCCGCCAACTGTGGAAAACTGGAGAGGAGCAGCCGTGCAGCAGTGATACGGGAGAGGAGCAGCCGTGCAGCAGTGGTACGGGAGAGGAGCGCGGCAGCATTGGTACGGGAGAGAGAGCCGCGCAGCATTGGTACGGGAGAGGAGAGCCGCGCCGCATTGGACGGGAGAGGAGCAGCCGCGGAGCATTGGTACGGGAGGAGCAGCCGCGCAGCATGTACGGGAGGGAGAGGCAGTGCCGCGCAGTGGTACGGGAGAGGAGCAGCCGCGCAGCAGTGGTACGGGAGAGGAGCAGCCGTGCAGCATTGGTACGGGAGAGGAGCAGCCGCGCAGCATTGGTACGGGAGAGGAGCAGCCGCGCAGCATTGGTACGGGAGAGGAGCAGCCGCGCAGCATTGGTACGGGAGGAGCAGCCGCGCAGCATTGGAGAGCGGTGCAGCATGGAGGGAGCCGGCCGCATTGTACGGGAGAGGAGCAGCCGCGCAGCATTGGTACGGGAGAGGCAGCCCGCAGCATTGGTACGGGAGAGTGGACGCGGCAGCACTTGGATGGGAGAGGAGCAGCCGGCAGCATTGGTACGGGAGAGGAGCAGCCCGCAGCATTGGTACGGGAGAGGAGAGCCGCGCAGCATTGGTAAGGACGGGAGAGGAGCAGCCTTGGCAGCTGGGGAGGAGCAGCCGCGCAGCATTTACGGGAGAGGAGCAGCCGCGCAGCATTGGTACGGGAGAGGAGCAGCCGGCAGCATTGGTACGGGAGAGGAGCAGCCGTGCAGCAGTGATACGGGAGAGGAGCAGCCGGCAGCAGTGGTACGGGAGAGGAGCACCGCGCAGCATTGGTACGGAGGGAGCAGGAGCATGGTACGCGAGCAGGAGGCGGCAGATTGAGAGCGCGGAGCAGACGCGAGAGGAGCAGGCGAGCAGTCGGGAGGAGCTAGGTTGCAGATTGGTCGGGACGGGAGCGCCAGCTGCAGCATTGGTCGGCGAGTAGGAGAGCCGACAGCCATGACACTGGGAGTGGAGCGCTGGCGCTTGTTACTTACAGGCCAAGCCCGCAGCATGACCGCGAATTGCATCTGACCAATCAAGGTTACGGGAGAGGGCAGGCACAGCATGGTATGATGTGATGAGAGCGGTGATTGGTATGGGGAGGGTACCGCCATGCTATGGTACGGAGAGAGCAAGCTCATGCACAAATGAAATCGTATGAGGAGCACCCGCACATGTAATAAGGAGCACCGCGCAGCATTGAAAAATGCAGAAGGTTAACAAAGGCAAAAGCAATGTTCCGAGAGAAGCCGCGAAGCTATTAGGAAGAATCGCTTCAGCATTGGTCGCAGAAGAGCTAGTCGCGAATGCTTGGTAGGAAGGAGGCTTTGCAGCTTGGCGTGCAAGAGCACGCACAGCATGTACGGGAGAGACTCGCTGCCCATTGGGACTCAGGAGGCTGCGACTACATTGGTACGGCGAGAAGCTCCCCGCTCAGCTGATGGGAAGGTAAGCCGACATACATGGTAGGAAGGCTGTAGCTCAGCAATGGTACTGAGAGGAGCAGTTCCACAGCATCTACGAGAGAGAGCGTTTCAGCATTGTTACAGCCTTATACGCCGCGAACATGTACGGTACAGAGGTCCGCAGCATTGGTTACGGCTCAGGAGCAGACGCAGATAGTCCACGTTAAAGAGAACCCTTATTTCGGGATGAGAGCCGTGAGCATTGGTACAGAGAGCACGCTTCATTATTGAACGGCCTTGGATGCAGTCCTACATGGTACGGAGAGAGAAGATTCGCGCAGTTGGACGCTTAATGAAAGAGTGTCGCTCCCTGACGTTGGTACCGAAAGACAGCGCGCAGCATGTACAAAGAGCATCGGACAGTTCGGTTACTAGGGCGTGCTCAGCATTGTACATGGAGAGATCAAACCAGCATGGGATGGAGGGTCCACCCGCACAATCAGGTACGAGAGAGCTGTCCTGCAGCATTGCTACAGGGGGGAGTACGTCCAGCATTGTACGGAGCTTTACCATGCAGATTGGTACGGGAGCAGTGTAACTGATTTACTCAAGAATATGGTGTCAATGGCAGCTTCAGGCAAACCCAGCATCTATGACTAAAGGTCCCTCATCAAAGCTTGTACATTGCAGTCACTTTGAAACTTTAGAAAGGGAACGGGATTCGTTTCCTTTACTTGCAAGTATCATACCGCCCCATCTGGTATCTGACAGTCGTTGCATTTAGTTTGTCATGGAATATCTGCTATTTGCACTACGATTGCATGGACAAAGGATAGATGAATCTAGGTTTTGCAATAATGAGAAACTGTGCAGTCAGGGGAGCGTACCATTCGAGGAGAATGAACTCGAAATGCCAGGGTCGCGATTTTAACTCACTTTTTTTAAATAAGTTGTCTATTGAAAACAAAATATGGCATTCATGCACTTAAACAAAAGTATATATTAGACGATTCATATGTTATATAGAAGCAGATTCTGTAAAAAAAGTATAAAAAATAACCAAGTAGTTTAGTGAGAGCGATGAAATGCACTTAAATATTCATCAAACGGTTTAGAATTATTCTATCCTAGGCAGTCATATTTTCCTGTACTCATTTGTACAAATCAGATAAGCTGGGCAATCATCAAGGCGTATTTGGACAATGCTTTGCTTTCAATTCCCCGCACAATTCCCACACAGCTCCCACCCGGTCCATTCCCATTATACTCATTAGTTTTGATAACAGGCATAAGCTTCCTTTTTCTGAACGTGATGTTCACAGGTACATAATTTTGCCAAGCTGTAACTCAGAAATGCCTGTCTATGAAAGAATTCTCGACTAATCTAACAATTTTACATGCTTCATTGTCATGTACAACCTTATAAGCTTTCTAACATGCGTACGAGATCAGTCATGGTTTAAAATCTTCTATTAAGAAATGCATGAATACGTCCGACATTCATAAAAGAAAAAACTTACTTTGTGGAATCAGTACTTTGGTATAAGATGCGTGCTCATTATTGAATCGCCGAAATTTTATTTAAAAATATTATCTAGGACAAAAAGAATAACCTTTGAGTCTTAACACTGAATCAGACTGGGCTTTCTGAGTTTCAATATAATCAGTAACAACAAAATCTGCAATTATGTAGACATGTTTACGGTTACTGTGGGATTATATGTCATCTATAAAGTATCAAAACATATGATTTTACTTTCATCACTTTCTATCAATCATCAAAAGAGGAATATTGACCGCATTTCGGTCAAGGTAGGTCATCAGTTACAAATTAATTTATACTTACCATGTCAGATGGTGATCCTACCCATTTGACCACTGCTATCCCACCAAGCAGAGTGCCATGGCTAGTTCACCAACCGGCACTCTTTGCCTAAAGTGCACTTGCACAAACCTGCAGGCCGCCAGTATTCGACTAAACCGAGAACCAGCACGGCACAGTCTTGTACGGGAGAAGTATCATACCGCAAGCCATTGGTACTGGAAAGTAGCTGAGCTTGTTTGTCATTGGAATAGCTCCTTGCACTCAACGGAGTGTGCAGCTAAGATCCATTGATACTACAGGTGTCAAACGCAAGAACTTGGTCAGTCAAGAGGAGAGCCGCACAATTCGAGGAGAAGGAGAGCCCGCAATGCCAGGGGTCGGGCAGTTACTTTAACTCACTTTTTGTAAATAAGTTGGTAAGCTGGACAATTAAAGGTAGGGCTCATTCCAGCTGCACTTAACAGAAGATAGTAGACGACTCTTCTATAGTTATTGTATAGAGGCACCGCTGAAACATTGGTAGAAGAGCCAAAGCACCAAGATAGGTTATGTGAGAGGCGAAGGTAAATGTACACTAGATATAATAGTCAATAAACGTATGGTTAGAAGGTTATCTATACCTAGGCAGTCATATTTTCCTGTTATTATTGTGTACAATCAGATAGAAAGCCTGGAAGGCAATGAGTCGACGCGTGAAGTGGCAATGTTTTGATTCAATCTCCCCGCCACAATCTCCCGCCACCACTCCCCGCCGCGGTGTGTCGCCTCCCAATTATAACCTACATTGTCGCAGCAACAAGCCGATTTCGGCATTCTTTATTCTTCGTTTTTCCAAGGCATTGCTTATTGTATTTTGACAAGCGTTTGCCAGACGCAGCAGTACTGTCTTAGAAAACATTGTGAACATCGCCCAAATTTTACATGCCACAATATACATGTAAAAAATATATTAAGCTTTGCTACTCGAGGCGAGTAATGTGCATTAAATTGCTATTATAGAACGTTCCATCGTAATGCATGTCATCCATATAATTAGTAGACAACAGAAGAACTATATTTTTGGTATTCAGATGCGGTGCATCAATGTTTATCGCGAAATTAATTTATGAAAATATTAGTCGCGGAGCCAAAACACGTAACCAACCTTTGAGTTAAACTGCCAGAACACTGGCATTTCTCGAGTTTCATCATGGACTATTAAGTAAAAAAGCATTATAGAAAATTGTAAGGGAATGTAATTTAATTGTCGTTGCTATTAAAAGTGATCAATAGAAACGTATATGTTTAACATTAGAGACAACAGATACTTATCATTTTGGGTATTCATGTATGCAGTGATCGAGGTAGTCTCAGTAGAAATTATTTATGAATACTAAGCGCGGACGCCAACAATCCTAGACCACTTGAGTACGGCCCACGACACCAGCGGCATTGGCCGGTTTGCATCTGGGCGTTACGAGCCATCCAGGTTGGAATTGCAAGGTGAGACCCGCGGTATTAGCACTGTCGTGCTAAAAAGGATCAATAGAAATATAGGATGTAAGACTCAGCGGCGTCTTCTTGTCAGAGGAGCAGGCAAAGTATTGTTGAGGTCGAGGGAGAGCCGCCAGAGATTATGGAGAGAGCACTGCAGCCATTGTACCGTAGGGAACACGCAGCTTGACAGCAAGAGGTAGGCAGCTGGGATGGACCTGGGGGGACGGCTCCGGCGCATGGTACGGAGAAGGCCACGTAGCTGACGCACATGGTACGGGAGAGGAGCAGCGCGCAGCATTGGTACGGGAGAGGAGCAGCCGCGGAGCTGGACGGGACAGGGGGGAGCTACGGGAGAGGGAGCAGCCGCGGCAGCATTGGTACGGGAGAGGAGCAGCCGCGCAGCATTGATACGGGAGAGGAGCAACCGCGGAGCAGTAGCGACTTACAGAAGTCGACAGAAACGGCGGGAGAGGTAACGCACGAGAGACGGGACAACTTGGATAACTTCGACTCTCCCGATACCCCATTGCGTCGCTCAACAAGAATTAGACGACAACCAGAGCGATATGGGATAGATGTATATAAAACCTAGTGATCATTTAGCATAAACTTGTTATTGTTATTGTTGTAGTTGTTAAGTATTGGGCAATCTGTATTTGAAATATTTCTAGGTATATTTGTGCATTTCTATGGAAGTTTATTAGTTTCTTTAGGGAAGGAAAGGTGTAACGAGTAGTTACTGTTTTAGTATTGTATTCGATCAGTGGTTCAGAGGTTCAAAGGCTAGTTGACGCCAGGTGAATCAGAGCCGAGAGAGACAATTCCTGTATGGCAGCAAGCCCGTCACAGTCAACCACTTGTATTTGCTTACCTACCTGGATTACTGAAGTTGTTAATAAAGGAGTTTACTCTGCTCAAGATATTATTAGCAACACTGCAAGGAGACATCACACACACACACACACACACACACACACACACACACACACACACACACACACACACACACAGATAATCATACCATAAAGCACAATAATTACCTTTAAAAATATACACTAGTCTCCCATAATAATTTTAAGTCTTACCATTTTTCTCTCTCGGTGGAATAATTAAATATGTAATTACCCTTATTTTTCACCCCTTGATCTTTTTCTGAAGGAGAGGGAAGGAGGAAGGAGAGGATGAGGAGAGGAGGAAGGAGGAAGGAGGGAGGAAGAGGGAAGGAAGAAGGAGGAGAGGGGGAAGGCAAGGGGAAGAGGTGGATGAGGGAAGGAGGAAGGAGGGTGGAAGAGGGAGGAGGAGGAGGAGGAGGAGAGGAGGAAGGAAGGAGGAGGGAAGGAAGGAGGAGAGGATGAGGGAAGGAAGAATAAGGATGAGAGGATGAGGGAAGGAGGGAGGAGGGAGGAATAAGGAGAAGATGAAGGAAGGAAGGAGGGAGGAAGAAAAGAAGAGCAAAATGAAAAATAAAAGAGGAAGAATGATAATTATATAGGCTAATTATATAGGCTAATTATATAGGCTATATATATAAGTACTAAAGAAAAATAATATCAAACCAAAAAGAAAAAATTGCTATAGAACCTTAAGAATATCTCTCTCTCTCTCTCTCTCTCTCTCTCTCTCTCTCTCTCTCTCTCTCTCTCTCTCTCTCTCTCTCTCTCTCTCGAACGTTGACCTGACCTTGAAAATCGTAAACAAAACATCCTGTAAATATCCTGAACAAAACCTTGGAGTGAGTCCTTAACCCGAGGCTTCATTAAAGGCTTCACTGTTCCATGAGGCTTCAGAGTAATGATTCGAACCCTAAAGCAACAAAAACTGACTGACTTATTTTGACTGAGTGACTGATTTCCTTTAACTGACTGACTGATTTCCTTTGACTGACTGACTGAATTCCTTTGACTGACTGACTGACTTCCTTTGACTGACTGACTGAATTCCTTTGACTGACTGACTGAATTCCTTTGACTGACTGACTGAATTCCTTTGACTGACTGACTGAATTCCTTTGACTGACTGACTGAATTCCTTTGACTGACTGACTGACTTCCTTTGACTGACTGACTGAATTCCTTTGACTGACTGACTGAATTCCTTTGACTGACTGACTGACTTCCTTTGACTGACTGACTGAATTCCTTTGACTGACTGACTGACTTCCTTTGACTGACTGACTGACTTCCTTTGACTGACTGACTCACTTCCTTTGACTGACTGACTGACTCACTTCCTTTGACTGACTGACTGAATTCCTTTGACTGACTGACTGACTTCCTTTGACTGACTGACTGACTTCCTTTGACTGACTGACTGACTTCCTTTGACTGACTGACTGACTTCCTTTGACTGACTGACTGACTTCCTTTGACTGACTTTGACTGACTTCCTTTGAGTGACTTTGACTCACTTCCTTTGACTGACTGACTCACTTCCTTTGACTGACTGACTCACTTCCTTTGACTGACTGACTGACTTCCTTTGACTGACTTTGACTGACTGGCGTTCCTTTTTGTGAAGTTTAATGTTGCTGTTATCATTGTTGTTATTATTATTACTATCATTAATATACTAATTTTTATTGTTATTATTATTTCAGTTATTAGTTTCATCATTATTATTACTATTATTACATTGTTATTATCATTATCATTATTATAGGTAGTAGTAGTAGTAGTAGTGGTGGTAGTGGTGGCTGTAGTAGTAGTAGTAGTAGTAGTAGTAGTAGTAGTAGTAGTAGTAGTAGTAGTAGTAGTGCGAGGTGAGGGACCTGACAGCCAGCATGCTCAAGGAGGTGTGCCACGACGTCTCCACCGAGCCAACCCTTCTGCCTCTAGATGGGGAACTCCTGCGGTACAGGACAGCCAATACCGCCCCT
>JACEEZ010000211.1:172500-175000 GCA_016584305.1 Chionoecetes opilio
TATTATTTTTATTATTGACTATTTTTCTATTTTTCTATTTAACTTTTTATTTTTCTATTTTTATTATTTTTATTATTTACTATTTTACTATTTTACTTTTTATTTTTCTAATTTATTATTTTTACTATTTACTATTTTCCTATTTTACTTTTATTTTTCTATTTTTATTATTTTTACTATTGACTATTTTACTATTTTACTATTTTTTTTTTCTATTTTTATTATTTCTACTTTACTATTTTACTATTTTTTCTATTTTATTTTTATTTTTCTATATTCATTATTTTTATTATTGACTATTTTACTATTTTTCGATTTTACTTTTTATTTTTCTATTTTTATTTTCTATTTGTTTTCTTTCTATGATTATTTTCTTTTATTGTATGTTCTATTGTTGATATTTTCATTTCATTTCTTCTCTTTTCCTTCTTTCCATTGCTATTTTCAATTATCTTATGTTTCTATCTATTCCCATTATCATTATCATTATCATTATCATTATCACTTCTTGGGTTGTTCCTTTCCATCTTTTTTCCCATCCTTATCTTACCAATCAGACTCCTTTTTTTTTATCTCTCTTCCATTTCCTCTTATCGGTTCCTCTTCCTCCTTCTTAACTCTTCAGCAAATATTTCCTCTTCCTCCTCCTTCTACACCTCTTCTTCTTCCTCCTCCTCCTTCTACACCTCCTCCTCCTCCTCCTCCTCCTCCTCCTCCTCCTCCTCCTCCTCCTCTCTCCCTCCTCTTCTTCCTCTCTTTATTCAATCTCTTCCTTTATCTCTCTTCCTCTCCTTTCTCCCTCTTTTCTTCCTCTCTTTTAATTAATCTCATCCTTCTATCTCCTCTTCTCCTCCTCCTCACTCTCCTCCTTCCTCCTCCTCCTCCTCAAGCTAGTATAATGGGCGACGACCGCGGTTCCGCTTCCTCCTCCTCCTCCTCCTCCTCCTCCTCCTCCTTCAACAGTAAATCGGGCGACGACCGCAGGTTCGCTCTTCTCCTCCTCCTCCTCTCCTCCTCCTCCTCCTCCTCCTCCTCCTCCTCCTCCTCCTCTTTTTCTCCTTCTTCTTCTTCTTCTCCTCCTCTCCTCCTCCTCACACATCTCCAATATCCTATCTTTTTCCTTTTCCTTTTTTCTTATCCTTCGCACTTCTTTACTCTATCACTGTCTCTTCATCTATCCTTCCTTCTCTATCCTTCCACTCCTCACTCCTCTCCTCCTCCTCCTCCTCCTCCTCCTCCTCCTCCTCCTCCTCCTCCTCCTCCTCCTCCAACAAGTATTGGGCAACTGAAAGATAAAAATAACATCTTGGTAAATGATAATAAGAGCATGGCAATCGTACTCAATGCTTACTTTAATGCGGTATTTATTAAAGAAGACGAAACTCCATTACCAGAACCAGTAACCATGTATGCGGGACTCGAAAGTGATAGATTTAAAATAGGAGAGATAACAGTAGACGAAGTATCAAAGTATTTGCAGAAACTTGACCCAGCAAAATCCGTGGGGGTGGACGAAATTTCGCCGCGATTACTTCGCGAATGTCACTGTCAACTTTCGCTTCCACTAAAGATTATCCTCAATAAATCGCTAATGGACAAAAATGTTCCTAGTATGTGGAAATTAGCTAATGTTACGCCGATATTCAAGAAAGGGAGTAAGAGCCTCGCAAGTAATTATTACCCAATTAGTCTAACGTCTGTGATTGTTAAACTATTTGAGAAAATATTGCGGGATAAAATAGTGTCTTTTCTCGATGAAAATAACTCAATATTAAACTCGCAGCATGGATTTCGAAAAAAGAGATCCGGCTTAACAAACCTACTGGATTTTTTTAATGTCATTTATTCAAACTGGGACGCTAAAATTCCCTCGGATGTAATATACCTTGATTTTCAGAAAGCCTTCGATACAGTTCCCCATAAGCGACTGTTGACCAAGCTAAGGGCACATGGCTTGGGCGAGCAATTATGTTCATGGATTGGCGATTGGCTTTCAAATCGTAAACAACGGGTAGTAATAAATGGCGAAACATCTGATTGGTTAGATGTTACTAGTGGGGTGCCTCAGGGCTCGGTCTTGGGTCCCACTCTTTTTCTGATATATATCAACGATCTGGACTGCGGACTTGTATCTAAAATATCG
Source organism: Chionoecetes opilio (assembly GCA_016584305.1). Classification (NCBI taxonomy): domain Eukaryota; kingdom Metazoa; phylum Arthropoda; class Malacostraca; order Decapoda; family Majidae; genus Chionoecetes; species Chionoecetes opilio. The sequence continues at coordinate 174,644 of JACEEZ010000211.1, forward strand.
AAATTTGCAGATGACACCAAATTAGGCGGTAAAGCATATACCAGAGAAAACTGCGAACTCATACAAAGTGATCTCGACAAACTATCAGATTGGAGTGATAAATGGCTATTGAAATTCAATTCCGATAAATGTAAAGTAATGCATATAGGCAACGATAACCTCAAATATAACTATCAAATGCAAAATAAATCGTTAACTGAAGTACAGCAGGAAAAGGATTTAGGTGTCATCATCAGTAATGATCTGAAAACCAGTCCGCATTGCCTAGCTGCCAGTAAAAAGGCGAATATGATGTTGGGCTTTATTAAACGCAATTTTGAAAACAAAACTCCGAAAGTAATGACACAATTATACACG
>JACEEZ010000211.1:180000-207500 GCA_016584305.1 Chionoecetes opilio
GAGAATCATCCACACCACCATATATACCACACTCTACCACTACTTACTAACTACTACACCACACCACCACTACTACGACCACTACTACACCACTACTACCACTACTACTACCACTACTACTACCACTACTACCACTACTACTACATACTACTACCACTACTACTACTACCACTACTACTACCACTACTACTCACTACTACCACTACTACTACTACCACTACTACTACCACAACTACTACCACTACTTACTACTACTACCACTACTACTACTACTACTACTACTACTACTACTACTACTACTACCACTACTACTACTACTACCTCGCTCCACTAACCAGTCTCAATGTTAAGGTCAAACCCAGTACCTCCTTTCTTTTTCCACCACCACCACTACTATCACCATCCACCTCTCTCTCTCTCTCTCTCTCTCTCTCTCTAGAAAGTAAAAAAAAGAGGAGCTATAACGGCACTTGGAGGTATTGACAACATGGAAAAGGAGGAGGCGGAGGAGGAGGAGGAGGAGGAGGAGGAGGAGGAGGAGGAGGAGGAAAGGGGCAACACTTCTCACAGGAGACAAAATTTGGGCCAATGACCGAAATTTCCCCCACCTCCTCCTTTTTACCTTCACTCCTCACCTCCATCCTCTTTTCCTCCTCCTCCTCCTAAAACTTCCCTTTTTTTTTCTTTTTTTTTCCTTTTTCCTTTCGATTTTCTTTAATTATGCTCCTTCTTCCTTTTTCTTTTTAAACCTTTTCTCTCTTTTTCTTTTTTTTTATCTTTTTCTATTTTTTATTTTTTTTAAACCCTTCCTCTAATTTTTTCTTTTATTATTTTTCTTTTTTTTTCCCTTTGACCTTTTTTCTTATTTTTACTTTTTTTTCCTTTCTCTTTTTAAAATCTTCTTTTTATCCTATTTCTCTACTTTTTATCTTCTTTTTATCCTATTTCTCTACTTTAAATCTTCTTTTTATCCTATTTCTCTACTTTAAATCTTCTTTTTATCCTATTTCTCTACTTTAAATCTTCTTTTTATCCTATTTCTCTATTTTAAATCTTCTTTTTATCCTGTTTCTCTACTTTAAATCTTCTTTTTATCCTATTTCTCTACTTTAAATCTTCTTTTTATCCTATTTCTCTACTTTTTATCTTCTTTTTATCCTATTTCTCTACTTTTTATCTTCTTTTTATCCTATTTCTCTACTTTTTATCTTCTTTTTATCCTATTTCTCTACTTTTTATCTTCTTTTTATCCTATTTCTTCTATTTTTTACTTCTTTTATCCTATTCTCTATTTTAAAATCTTCTTTTATCCTATTTCTCTATTTTTAAATCTTCTTTTTTTTCCTATTTCTCTACTTAAATCTTCTTTTTTATCCTATTCTCTACTTTATCTTCTTTTATCCTATTCTCTATTTTTAATTTTCTTTTTTTATCCTATTTCTCTATTTTTAAATCTTCTTTTTATCCTATTTCTCTATTTTTATCTTCTTTTTATCCTATTTTCTACTTTAAATCTTCTTTTTATCCTATTTCTCTACTTTAAATCTTCTTTTTATCCTATTTCTCTACTTTAAATCTTCTTTTTATCCTATTTCTCTATTTTATCTTCTTTTTATCCTATTTCTCTACTTTAAATCTTCTTTTTATCCTATTTCTCTACTTTTTATCTTCTTTTTATCCTATTTCTCTACTTTAAATCTTCTTTTTATCCTATTTCTCTACTTTAAATCTTCTTTTTATCCTATTTCTCTACTTTATCTTCTTTTTATCCTTTTTCTCTACTTTAAATCTTCTTTTTATCCTATTTCTCTACTTTAAATCTTCTTTTTTTATCCTATTTCTCTACTTTAAATCTTCTTTTTATCCTATTTCTCTACTTTAAATCTTCTTTTTATCCTATTTCTCTACTTTAAATCTTCTTTTTATCCTATTTCTCTACTTTAAATCTTCTTTTTTCTCACTTGTTTTCCTATTTTTCCTTTTATTTTTTTCTTCTTTTTTCCTCTTGTACTTATTTTCTATTCATGTTTCCCATCCTTCCTTTTTTCTTCCTTTTCCTCTTCTTCTTCCTTCTTTATCCTTTATCTATCCTTTATCTTCCTTTTCCTCTTCTTCCTTCTAAATATGCTTCCTTATTTATCTTCTTTTTTCCTTTCTCTTCTCGTATTTGGCGTTTTATAATTTTCTAATAAATATATCATTCTTTTTTTTCTGTTATTTCTTTCTTTCTGTTTCATCTTCCTTTTCTCAATCCTTCTCCTTTCATACTTTCTTTCACCTGTTCTTCCCGCCTTTCCCTACCTCCTCCTCCTCCTCCTCCTTTCCCTACATCCTCCTGCTACCTCTTCCTCCTCCTCCTCCTCCTCCTCCTCCTCCACTGATCTGATTGATTACTGCGATATAGGTGAACATTTGGCAAACAGTGATCACAGGTTAATCAGATGCGGCATAAATTGCAATGTAGACATCACAGACAATCGGTTATTAGTTCCCAATTATAATAAAGCAGATTTCACGAAGATCAGCAGGGTACTAAGCGAAGTTGTTTGGGGTTGACCTACCCAAACGGTAATAAACGCCCAAAACATGTGTAATTATTCACAAATAAACTCCAATCGGTGGTTTTAAAAACATGTTCCCCATGATAAGGAAACGTCTAAATAACATAAACAAAACCCCGTTGGATGACTAAGGGGATTCAACAAATCATTGGCAGTAAGCGACGAGCGTATAAAGTTTACAAGCGATCAAATGCGGACGCGATTTTAGAGAATACAAGACGTAAAAAAGTCGTTGCAAAGGAACAAAAGCTAAAAAGCCGAGTATGAAGAAAAATTGCAAAGGAATCCAAATCAAACCCGAAAAGGGTTTTTTCAATACGTTCGAAGTAAGAAAAAAAGTCAAAACAAGTATTTGGGCCCCCTGAAAGATAAAAATAAATCTTGGTAAATGAAATAAGAGCATGGCATTCGTACTCAAGAATACTTAATGCGGTATTTATTAAAGAAGACGAAGCTCCATTACAGAACCAAATAACCATTGTATGCGGGACCGAAAGTGATAGATTGAAAAAAGGAGAGATAACAGTAGACGAAAATCAAAGTATTTGCAGAAACTCGACCCCGCAAAATCCGTGGGGGTGGACGAAATTTCGCCGCGATACTTCGCGAATGTCACAGTCAACTTTCGCTCTCATTAAAGATTTTTCTCAATAAATCGCTAATGGACAAAAATGTCCTAGTATGTGGAAATTAGCTAATGTGACACCGATATTTAAGAAAGGGAGTAAGAGCCTAGCAAGTAATTAAACGCCCAATTAGTCTAACGTCTGTGATTGTTTAAAATATTTGAGAAATATTTCGGGATAAAATAGTGTCTTTTTTCGATGAAAATAACTCAATACTAAACTCCCCGCATGGATTTCGAAATAAAAGATCCTGCTTAACAGCCTACTGGATTTTTTAATGTCATTATTTAAATGGGACGCTAAAATTCCCTCGGATGTAATATACCTTGATTTCAGAAAGCTTTCGATACAGTTTCCCCCTAAGCGACTGTTGACCAAACTAAGGGCACATGGCTTTGGAGAGCAATTTGTTCATGGATTGGCGATTGGCTTTCAAATCGTAAACAAGGGTAGTAATAAATGGCGAGGCATCTGATTGGTTAGATGTTACTAGTTGGGGTGCCTCAGGCTCGGTCTTTGGGTCCCACTCTTTTTCTGATATATATCAACGATCTGGACTGCGGACTTGTATCTAAAATATCGAAATTTGCAGATGACACCCAAATTAGGCGGTAAAGCATATACTAGAGAAAACTGCGAACTCATACAAATTTATCTCGACAAACTATCAGATTGGAGTGATAAATGGCTATTAAAATTCAAATTCCCATAAATGTAAAGTAATGCATATAGGCAACGATAACCCCAAATATAACTATCAATGCAAAATAAATCGTTAACTGAAGTACAGCAGGAAAAGGATTTAGGTTTTCATCATCAGTAATGATCTAAAACCAGTCCGCATTGCCTACTGCCAGTAAAAGGCAAATATGATGTTGGGCTTTATTAAACGCAACTTTGAACATTTAAACTCCGAAAGTAAAGACACAATTATACACGTCCTTGGTTAGGCCGCACTTGGAATATGCCGTTCAATTCTGGTCGCCCTGTTTCGTAAAAGACCAAGCAAAATTGGAATCAGTGCAAAAGAGCAACCAAACAAAATTCCATCTCTGCGAAATTCATCTTATGAAGAGAGACTGCGGAAACTTAATATGTTTTCCTTAAAGGATCGAAGAATCCGTGGGGACTTGATAGAACCTTTAAGATCCTAAAAGGATTTGATGTCATTAATCAAGAGAACCTTCGAGCTTTCAACTCAATGACAACAAAAAATAATGGTTTAAAACTAAACGGTCAACGTTGCATCACCGATCTCCGTAAAAATTATTTCAATGTTAGAGACGTTGATCGATTTGGGAAAAAGTTACCAGCAAATGTTTTGGAGCCAAAAAAGGACCCCGTAAAGTAAATGGGTATTGATAGTGCGATTTCGTATCTAGTCCCCCGTATCGATTAGTTGTAGTGGTAGTGGTAGTTGTAGTTAGTATAATTCATACCCTATCTTTCTGCACTACGAAACTTCCATGTTCCTATCTTTTAGGGACATGGGATCATTTTCCAAATGTTTCTTACAAAGTAGTTGATGTTAGTAGTATATAGTTTCAGCAGATACTCTCGCTATGGACCAATAGGTCTCCTGGTGTTTGTTATTCCTATGTAATCCTATGTAAAAATCCTCCTCCTCCTCCTCTTCCCTCTATCAACACTCCAGTCATGAGTCACAATCCGATATGAGGCGTGTCGGGGCATAGAAAGTTAGCCTCTCTCTCTCTCTCTCTCTCTCCTCTCTCTCTCTCTCTCTCTCTCTCTCTCTCTCTCTCTCTCTCTCTCTAGGAAAAGAAGTTATTTCCACAAAAAAAACAGATTACCAAATCTGTTTTATCTGTTCAACAGATTACCAAAACTGTTCAAAACAATGATAATAAAATAAATGTATTAATATGGGTTACATAAGCGAAGAATTAATAATAATAATAGAAAATAGCTCATCAAAACAGAGAGATACAACACAATACATATACATANTCTCTCTCTCCCCCTTTCTCCTCTCTCTCTCTCTCTCTCTCTCTCTCAGGAAAGAAGTTATTTCCACAAAAAAAACAGATTACCAAATCTGTTTTATCTGTTCAACAGATTACCAAAACTGTTCAAAACAATGATAATAATAATAAATGTATTAATATAGGGTTACATAAGCGAATGAATTAATAAATATATAATAAGACAAATAAGCTCATCAATACACGTACGAGATACCAACACATACATACATACATACATACATATAGTTTTTTTACATACATACATACATACATACATACATACATACATACATACATATATAAAAATACATACATACATACATACATACATACATACATACATACATATATAAATAATACATACATACATACATACATACATACATAGTTTTTTTACATACATACATACATACATACATACATACATGCATACATACATACATATATAAATACATACATACATACATACATACACGTAAAACAAGAAGAAGAAGAGGAAAAATAGAAAGGAAAAAGAGGAAGAAGAAAAGGAAGAAGAAAAAAATATATATATAAGGAGTAGAATGAAACCATAAAAATAAAAAATATTACAAATGAGGTTTCAAACAACATTAGAAAAAATGAAAATAAAAGTATAATGGAAAAAAGAGAAGGATGTGGAGGCTGTGGATGCGGGCAGGTAACAAGAAAAAGGAAGGAAGAAGAGGAAGAAAGGGAGAAAGAAAAGAAATTGGAAAAAATATGAGTAGAATGGAAACTACAAAAAAAGAAAATACAAATGAGGTTTCAAACAAGAGAACATTTTTGAAAAGGAAAAGGATAAATTAATAAAAAAAAAAGGAGAATGAGAGGAGGCTGTGGGCAGTTAAAAAAAAAAAAAAAAAGGAAATGAGGAAGAAAAGGAAGAAAAATTTAAAAAAAAAACTATAAGGAGTAGAATCAAAACTACAAACATATTACAAATGAGGTTTCAAACAACAACAGAGACAAAAAAAACTGCAAATGAAAAGAATAAGGAGAAAAAGGAGCATGAAAAGGAGGGTGTGCAATTAATTCAAAGGAAAATTTCTCAAATATTACAAATTAGGTTTCAAACGACAACAGAAAAAGGAAATATATGAACAGAAGAATAAAAGAAAAGGAGAATGATATGGAGGGTTTGGGTGTGGGTGTGGTATTAGGGTGTTAAGGGTGTGATGTAGGGTGTGGGTGTGGTATTAGGGTGTTAAGGGTGTGATGTAGGGTGTGGCTGTGGTATTAGGGTGTTAAGGGTGTGATGTAGGGTGTGGGCGTGGTATTAGGGTGTTAAGGGTGTGATGTAGGGTGTGGGTGTGGTATTAGGGTGTTAAGGGTGTGATGTAGGGTGTGGGCGTGGTATTAGGGTGTTAAGGGTGTGATGTAGGGTGTGGGTGTGGTATTAGGGTGTTAAGGGTGTGATGTAGGGTGTGGCGTGGATTAGGGGGTTAAGGGTTGATGTAGGTGTGGGTGTGGTATTAGGTGTTAAGGGTGTGATGTAGGGTGGTGGCTGTGGTATTAGGTGGTTAATGTGTGATGTAGGGTTTGGTGTGGTATTAGGGTGTTAAGGTGTGATGTAGGTGTGGCTGTGGTATTAGGGTTTTTAGGGTGTGATGTAGGGTGTGGCTTTTGGTTATCAGGGTGTTAAGGGTGTGATGTAGGTGTGGGTGTGGTATTAGGTGTTAAGGGTGTGATGTAGGTGTGGGCGTGTATAGGGGTATAAGGGGTGTGATGTAGGGTGTGGGTGTGGTATCAGGGTGTTAAGGGTGTGATGTAGGGTGTGGCTGTGGTATTAGGGTGTTAAGGGTGTGATGTAGGGTGTGGCTGTGGTATTAGGGTGTTAAGGGTGTGATGTAGGGTGTGGCTGTGGTATTAGGGTGTTAAGGGTGTGATGTAGGGTGTGGCTGTGGATAACCAAAACCATTGTATTTATACTATAATTATAAGTACACACACTTATAACACCACATGATAATAATAATAACAATACAGATTACAATAGAACATATTATACACATAAGAACTCATAAACCATCAATTTCTTACTACTTAAAGGTTAGATTATACACCCATACACATTTTTCAGGTGTGTAGAGGAAGCTGTTAAGGATGTGTAGAAGGGCGTGGCGATGGTGGATAAAGGTAGCAAGTCACCTGATGAGTGGAGGAAGGATACAGGTGTGGAGGGGGAGGCTTACAGGTGGTAATGTGTGATAAACTTCCTGCCTCTACACCGTGTATGATTGACTCTCTCTCTCTCTCTCTCTCTCTCTCCTCTCTCTCTCTCTCTCTCTCTCTCTCTGAACTGAAGTGTTATATCGAGATGCTAAAATAAGATTACAATAACATTTGCGTTCATTCTTTCCCTTTCTGCTGTTGACTGAGAGGGAAATGAAGCGCTTATTCTTGCCCTCTTTTTATTCTTTTTTTTAGTTTTTACCGTTATATGTTTAAAGAATTTTTTTTTTTTTTTTAGAGCGTTTAATGTTTTAGAAGTGCTTTTATGGAAGAATGAAATGCAGTTCTCGTTTATTTTGCCAATGATATAAGATGTCATTTTTTTCTTATTGATCTACCTTTCCCTCAAATTCTAGATCATCGTTTTGGTTATAATGGACGAGAGTTTCGCGGTCGTTTTCAGAGACACCGACTATTTTTTCTTGGCCTACAATAGGTGCTTGTTTTAATGGAGATAGTTTTATTTTGCGCAAACCCATAACAAAAAAACAAAACAAAAATTTACTTTGTGTGTGGTTAAGGTTAAGTTAGGTTTCATTACAACCTATAAGGTTAGGTTAGGTTTCATTAAAACCTTTAAGGTTAGGTTAGGTTTCATTAAAACCTTAAGGTTAGGTTAGGTTTCATTAAAACCTATAAGGTTAGGTTAGGTTTCATTAAAACCTTTAAGGTTAGGTTAGGTTTCATTAAAACCTATAAGGTTAGGTTAGGTTTCATTAAAACCTTAAGGTTAGGTTAGTTCATTAAACCTATAAGGTTAGGTTAGGTTTCATTAAACCTATAAGGTTAGTAGGTTTCATTAAAACCTATAGGTTAGTTAGGTTTCATAAAACTATACAGTTAGTAGGTTTCATAAGACCTTTAGTAGGTTAAGTTAATTTTTTTTTATATATATAGTTTTTTTTTTTTTTTTTCCCAAAATAAAACGATCTCCATTGAGCAACACCTATTGTAGCCAAGAAAATAGTCGTGCTCTGAAACACCGCGAAACTCTCGTCATTATTACACGTTCTGCACTGGTAATATAAAATACTTAAAGACGAGTTAAATTCAAGGTTTATCCCCAACTAGCCGCAAAGCCGCCCTCCGGGCGGACTTTTTGGCTAGCTCCTGCGGAGGGCTATTGGTGGGCCTTCGGCCCACCACCTGTGTTTGGTGGGTCAAAGGCCCACCAAACACAGACGCTCCAGATAGCCCCTTCTAGCTTTCCTGAAATCATGATTGTATGTATTAACGCCAACCCATTCACATCACCCCCAACCCATTCACTCACCCATTACCCATCACCCCCCACCCATTCACTCACCCATTACCCATCACCCCCCACCCATTCACTCACCCATTACCCATCACCACACACCCATTCACTCACCCATTTCCCATCACCCCCCATCTATTCCCTCACCCATCACCCATCATCCCCCACCCATTCACTCACCCATCACCCCACACCCATTACCCATCACCCCACCCATTCACTCACCCATTACCCATCACCCTACATCAAGGTTTCCTCAATTCTCGCAACCCACTTTTTTCACAATTTCGCTAATAGGCTGCTAAAAAAAAAAAAAAAAAAGTGATCGGATCATCTCATAAGTGGGCTTAAAACCTTCCCCTGGTCGAGCTGGTTCCAAAACTGTGCCATATGAGGGGATTGGGGCACTGGGGGCGGCACCTATCGCGGACAGACAGACAGACAGACAGACAGACAGACAGACAGACAGACAGACACACTTTCGCTTATATTATTATAGATAGATAATATTAATCTAACATCACGACGTTGAATGGACAGATCAAGAATGGAAGACACGAGTGGCAAATTAATCAGAGTTAGCCCTATAATATAATTTTCTCTGAGTCAAATACCTAGAAAATCTCATTATTTCAAGGGAAGACTTGCTAAATACTCAAATGTCAACAAATTAATTTGTTTAGTACGCATTATACTATCCATTTCAGTACGTAATTGCATCCTATTTGAAGTATGTAAATATATTCTACTCAGTACGTATAAAGCGTCCATATCAGTACGTAAACCATAGAAAAACGAGTGAAAAACGAGTGACTACAGGATTATACCACAGGAACTACCACGACTACACGGCTATCACAACTACAGTGACTACAGGAACTACCAAACTACACGACTATCACAACTACACTGACTACAGGAACTACCACGACTACACGACTATCACAACTACACTGACTACAGGAACTACCACAACTACACGACTATCACAACTACACTGACTACAGGAACTACCACGACTACACGACTATCACAACTACACTGACTACAGGAACTACCACAACTACACGGCTATCACAACTACACTGACTACAGGAACTACCACGACTACACGGCTATCACAACTACACTGACTACAGGAACTACCACAACTACACGACTATCACAACTACACTGACTACAGGAACTACCACGACTACACGGCTATCACAACTACACTGACTACAGGAACTACCACAACTACACGACTATCACAACTACACTGACTACAGGAACTACCACGACTACAGTGACTACAGGAACTACCACGACTACACGACTATCACAACTACACTGACTACAGGAACTACCACGCGTACGTCTCACAGCCTCTTCTAGCTTCCTTATGTTTTTATTTCCTTATTATGTTCCTATATGTTCTTATGACAACGAAAAATCACTCTAGCATACTATAGCAAGGGCAGCGCATGTAGGCCTGACACAGACGAATACGAGGCCTTGAGGGCGGTGCAAGGACAGGGCGGGGCGGCTGCGGGAGGGTGGATGAGGCCCTTGAGCCTTGAGGTGGCAGCGTCCCAAGGTCTTCTGCTCAAGGTTCTGCCGCAGAGTAGCCACCGGTGGACTCTGACACTGACTTATGAGTGGCGGACACGTTTCGCTTTCGTTGGTATGGGTGTGGTATGGGTGTGGTGAGTCGTGGTGTGGGTTGGTGAGGCATGGTGAGGCGTGGTGAGGGTGTGGTAAGGCGTGGTAAAGCGTGAGGATACATGGTAAGGCGTGGAGAAGGCGTGGTGAGGCGTGGGGAGGGTGTGGTGAGTCGTGGTGAGGCGTGGGGAGGGTGTGGTGAGGCGTGGGGAGGGTGTGGTGAGGCGTGGAGAAGGCGTGGTGAGGGTGGAAAAGGCGTGGTGAGGCGTGGGGAGGGTGTGGTGGGGTGGAGAAGGCGGGGGGAGGGTGGGGTTTAAGGGCGGGAGAAGGCGTGGTGAGGCGTGGGGAGGGTGGGGGTGGGGCGTGTGAGGTGTGGGGGGGTGTGGGGGGGTGGGAAGGCATGGGGGGGGTGTGTTGAGGCGTGGTGAAGGCGTGGGGAGGGTGTGGTGAGGGTGGAGGGGTGTGGTGAAGGGGGGAGGGGGGGTGAGGGGGGTGGGGCGTGGTGAGGCGTGGGGAGGTGTGGTGAGGCTTTGTGAGGCGGGGGAGGTGTGGTGAGGCGTTGGGGGTTTGTGGTGAGCGTGGGGAGGGGTGGTGGGGGGGGGGGGAGGCGGGGGAGTTTGGGTGAGGGGGGGGGGGTGTGGTGGGGCGGGGGGAGTTTTGTGGTGAGGCGTGGGGGGGTGTGGTGGGGCAGGGGGAGGGTGGGGAGTGTTGGTGGGGCGTGGTGAGGCGTGGGGAGTGGGGGGTGGGGGGGGTGTGGTGGGGCGTGGAGAAGGGGTGGTGAGGGTGGGGAGTGTGTGGTGAGGGTGGGGGGAGTGTGTGGTGAGGCGTGGGGAGGGGGTGGTGAGGCTGGGGGGGGTGGGGTGGGCGTGGGAAGGGCCGTGGTGAGGGGGGGGGGGTATGAAGCGGGGGGGGGTGTGGTGGGGCGTGGGGAGTGTGTGGTGAGGCGTGGGGGAGGGTTTTGAGGCGTGGGGGGAAGGGTGGGGAGTGTGGGGGTGAGGGGGGGAGGCGTGGGGAGGTGTGTGAGGCGTGGTGAGGCGGGGGAGGATGTGGTGAGGCGTGGGGAGGGTTGGTGAGGGTGGTGAGGGTTTGTGGTGGGGCGTGGGGAGGGGTAGTGAGCGTGGGGGTGTTGGGGGAGGCGTGGTGGGGGCGTGGGGAGGATGTGGTGAGGCGGGGGGAGTTTGGTGAGGCGGGGAAAGGGCGTGGGGAGGGTGTGGGGGGTGGGGGGGTTTTGGGTGAGGCGTGGGGAGGCGTGGGGAGTGTGTGGTGAGGCTGGGGAGTGTGTGGTGAGGGTGGGGAGGGTGTGGTGAGGCGGGGGGGTTGGTGGGGGGTGGGGGGGTGTGGTGAGGCGTGGGAGGCGGGGGAGTGTGGGGGGAGGCGTGGGGAGGGTGTGGTGAGGCGTGGGGAGGGTGGGTGGGCGTGGTGTGGCGTGGGGGGTGGGGTGAGGGGGGGGAGGCGTGGGGAGTGTTGGTGAGGCCGGGGGAGTGTGGTGGGGGGGGAGGGTGTGTGAGTGGTGGGGGGGTGGGGGGGGTGTGGTGGGGCGTGGGGAGGGTGTGGGAGGCGTGGGGGGGGGTGGGTGAGGCGGGGGATGGGGGGAGGTGTGGGGAGTGTTGGTGGGTTTGTGGTGAGGCGTGGGGAGGTGTGGGAGGGTGGGGGGGAGGGGTTTGGGGGGGGGGTGTGTGTTGAGGCGTGGGAGGCGTGGGGGAGTGGTGGGAGGCGTGGTGAGGCGTGGGGAGTGCGGGGGTGGGGCGTGGGGAGGGTGGGGGAGGCTGGTGAGGGTGGGGAGGGTTTTGTGGTGAGGCGTGGGGAGGGGTGGGTAAGGTGGGGAGTCGTGGAAAGGGGGGGGGGGGGAGTGGAAAGGGTGTGGGGAGGGTTTTAAGGCGTGGTGAGGTGAGGGGGTGAGGGTGTGGTAAGGGGGGGGGAGGCGTGGGGGGCGTGGGAGTGTGGTAAGGCGTGGTAAGGCGTGGTGAGGGTGTGGGAGGGGTGGGGATGGGAGAGTGGGGAGAGTCGTGGTGAGGGTGTGGAAGGCGTGGGGGGGCGGGGGGGAGATGTGGGTGGCGTGGGGAGGCGTGGGGAGGGGTGGTGAGGCGTGGTGGGGGACGTGGTGAGGCTGGTGAGGTTGGAAGGAGTGGGGAGCGGGGGTAAGGCGTGGTGAGGCGGGGGAGGCGGGGTGAGGGCGTGATGAGGTTTGGGTAAGGGTGGTGAGGCGGTTGATGGGGGGTGAAGGCGTGGTGAGAAGTGGTAAGGCGTGGTGAGGGCGTTGTGTTTGTTCAGTCAAGGTCACGCAATACACGTCCTTGCCTTGTTTACCGGTTAGAGTACGTGTAGTGGTGCAAGTGCTTTATTATGCATTTTATTCAACCCCTTCACGCCCAGATCTTTCCTTTGCTATTAAAATGCCTTTTTGTCAGCCAAGAAGGACGAAAAGGACTGAATTACCCAAAACTATATAGTGGAAAGGTATAAACAGGGCCCTTCTATAAAAAAATTGCTAAAAATTTATCAAAAATCGTAAAAGGTAGCAATTTAAAAGGAAATAGGGGGGGGGGGGCACTCAGAGACGCATACCTCCGCCCCAATATTTTATCAAATATCGTTATTATAATAATAAAGCGAAAGTGTGTGTGTGTGTGTGTGGTGTGTGTGTGTGGTGTGTGGTGGTGTGTGTGGGGTGTGTGTAGTCTTTTGTGTGTGTGTGTAGTTGGTGTGTGTGTGGATAGGTTTCCCCCCCCCGTGGGCAATCCCCTCATATGGCACGTTTTGGAGCAGTTGACCAGGGGAAAGGGTTTTAAGGCCATTTTGGGGATGATCCGTCACTTTTTTTTTTTTTTTTTTTTTGAGCCCCATTAGCGGAATTGTGAGAAAAAAAAGTGGGTTTCGAGAATGAGGGGAAAAAATTTGATGTAGGGGAGGGTAAAGGGTTTTTGGGGTGAGGGTAAAGGGGCTGTGGGGGATGGGTGAGTGAATGGGTGGGGGGGGGATGGGTTGGGGGTGATGGGGAGGGAAAGGCGGGGTGAGGGTAATGGGTGAGGAATGGGTTGTGTGGGAGGGAAGGGTGAGTGAAAGGTGGTGGTGAGGGTAATGGGTGGGGGGGGAGGGTAATGGGGGGGGGGAGGGTAAGGGTGAGTGAATGGGTGAGGGGTGAGGTAAAAAGGGGAGGAAGGGTTGGGGGGGAGTGAATGGATTGGCGTTAATAAACATTTCTACATCCAGATTTCAGGAAAGTTAGAAGGGGCTACTGGAGAGTCGTGTTGGTGGGCTTCGGCCCACCAAACAAAGGTTTTGGGCCGAAGGCCCACCCCAATGCCCTCCGCAGGAGCAGCAAAAAAATCCGCCCCGGGGGCGGCTTTGGGCTAGTATTATATATTAAATTTAAATATATATTAATATTATAATTATATAAAAATATTTATTACACTCGATGAGCGCTACCCGGCCGAGTTTTTTCATCAATTGTTGCCTGGCAACAGGGTCAATAGATTCACCCAAAATTTTAAACAGTTTTTCCTTATACCAAATAGATTGGTTACCCCGGGTTTTGGGCCAAAATTATGTAAATTTTCGAGAAATCCCTTTCCAAACAGACGACGACGACAGACAGACAGATCGGGTGAAAAAAACCTCCCAATTCGTTTGGCGGAGGTAATTACGTTCTGGGCCTCAAGGGGTTAACTACGGTACTTTATTTCTTATACTTGTTTGTCCAGATTTACTAGTATTATATTTAATTTTATATTAATTTTAGTTCATTATTATTAATGTTTAGTTCATTATTATGTTTAGTCATTAGTATTAGGGAACTAATATCAGATATATTTCACCCTGTTTCCTTATAAAAGCATTTTACCCCGTAACTATTAGGCCTGGACATAGACCACTATATCTCAGTTTATCTCAGATTTACAGTGGTCTATGGTCTAGAGTAAAAATGCATAGAAGCAAAGTTGTTAAGGTTGATGTGTTCTATCCAATGCCATTATCATAAGTCAATTATCTCTTGTAGATTTTGATATATTTAATAGTATGTCAAAAATACACCAATACAATTTTCTCACTTATTTTATTTATTTTCTCACTACTCCAAATTAATTTTGCTATGGCTCATTATAAAGGCCTGCACAAGCTTTATATTTACTCTATCCTAGAAATTTTCTGTAAACCTCGTAGTTTTCGAGTTACTTAAGAAAATAAGATTTTTTACTGAAAATCAAAGGTGTACCCTTTTTTGAGATACCTATTTTATCAATAGGTAAAACACCTGAAGCTGAACGTTTGTTTGCTGTTATCCTATTAATGTTTCCTCTAGGACTAATAATTTCATTGGCACAACACCTAACCTCACCAAACCTATATATAAGATCCAGGTATTTTCACATCATTTATTAAAGTATCTCTTAGGAGATTATTAGGGATATATTATTGTACCCCTATTAAGGGTATATAATATCCTACCCCTCTACCGTAGATAACAGTAGAGTCGCCAGCTGCAATGATGTCGCCAGGCGCCAAATATTACGAATTATAGCATCACTACTGATTTGTATGTGCCACTGAAGGTGATACACAGTAGTTTATATCATGACTGTATAATCTACCCTGTTTCAGCGTTGTTTTATGCTTTGTATCTGCAAGTATCTGCAAGTTTCAAATTTCACTACTCGTTTTTTTTTTCGGGCGACGACGACGGCGGAGGACACTCAGTAAATAAACACTAACTGGCGACCTTAGTGTTGGTCGCCACTCTGGTGATATTTTGGTACTTTGTTCATTTATAGCCCTAACATGACACAGATGAAGGCACAAAATGACACAGACTTTCCAGATAGCCCCTTCTAACTTTCCTGAAATCATGGATGTACAAATGTAAGTATTAACGCCACCACACGTCTGTAAATAACAAAGAAACGTAGAACTGGCGACTTCACTGTTATTTACGGTAAAAAATCACTCATTAAATTTACCATCGTTATCATTTCAAACTGATCATCTTATTTCTTTCTGATCATCTTAACTCCTTGAGTGTTATCTAATAATTGTTCAATATATTTAAGTCATACAAATATTCGTTTTCTTCCTATACTGTCCATAAGAAAACTATAATTCAAAGGGATAACTATGTAAGATGTGAATTATCTGCAACTTTCTACTGTAGTATCGAAATTACTTTGATACACGAACCTTGCAAGTATTCTTAGGTGGGATAAAGAGGAAAGCAGTCTCTCTCTCTCTCTCTCTCTCTCTCTCTCTCCAAGAGGGACGAAATATTTATGAATGACATGAAGAAAAAAAAATGAAGGTAACGTTTGGTGACGTAAATAAAAAATAATAATGCTACCTGAGTTTTTAAAGGATACGTTATATTAATGCCAGAATTATCCCATGATGCTCTACCTAGAAACGCGTAAACCACTACAAAATTCAATACACAAAGGAAACAAGCCTAGAATTCATATGATATACAAGTAACAATTTCTTTTCTTCTCTACTTCTCTTTTTTCCTTCCTTCCTTCTCCTCTCTTCCCTTTTACTCGCTTTTTCCTACTTCTCCATTACTTCTTTATCTATTTCTATGGATTTCGTTTTTTTTATTAGCTTGCTCTACTTCTTTTCTATCATACATCATCATTTTGTCTATAAGCGAACTTACGCAATTATTATAACGCCTTCTAACACGTTTTCTCTCATTGAGATTTTTTTTAAATAACATTTCTGAGCGAATTTAGAAGGAAAACACAGGAAAAACGTAACATTCTGATACAAAGAGAGAAATATTATAGAGAAAAGAAAAATATAGACAAGAAATAACAAACAAAACAAAGCAAAACAAGCAAAGAAATAGAGAAACCGTTGACATTTCTGTATTACGCGGTTCATATTTTTGTTTATCTCTCTCTCTCTCTCTCGGTGGGGTGATACAAGAGAGGATTAAGGTTATAGATAAGAAGGGAGGAAGAAAAGGAGGGAGGGGAAGGAAGAGAAGGATGATGAGAAGAAAGGAGTAATAGGAGGGGGAGTGTTTTCTTCAATTCCCTTCAATAGCTATTTGTAAAGATGCAGAAAGGAAGTGAAGGGGGGGGGGGGAGAGAGAGAGAGAGAGAGAGAGAGAGAGAGAGAGAGAGAGAGAGAGAGAGAGAGAGAGATAGGAGGGAGGGAAAAGAGGGAGAGGGAGAGGAAGTGAAGGAGAGGGAGAGAGTGACAGGTGGGAGGGAAGAGAGGGAGGAGTACATTGTGAAGTTTAAATGAAGCAGATGGAAGAGTTTTACGCCTAATTTAAGACTTCTAAGAGCATACTCGAGCTTAAGAGGAGGAGGAGGAGGAAGAGGTAGAGGAGGAGGAGGAGGAAGAGGTAGAGGAGGAGGAGGAGGAAGAGGTAGAGGAGGAGGAGGAGGAAGAGGTAGAGGAGGAGGAAGAGGAGGAGGGAAGTGGTGGTGGTGGAGGAAAATGCAACGCGAAAAGGGCTCACTGACACACACACATACACCATACCTCCCTCTCTCTCTCTCTCTCTGTTACAAAAATAAATATCGTCAGATGATTAACATTTTATTTATCAAACTGGTAGTATAAAGTTTATTTACATACAATGAGATGTGAAAGTAATGAACATGACGGATGAAAGTGACAATGGACGTGAAGTGAAAATGAGAAGAAAAAAATGATAATGATATGAATAAAAAGACATGTAAAAATACCATTAATATTCCGCAAAAAGAAATAATATTGTCTTTAAAAGGATTGTAACCTGTATCCACGGCTTAAATCCCGCATAATATAATAACACCGGAACTATAAACACAAGAAGGATCAGATCTTTCTATAAAACATGATCCTTTAATTTTGTTAGATTTACAATCGAAATACGAGTAACTTTGCATAGCCCAAAACAGCCTATTATGTCACCTTAATGTAATGAGTTGTTTAGGTACAAGGAACTGTCGCCGGTCGGAACTCGCCGCCGTCGTCGAGTATTCCAATTCTTGATATTACAGGACCCAATATATACATTTAATTAGGTTTTACAAGTGTTTCTGTTGTTAGGGATGAAATACCAGCAATAGCTTGATCAGTTAGGTTAGGTGCCAATGTCCAGGTTAGGTTAAAATTTCCACGTCGGCTAGAGTTCTAGGTTGGCTTCGGCGACAGTTCCATAAACCGTTGTTTCATGCTTAATTACAGTATACCTAATAAAAACAGGGTGATAACATGTAACATCACCCTAAATCATTCGTAACAGTTCGTAGGTCGTTAAATCGTAAAATAATGGTAAAAAAAAGAAAAAATAATGTTTGTTTACCTTTCGTGTGCCCGCCAAGCATGCCATCTCCTCGTTCCCTTCATCACAACTTGTCATTTTCACTATTTACAACACTTTCTCAGGCCTTTCTACAGCCCCTGAATCACACTCATGTCTTCACTAACGCACTATTCAATCCAGGAGTCGTGACATGACGTATTTAAGATGAATTAGAGAGTTTTATAAGAGCGGCGGGATGAACACAGACGTCCCGTAAGGAAGACAACACTCCTCTGCCCTCTGTTGACGCTGAGAAGAGTTAATTATTTCTTGAAACAATAATTACGCGGCAAATAGTTAAACTGCTTCGTTAATCGTTGTCCCTGTCATATATATGTTTATTTAAAGGTATTTGAAGCTGTCTATATATATGAATTCTCTCTATTGTTATATTACACTCTGGTATCGCTGGAATAATACCAAAGAAATATAACAATAGCTAGGCGATATCAAGAGATTTTTCGCCCTGATATCGTGTTACTGCTTCTTTTCCTCTTTATCTAATGTATGTATTCTATTCCCTCTTATATTCCTCTCAGAGTGGACTATAAACACATCCTTACATGGCAGTGATAAGCTGGAACACTCTATATGAAAAGAATTGATACCTGTCTTTCTTTCAAGGCTATAGTAACTATGCGTTTCTCTATCTTCATGAAGAAACGCATAGAGGTAAAGGATAGCCTAACCATCACCTATCGCATCAAGATTTACGACCAGCCAGGCATAACTCGGCAACGTAACCTCTCGCAACACAAAAAACCCACCAAAACGTCAACTATACATCAGATAAACAGGTATTGGCAAGGGAAGACTTGACAAGATTGTTAACTAAGGAGATAAGGAGACGAAGTTGAAGAGGACCTATGAAGCGATACTAACAAAGGTCACAAGAAGAAAGAGGTAATCATAACGCATTCATCCTCCTCCAGCACCTAAACGCCGGTAGAGTGCTTGAAGGTGTCAGCACGGGAGATCTCGGTGAGGCTCTGTTTGGATTGGCGGCCCGGGAGTGTCTTCTCGCTGTTGGTCAAGGCGTCGTTGAGGTACTGCGCTTCTTCGTCCTCGTACTGGCCGATGGGGGAGGCGGTGGCGTCGCTGGAGTCCCACTTACGGCGGGAGCGAAGGTTGCGTCTGCTGGCGGTCCTCTCTTCACATACCTAAACGAGGAAGAAGAGGAAAAATGTTGTGATTTGTTGGGGCGGTCAAAGAGGACCTATGAAGCGATACTAAGCGTCAAAGTTCACAATATGAAGAAGGTTTTGGATAAATTATCGTGTGTGTGTGTTTGTGTGAGTGTGAGAGAGAGAGAGAGAGAGAGAGAGAGAGAGAGAGAGAGAGAGAGAGAGAGAGAGAGAGAGAGAGAGAGAGAGAGAGAGAGAGATTATGTGCTTCTTCCTTCATTCACCGGAGCCACGATCAAGAAAATGTAAAGTACTAATTGGTGTGTGTTGTGTGTGAGGGTGGTGTGTGTGGGTTGGTTGTGTGTGTTGTGTGTGTGTGTGTGTGTGTGATGCCCTGACTCTCCCTGGGTGGTTGAGGTTCAGGGTGCTTCACTTTTAATTATTTAGGTCACCTGTGTGTGTGGGAGTCAAGGGGGTGAAGTGTTGCCGTGATGGCGGGGGTCACTTGAATGCGGGGAATTGTTTTGTGGGTCTTTTTGTTTACTCTTCACTTTGTTTGATGTTATAGAGTTTATAGATGTTATGTATGTTATAGAGTTTATAGATGTTATGTGTGTTATAGAGTTTATAGATGTTATGTATGTTATAGAGTTTATAGATGTTATGTATGTTAAGAGTTATAGATGCTATGTATGTATAGAAGGTTTATAGAATTGCTTATGTATTTATAGAGTTTATAGATGTTATGTATGTTATAGAGTTTATAATGTTATGTATGTTATAGAGTTTATAGATGTTATGTATGTTATAGAGTTTATAGATGTTATGTATGTTATAGAGTTTATAGATGTTAAAGAGTTTTGTTATAGAGTTTGATGTTATAGAGTTTATAGATGTTATGTATGTTATAGAGTTTATAGATGTTATGTATGTTATAGAGTTTATAGATGTTATGTATGTTATAGAGTTTATAGATGTTATGTATGTTATAGAGTTTATAGATGTTATGTATGTTATAGAGTTTATAGATGTTATGTATGTTATAGAGTTTATAGATGTTAAAGAGTTTTGTTATAGAGTTTGATGTTATAGTGTTAAGTTTCTTTTGCACTTTTTCCTTCATTTGTTGTTGTTGTTATTCGGTGTGTTTATGACTTTTCGTTACTCTTGTGTTACTTTTCATTATTTATGTATTGCTGTATAACTGACTGTTTTCGTATGAGATTTAATATATTCCCTATTCCTTCGTTCAGTGTTCTCATTCTCCCTTATATATTCATTCCCTTATTCCACACACACCTACACTCCCCCCCTCCCCCCACCCACAACACACAAGCCCCCCCCCTTAACCCCCATACACACACACCCTTCTCCCACACACAGGCCCCCCCTTACACACAAAAAAACCATACCCTTCCTTCCCACCCCTACATCCAAACACCCCCCTTTCCCCCCTCTACACACACACACAACCCCTTCCCCACTTCTACACACAACCCTTCCCCTCCCATACACCCCCCTAACACGTACCTTATAAGTGAAGATGGCGCCAATCAAGCAGAAGAAGAACAGAATGATGATCTGCACGAGCGTGAGGCCCTGGGCGGTGTAGATGAAAATGTACTCGTCCTCCGCCTGCTCTTTGTTGATGTGGTTGTAGTGGCCGCGGCGGATGAGCCAGGAGGAGAGATAGTACACGTTGATGGAGATGACAGCGAAGGACTTCATCAACCACAGCCACGTGATGGACGGCTTACGCTGCGGGGGGAAAGAAAGGACATGTTAAATAGGGGTTTTACAAGGTATTATTTAGTGTTGGAAAAGGAAGTAGAGAGATAAATAGGGTTGTATTGTAGGAGTTAAAGAAGTAATTCTAAGATTAAGATATGGTTTTGAGAGTAAGAAAGGAACTGTAAGATAAGTAAGAAGAAGGAGGTGAAGAAGGAGGAAAGGAGGAGGAAAAGGAAGAGGCCAGTACTATGGGATGAAAAAGAAAGGAGGTAAATATACTTGGGTTATTGTTAGGAGGAGGAGGAGAAGATAGAAGAGGAAGGATAAGGAAGAGAAAGGAGTAAGATAGAATGAAGGAAGGAGGTTGGTAGTAATGGTGGTTGTAAGAAGAATGTTTTGCTAAATGAGAGAAAGGAATAAGAGATAAGGGAAAAGGGTGGTGGTGGTTGTAAGGTTGTAAAGAAGAATGTTTTGATAAATGAGAGAAGAGTAAGAAGGAAGGAAGGAAGAAGGCAGGTGGTGGTGGTGGTTGAGGTGGTAAGATGGATGTTTGAGGATAATGAAAACTGACAGACGGGCTGCTAAAAGAACTAGAAAAAAAGTCCACTCACTTTATAGTTAGTTTATAGTACTTTATACCACTCAGAGGAATATAAAAAGCTGATGTTGATGATGATTTATATCCGAGTAGCAACAAAGAAAGAGAAGGAGAAGTAAATGGTAAGAAATAGGTGCAGGAGTGAAAACGTAGATAACATGGAGGAATAACATAAGGAGGAGGATAATGGATGACATGGAAGAATAATACAAGGAGGAGAAGGAGTATAAAAATATGAAATTGAGAAGGATGAAAAGGAGGAGGAAGACGATGATGATAAGCAATAGGAAGAGGAAGAGGAAGAAGAAGATGAGGAGGAAGAGGAAGAAGATGAGGAGGAAGAGGAAGAGGAGGATGTGATGGTAGTTGGAGGAGGAGCTTTCCGTATGACTTTATGTAGGTTTATATTGCAGAAGGAGAAGGAGGAGGAGGAGGAGGAGGAGGAGGAGGAGGAGGAGGAGGAGGAGGAAGAGATATAAAGAAAAAACAACACTCCATCATTGTCCACTTTGAATTAATTTATGCTGAAAGGGTGCAAGGAGGAGGAGAGGAGGAAGAGGAAGAAGAAGAGGAGGAGGGGGAAGAGGAGGCGAGGCAAAGGAAGAAAAGAAATGTATGAAAATAATAACATAAAGACGAGATGCAGAAAGAAGCAACAAATAAAATAAAAAAAGAGCAGAGAGATGACGCAACAACAACAACATATAAGAGTAGAGGAGAAAATATTACAAAGAAAGGAACAAAGAGGATTCGGTACGACCCTTAAGCCAATCAGATCCCATTCAGCCAATCTTTATAAAGGGATTTGCAGGCCGTCTCTCTCAATCTCTCTCTCCTACCTGCCCCACCCCATCACAAATTTTACCTCTCCTTTTAATCCTTTATCACTTTACCTCCTCCTCCTCCTCCTCCTTTACATCCTCCTCCTCCTTTCACCTCCTCTTCATCCCTTACCTTAATCCTACTTCAACTCCTTCATGAGAGAGAGAAAAAAAATCTGATGCATAATCTTATCCTTTCATCTCACACAGTTTTCTATCCCGTATGTTATTCTGTATTTCTATTCCAGTTCTCTCTCTCTCTCTCTCTCTCTCATTCAGTGGTCTGGAAATAGTCTTACTAAAGCGGAACGAGAGAGAAAGATAGAGAGAGAGACAGAGACAGAGACAGAGACAGACAGAGAGAGAGAGAGAGAGAGAGAGAGAGAGAGAGAGAGAGAGAGAGAGAGAGAGAGAGAGAGAGAGAGAGAGAGAGAGAGAGAGAGAGAGAGAGAGAGAGAGAGAGAGAGAGAGAGTAATAAGAACTAGTCCTGAATACTTCCTTTTTGTTTTAAGTATATTTAAAATCCAAAATATTGTAATGAGAAATAAAACTACTTAGACCATTTACCACTTCAGTTATTTCTGCATTTAGTATTATTTTCTTCGTTGCCCACTTTCTTGCGTCAACTTATTGAACTTCTATTTCATCTATTTCATTCTTGTATTTCTATCAATGTTTTCCTCTATTCCATTACGTTTAAAAATTGCGTTTAAATGTTCATTACTTTGTGGATTATTCTGATGACAGGTTTCTATTTTCTCTCTCTTTCCCTTTCTATTTGTTTATCATTAACTTGGATACTTTTAAGTCACTAACGACGACAGGTCCCTCGAGTGCTGATGTAATGAAGGAGGAGGAGGAAGAGGAGGGGGGAGGAGGTGGAGGAGGAGGAGGAGGGAGGAGGAGGAGGAGAGGAGGTGCAGGAGGAGGAGGAGGAGGAAAGGGGAGAAGAAGGTGGTCTGATGTGAGCATAAAGGAAGTATTCAGGACTAGTTTTTATTACTCCTCTCTCTCTCTCTCTCTCTCTCGTTCCGCTTTAGTAAGACTATTTCCAGACTACTATGAGAGAGAGAGAGAGAGAGCGAGAGACCACACACACACACAGAGAGAGAGAGAGAGAGAGAGAGAGAGAGAGAGAGAGAGAGAGAGAGAGAGAGAGAGAGAGAGAGAGAGAGAGAGAGAGAGAGAGAGAGAGAGAGAGAGAGAGAGACGTATGTAGGACAGAACCATAACTCACACACGTATAAATGAGAAAAAGAAAAGGACACACACACACACACCTGTAATTTAAACCCAACACACCTGAGAAACTTCCTCTAAAACTCATCTAACTTTACATGATTCTTCCCTTTCTTTCTTTCTCAACATATTTTTTTCTCTTCCCTTCCTTTCTTTGTTGATATATCCTGGCTTTCCCTTCTCTCTCACTCAATCATATTTTTTTCTCTTCCTGTTCTTCTCTGTTGATATATGCTGTCTTTCCCTTACTCTCTCAATCATATTTTTTTCTCCTTCTCTTCCTTTCTATGTTAATCTATCTTTTTACTCATCTTTATAATCTTATCTTTTACTTTTTTATCTGGTAATCTATCTTTTTACTTTTCATTACTTTTAATCTACTTACACATTCTCCTCTTCCTTTCTCTGGTAACCCCTTCACGCCCAGATCTTTCCCTTGCTCTATAAAATCGTATGTTGTTAGCCATTAAATTACGAAAAGGAACTTAATATACCCAATTAGCTAGTCGACAAGGATACTAAACAGGTCAAATCTATAAAATATTGCTTATAGTCACTAAAAATCGTCTTATGGTACCCAAAATACAATGGAAATTACGTTCTGGGCCTCAAGGGGTTATTAATATATCTCTTTAACTCACCTTCACCAATGCCAGGATGTAGATGATGGAGAATATAACCCCGACAACGCCTTCGCCAATGCCAATGTTGACGCGTCTTTGAAATACTGTAAAAGAAAAATAAGTTTAGGAAAAAGTTAAGAAAAATGGATTCGTTTCTATAAAGTCTATTTTTTTCAACGAGGCGAAAATTATATTCTAGAATTTCTTGAGGTCCTTTGATCTTTTTTGTTTCTTTTAGCCCGTGATCTACTTAATATTTACTTCTCTATACATGTTGCACGTATCTGCCATAGTTTTTTTTAGTTCTTGAAAAAAAACGTGATAAAAAAAAAAATCAAGGCATACCCCTTGCAAAATTTCCAATATTTTTTGAAAAGTAGATTTGCTTAAAAAATTGTTCCTAGCAGTTTTATGGCATGCTGAACACAAATCTGGAGTCAGTTTTCAGTTACAATGATTAGAAGTCTCTATTTCAGCCAATTCACAATGACATGAAACTTCCCATGACAGTGACATTACGAAACAGACACACACATATTTCCCACAATTTCCATCATTACAACACTAACAACCATCTTTTCACATCCTCAAAACACGTACTCAACTTCCCACAACCAAAACAAAACAAAAACTAGAGCAGAAAATAAAGAAAACAACAAAACAAAAATACAACCCAATTACTTAAGTCACCCATAATTTAACACAAAGAATTCACGTTTTCTCTTACATTGTTCGTAGACGTAGATTTTGTTATGGCACAGCGAGACCACCATGGACCGCGGACACAGGTAGAAGGTGTCCACTACTAACTGGTAGCAGTAGAAGGCGGCTGTGACGAGGCCATGAAGCTGTAATAAAAGAAATACAGGTAAGATAAATAATAGGTAAATAATAATGAAGAGGAAAAACTGGTAAAAGAGGTAAAATAATAATGAGGTGATTGTATGTGTTAAGGGAAATTTAAGTGAAGCTGTAATATAGGAAATATGAAGGAAATGATAGAAAGGAAATAAGTAAACATATGCATTTAATGAAGGAAATTATGAAGGATACAGGTGAAACAGGTGAAATATGAGGTGTTTATGTGTTGTGTAGGGAAATGTAAGTAGTGAAGGAAGGGAAGGAGGGAAGTTTAGTAGGGAAGGAAGGTGATAGAGGTAAAAAAGGAGGTTGTAATAAAGAAATACAGGTGAAACAAGTAAGATATGAGGTGATTGTCAGGTGAATATAAGTAGTGAAGGAAGGGGAGGAGGTGAAGGAGGAAGTTTAGGAGGGAAGGAAGGTGATGGAAGGAGAAAAGGAGGTTGCATGAAGGAAATATAGAAGGGTAATTATACGTGTATATGTAAATAGCAATGAATATACGTGGGAAATGTATGATAAAGGGATGAAATGTAGAAAGGAAATGTATAACTGACGTAAGAGAGTTAGAGAGAGAAAAAGGAAATGAAAAGGGAAAGGATACCTAAAAAAATATACATAAAAAAGAACAAAAGCTGGAAATAAAACAAAGAGTAGCAAATAAAAGCAGATGATGATGAAAAAAAAAAATAAAAAATATTCCACTCAAATCATGAAACAAATCATTATATTAACAAACCAATATTACAACAAGCAACACTATAGAACACAACAACAACAACACACAACTTACAATGTCCACAGTCGCCAGGAAGATGCCCCAGCCCACAACACCTTTCAAGGAACACATTTTGAAACAGCAACACTAATTACTCTTTCTTTAAAAAATATCTCTTTATATTCTTTCTTTTCTCACTCAAGTTTTCTTTCCACCACTTTTTTTCTAGTTTCTTTTCCTTTTTTTTGAGAGATAAAAGAGTGTCACTTGTTTCTCTTCTTCCTTCTTCTCCGTCTCTCTTCTTCTCTTTCACTCTTCTTCAACTATTCCTTATTCTTCTCACTCCGTATGTAGCCAGCCTAGAAAAAGAGAATAAAAATATGGATTAACGAAAGATATAAATAAGAACTATGATAAATAAGTTACTAGTATGATACATAAGTTATGATGAAGAGGTCCTAGCTATAAGGTATTCATCCCTTCACGCCCAGATTTTTCCTTTGCATAATCGTCTGTTAGCCATAAAATTACAAAAAGTAACTTAATATACCAAATTACCTAGTAGACAAGGGTACTAAACAGGTCATATCTATAGAATATTAATTACATTCATTAAAATAGTCTAATGGTAGCCAAATTACAATGGAAAATACGTTCTGGGCCTCAAGGGGTCAATAACGTGATAGCCATGACCTAACCCAGTTCGCATGCTTAAAAAAACAGGTTATTTATGGACATTAGGAAACTCTCAAGGTTGGTGGTTTAGTTTCTTCATCATCAAAATAGTAAATACATAAAAGTTTAAAAAGAAGTGCACGTTTCATTAAGCAATCCACATCAACCACATGCTATCCACTTCCCACTTAACAGGTAAATGTGGAGGCAAAGGAAGGTGTGTGTCCATTAAATAAATAAAATAGAATAGTTATGATATACGAAAGTTCTAGTTTGCTATATTTGAGAGTTAGTGGTTGTTGGGAGAGAGAGAGAGAGAGAGAGAGAGAGAGAGAGAGAGAGAGAGAGAGAGAGAGAGAGAGAGAGAGAGAGAAGGGGTAAAGGTAAAGTGTCATCAGTGTTGCCAAATTTCAAGGACAAGACCCAAGCGTTGCCAGAAAAGAATGGAAACTCTTCGTCTCCATGTTCAAGTTATGTACGAGTGATTTCCTTGTTCCTTGTTCCGCTGCTGCTGCTGCTGCTAAACCGTGAGGCAGCCTGTGTGTGTGTGTGTGTGTGTGTGTGTGTGTGTGTGTGTGTGTGTGTGTGTGTGTGTGTGTGTGGTGTGTGTGTGTGTGTGTGTGTGTGTGTGTGTGTTTATGGTTTCTTTTTATTCTTTACTATATTTTTTTCTTTTTCTCAGTTCATGTTTATTTCTTGGTTATTGTCTCGTACATTTTAAGCTAACTAACCTTCACCATCATTGCCATCTAAAAGTTTCTCCTTTCACTACCAACTAACTAACTACAAGTATATATTCATAAAACTTGTCCACCACAATCACCGCCACCACTACAATTATTCTTCGATACACTACCACCACCACAGCCATCATCACCACCACCATAGTAATTAAACACCACACACAAACTAGTCATATTAATTAACTAACTTCAAAGTAACAACAGTACAAAATAAGAAAACAAAACTTTTCATTACGTAACTACACACAAAGCGTTTATAATTAGGCTTTCTATTAATCTAATTCTAAATTTCCTATTTCCAAAGGCTTTGACTACACACTTTTTCCTTAACCCTTCGCGCCCAGATCTTTCCTTTGCTATAAAAAATCGTATGTTGTCGAGCCATAAAATTACGAAAAGTAACTGAATATAGCAAATTAGTTAGTGGACAAGGATACTTAACAGGTCATATCTATAAAATATTACTTATAATCATCAAAATCGTCTAATGGTAGCCAAATTACAATGGAAATAACGTTCTGGGCCTGAAGGGGTTAACGCAATCAACTCCACAATTACGAGAATTCACAAATTCACCCTCGTTAAACCGTTCGTGACTGAAGGAACAACAATATATTTCACCCTTTTATAATGTTCATATACTTCTTGGTTTGTTCAGTAGGCTATATTGATTAATATTCACATTTTTTTCTGTTATACTTTTCTTTGAGTTGATATTGCCTCGTCAAACCATTCGTGATTAAATGAA
>JACEEZ010000211.1:212500-227500 GCA_016584305.1 Chionoecetes opilio
CAGGCTGAAACACTGTCCTAACACTGTCTTGAGGCACCGCAACACACACCACTTGGCAGAAAGATTGATAAAAAGGGCACTGGAATACAACATTGTCAAAGGTGTGTGTTTGTGTGAGTGAGAGAGAGAGAGAGAGAGAGAGAGAGAGAGAGAGAGAGAGAGAGAGGAGAGAGAGAGAGAGAGAGGGGAGAGAGAGAGAGAGAGAGGGGGGGGGGCAAAACAAATGCGAGAAGAATCAGAAGGTAAAGAGAAACTGTAACAGGAGAAGAAGGAGAAGGAGAAGTTATAGAAATAAGAGGAAATAGTAGAAGTGTGGTAGGCTAAGAGTAATAATAATCGATGAGTCAACAGAAGAGGAAATGATCAAATATGAGAAAAAAACCAGAAGATGAGGAGAGAGAGAGAGAGAGAGAGAGAGAGAGAGAGAGAGAGAGAGAGAGAGAGAATGTAAGATGAGAAGGAGGAAGAGGAAGATTAACAAACTTAGTATATAGAGGTATAGAAAAATGATAATAATGATAATAAACAAGTAAATATTGAAGGGATATTAAAGTAGGGGAAATAAACAGAGGATAAAGAGCGAGAATGCAAAGGAGAAGGAGGAAGGTAGCACAAAAAAGAGAAACTAGAGGTGTGTAGAACAGGACAAGGATGGTAAATAAGCAGGCAGAAGAGATAATAATAGTAATAGATAAAGAGACGATAGATAATGAAGTAATAGATTAAGAAACAGTCACCCATACTCACATCAACAGTGTTTGCTGGGACGGGCGAGGAGGGAGGGAGACAGATCCGTGCTGGGTGGTGGCAGGAACTGAACTGTGGATGGGTGGAGCCTGCGTGTTGCTTTTTACGTGGCAGCTGGGAGGCCGTGTGAGTCAGTGCCCTGAGGCGGGGAGCAGCGTGGCATGGCAAGGCTACTGCGACGCGCTGGGGAAGTCTGAAGGGGTAGAGAGAAGGGTAAGGGTGAGGGCAGGAAGGTACTGGAGGTGGGATGTCCGCTATACTCTTCTCCTTCATCTTTTTCGCCCTAATACCTCAGATAAACCTAATCTAATCTCCAAAACCTAATCAAATCTGCTCCTCCTTCTTCTTTTCCCCCTTTCCCCTTGTCTTTTTCGCCCTAATACCTATCTCCACAACTGGGAATTACTTTATTATTTTTTGGGGGTACTTTATTTTTTTGGGGGGGTTACTTTTTGTTGGGGGGGGTACTTTATTTTTTTGGGGGGTTACTTTATTATTTTTTGGGGGGTACTTTATTTTTTTGGGGGGGTTACTTTTTGTTGGGGGGGTACTTAATTTTTTTGGGGGTTACTTTTTGTATTAAAATAGAAAGATGAGTTTGAGGTACAGAGAAAGGATGAACGCAGGAATAGAATAAAGGCAACGCAAGGCAAGGCTAGGGTTATTAAAGGTACTCTAGGCAAGGCTACTGCGACGTGCGATCCTAATAGATAAGGTAATAGAAATAATTCAGTGCCAAAATATACAAACCTGAAGAAAAAAAATGAATGTGTGTGAAAGTCATCTTCAGTGTAAATAATTATAGTGTGTTTTTTATTAGATTATGAAAAATCAGTAAACTAGAGACATCAAAAGAAGACTCCTGGAAGAATGTTTTGACCCTCATGTGTCAAGGTCGGCTCATCACCCAGGTTAACGGGGTCTTCAAGGCTCCTGGGCCCTCACTGCTGGAGTGGGACCTCAGCCGTTAAGCTTAGCACGGCGCTGAGGTCCTGGCTTGGGCATGGCTGTCCCGTGTGGGGTGTTGGGGCGTGGGTGAGGCCTCAGGTGTTGGGGAGGGGAGAAGCGTAGAGACATGAGGGGTGGAGGACGGGTAGAGGGTTGGGGGGTTGTGGGATGGCGACGGGAGGACATTGAGGTTGGGAGATGAGGCCGGGAGGAAGACATCGAGGGTGGGAGATGAATACGGGAGGTGGAGATTAAAGGTGGGAGATGAGGACGGGAGGAAGACATCGAGGGTGGGAGATGAATGCGGGAGGTGGAGATTAAGGGTGGGAGATGAGGCCGGGAGGAGGACATCAATGGTGGGATAGAAGGACGGGAGGTGGAGATTAAGGGTGGGAGATGAGGCCTGGAGGAGGACATCAAAGGTGGGATAGAAGGACGGGAAGAAGATCTCGAAGGTGGGAGATGAGGCCGGGAAGGGAGATAGGCACGGTAAGAGGACATCTTGGGAGGGACATAGATGCAGTAGGGGGTCTTGAGGGTTGGGGGTTGGGGGCGAGGCGGGGAAGGACGAAAGGACACTATAGGTCGGGCAAGGGAGGCCCTGGATGGCGCGCAGGGACACAGGCAGAGGAAGCCGGAGGGACAGAGACACAGATGAGTTAGGGACATGAGGGGTGGAGGGGGAGTGTGAGGGCCTTGCGTGGGCTGTGAGGTGAAGGGCTGCGGCGTGATGGAGGGCTGTACAGGTGATGTGCAGGGAAGGGGAAGGGGCCTTGGAATGGACAGTAGGGGAAGAGGTCGAGGTGGAGGAAGAGATGGTGTAAGGGAGGACATCTTAGGGCATGGAAGGGGGTGGGACGTGACAGGCTGTGGACGGGTTTGGGACACCATGACCGAACACTCAGGGCCGGGCCGTGCGTGGGGCAGCGGACACGGCAGGGCAAGCTGAGTCGTGACGCGCTGGTAACACGTTCGAGCCCCGTGCAGCACGTGAGCGTGGAGGGTCTGTGGTCGAGGTATTCCTGGGGGGTCCATCACGAGGAGCCTGAACGTCTGGGGTCCCGTCGTGACCAGCAGCTCTGGCAGGCGAGGGGACTCCTGCCGCCGCAGTGCTTGACGCCGAGGCTCGCACGCGACGAGCTGTCCCTCGGCGCTGCGTGGAGGCTGCCTCAGGGACAACACCATCCTGGACATCAAAGCGACGAGCACTACCGCCGCCGCCCAGGCCACGAGGCAGGTGCGGCGGTAGGCCTGGTAGGCTTCGGTGATGAGGTCCAGGTGGGCCTCCAGACACTCGGCCTGTCTCCTCGCCTGGCGCGCCTTCACCAGGGATCCCAAGACCGGGACGAACCTCCACCAGCCCTTCGCCGGGTCCGGGCAGGCGGCGTGCAGGTTCTCCACGCGGGGAGGCTCTAGGGCGCCGAGCCACGCCAGGCCGCCCTAGCGCTCCCACTGCCTGAAGGAGCACAGCACGCCGCCGCTGGGGGCCTCGAGGTCCAGGCTGGCGTGGAGGGAGACCCACGCCAGCACCATCACCAAGATACTCAGGGGCATGGTGACTTTCTTGCTCCAGAACAACATCCTGTGTTGAGCCATCGCTGTGGGTCTATACAGATGTCAGGGCCGTGAAAACATCCAGGTCGCTCGTATTAAAGATCTCAGTTTTGATGTACCGACATGTAGTGTAGATGTGTAGCGCTGTTAAGGCGAGTTTTACAAGACTATTGTCCCGAATTACGCCTTTACTGATGTCAGCTTGGAGTTGAGGATGAGCAAACAGCGACGGGTTCCAATCTACCGTAGATCCATCATGTGTGTCCTGTCCATTTTGGTCGCTGCTCATCTAAATCCAACCTCTCTCTCTCTCTCTCTCTCTCTCTCTCTCTCTCTCTCTCTCTCTCTCTCTCTCTCTCGTGTGTGTGTGTGTGTGTGTGAACCTGTGTGTTTCATCTAGTTGTATTTTACAGGGCCAGAGCAACGGTCGTGTGGCCCCGTCTCCATATCAACCTTTATTTTTCTCATTCATCTTTTTTTTTTTTAGTGTTGGCCGAAGCCACCATTGTCGAGAGCTGCTTGGTATGGGAAAGGAGCCTGCATGGGAACTCGCGCGTGGTGACCCCCGGGAGTGGCGTCGTAGGGTGGGCGAGGCGACGCGCCCCCCGGCGTATGCCCCCAATGATTGATTGAAGCCACCACCCCGGGAGGCGGGTCACAAACCCCCGGCTAACACCCGGTACCCATTCACTGCTGGGTGGACAGGGCTTTAAGCTCGGGTTTTAAGAAGACCGCCCGTCTGTCTTCGCTCCGCCCGGGGATCGAACCCGGGACTTCTCGGTTGTGAGCCGAGCGTGCTAACCCTTACACTACGGAGTTCCCCTGTGTTTATATGTGTGTGTGTGTGTGCGTGTGTGTGTATGTGTGTGTGTGTGTGTGTGTGTGTGTGTTTATATATATGTGTGTGTGTGTGTGTGTGTGTGTGTGTGTGTGTACCCTAGTTTAACTCTAGTCCACACAAGACCGATTCCTTTCTGGACTTATCCTCCTACACACACACACACACACACACACACACACACACACACACAACACATACAAGCACACACACACACACACACACACACACACACACACACACACACACACACACACACACACACACACACTCCTCTTCTTTACCTAACACCTCTGCCCCTTCTTTACCTAACACCTCTTCCTCTTCTTTACCTAATAATTATTCCCTTCTGCATTGCCTCCTTCGTTAAAATAGGTTGCAGGTGTTATGTTTTGATCTTGTTTATTTGCTGTAAGTGGCAAGATAAATAGAACATTGTATATGTTAAATAGAGAGTGTGGGAAGGTAAAGCAATGGTAAAGAAATATATGTTGTTTTATGGATGAATTTTAGTTGTGGAAAAAAAAATGTGAGTTATGTAATTTTTTTAGGGATTTGTTTTTCTCTCTCTCTCTCTCTCTCTCTCTCTCTCTCTCCCCTTCTCTCTCTCTCCTCTCTCTCTCTCTTCCTCTCTCTCTCTCTCCTCTCTCTCTCTCTCTCTCTCTCTCTCTCTCTCTCTCTTCTCCTCTCTCTCTCTCTCTCTCTCTCTCTCTCTCTCTCTCTCTCTCTCTCTCTCTCTCTAACGGATAAGCATGAAACATTATTTATAGTTTTTATCAAAATTTTTCCTGATTCCTGTTTATAGCTTATGTTTGTTTATTGTTTGGTGTGTGTTTGTTTTGATCTGAGTTTGTTTACCATGTCAGATGTGTTGGTGATCGACTGACTGTGTTTCTTTATTCTATCTATTTTTTTAAGCGCAATGACGGAGTTTATATGATTATCGTAACTTTAATGGCAGAGAGAGAGAGAGAGAGAGAGAGAGAGAGAGAGAGAGAGAGAGAGAGAGGAGAGGGGAGAGAGAGAGAGAGAGAAGAGAGAGAGAAGAGAGAGAGAGAGAGAGAGAGAGACCTATAATATCCCTCGTAATAGCTCTAGCGTTCCTATAAGCCTTCTCTCTCTCTCTCTCTCTCTCCTCTCTCTCTCTCTCTCTCTCTCTCTCTCTCTCTGAAGGGGGAAGACCTGTGTTTACCTGTAATTAGGATGGAGGGAAGGGGGAAGGAGGAAGAAAGAAAATAGTGGTCACTAGAGAACCAGGTAAATTCTGAAGGAAATTGACTTCTTTTCCCTAAGATAATTCTAGAATTTAGATTCATTCACAAACTGTATTCGTATATATGAATCCTGCTAATAGAAAAGCTCTCCTCGTAGCGGTGATGTTTCCTAATGCATCGCCATCTGCCTACCTGGAAATGCCGCCAATCAGAGGTATACGTAAAGGTGACTCATACACCTCTACCACCTGAGCAACAAATCCCTTACTGACAACACACACCACCTGGGAGTCAGAGAGATGCCAACTAGACATGAAATAGCAATCTATATGACACCAGCAACACCACCACACGTCTACAAACACATAAATACGATACCTAACCTTCAATAACCCTTAAATAATAGCTAATAAGGGTGGACATAAGGGGTTACAGGATGTAGAGGGATTTATAAGGTAGTTATTAATGTATTTCTCACTGGGAGACTGAGATGCCAACTAGACACCAAGCAATCTTTTTGACACCAACACCACTACCACACATATAATACGATACCTAACCAACCATGACCCTTAGATAATAGCTAATAAGGGCGGAAATAAGGGGTTAAAGGCTGTAGGGGGATATACAAAGTGGTTGTAGATATATTTGTCATGGTGTGTGACTGTGTGGGGTGAGACAAGGCAGTGGTGGTGCATACAAAGACTCAAGGACATATATTACTCTTCTCATCACTACTATAAAAAAAACACACAACGTCACACCTTCCGTGGGGTTCCTCAGGGTTTTCCAAGTACGTATGAGGACGAGGAGTTCAGATAGTCGCCCGGAAACTCCTTAGATAGATGAAAGAACCGGGTATCAAGCGGGAACATAGGTGTAAATAGGAATCGAAACGTACTGGAAGCGAGTTTGCTTTCCAGGAAGGGCGTGAAGGGTGTTACTGGAACGTTTTAATAGGAAGGGAGGAGAGGTTAGAGGGGGCGTTGACTGTCTCCTCTTCCTTCCTCTTCCTCCTCCTCCTCCTCTTCCTACTATGAGTCATTAGAAGGGGCAGGAAGGGTATGACATAATAATGACATGACACCACGTTACGTATTGTTATTCAGGTCAGTTTGGATTCCTTCGTCAATCCTAGATCTCAAAAATCTTAAATCTTCTTCGTCTATATCTAAGAGTTCATATTTTTTACGTGGTGATAGAAAGGGAGGAGAGGTGAGAGGGGATGTTGATTATCTCCTCTTCTCCTCCCCTTCCTCCTCCCCCTCTTCCTCCCCCTCCTCCTCCTCCTCCTCCTCCTCCTCCAAGTTACCAGCAAATGTTGTCGAAGCCAGCACAATAACTACATTTAAAAACAGGCTTGACGCGCACTGTAAAGTAAATGGGTATTGATAGTGCCCTGCGAATTCATATTTAGTCCCCCGGATCGATTAGTTGTAGTGGTAGTGGTAGTTGTAGTTAGTATATTTCATACCCTATTTTTCTGCACTACGAAACCTCCATGTTCCTATCTTCTTTTAGGGACATGGTATCATTTTCCAACTGTTTTCTTACAAGTAGTTGATAGTTAGTAGTATGTAGTTCAGCAGATACCCTCGTCATGGACCAATAGGTCTCCTGGTGTCTGTTATTCCTATGTAATTCTATGTAATCCTCCTCTTCCCGGTATGAGTCACCAGGGGGCAGGGGCAGTGGCATCATAAGAGGGCATGCATTACACCACGTTGCATAGTGTTAATTCAGGTCAGTTTCTATTCCTTTGTTAATCCTAAATCACCTTCGTCAATCGTAGATCTCAAAAATCCTAAATCACCTTTCGTCATTCCTAAATCTCAAAAATCCTAAATCTCCTTCGTCATTCCTAGATCTCAAAAATCCTAAATCTCCTTCGTCATTCCTAGATCTCAAAAATCCTAAATCTCCTTCGTTATTCCTAGATCTCAAAAATCCTTAATCACCTTCGTCAATCCTAAATCTCAAAAATCCTAAATCTCCTTCGTCAATCCTTAATAAAAAAAAGTCCTTAAAATCCTTCTGGAATACTAAATCCTTCGTCAGATAAAGGTTTCAGGTGTTGACTTGTCTATGTTTACACTATAAGAGGATAGGATAGGATAGGATAAGAGGACTCGTAGGAAATCAGAAAGGTAAAGAAACATAAGGTAATAGAATAACACAAGCCAGATGAGACACCCACAGGCATAATAGAATAACACAAGCCAGATAAGACACCCACAGACATAATAGAATAACACAAGCCAGATAAGACACCGACAGACATAATAGAATAACACAAGCCAGATATGACACCCACAGACATAATAGAATAACACAAGCCAGATAAGACACCCACAGACATAATAGAATAACACAAGCCAGATAAGACACCCACAGACATAATAGAATAACACAAGCCAGATAACAACCCACAGACATAATAGAATAACACAAAACCCGATGAGACCCCACAGACATAATAGAATAACACAAGCCAGATAATACACCCACAGACATAATAGAATAACACAAGCCAGATAAGACACCCACAGACATAATAGAATAACACAAGCCAGATATGACACCCACAGACATAATAGAATAACACAAGCCAGATAAGACACCGACAGACATAATAGAATAACACAAGCCAGATAATACACCCACAGACATAATAGAATAACACAAGCCAGATAAGACACCCACAGACATAATAGAATAACACAAGCCAGATAAGACACCCACAGACATAATAGAATAACACAAGCCAGATAAGACACCCACAGACATAATAGAATAACACAAGCCAGATAATACACCCACAGACATAATAAAATAACACAAAGCCAATATACCCCACAGACATAATAATAACACAAGCCAATAAACACCCACATACTAATAGAATAACATAACCAGATAAGACACCGACAGACATTATAGAAAACACAAGCCAGATTTAAGACAACCCACAGAACATAATAGAAAAACCAAGCAGATAAAAACACCCCAACATAATAGAATAACCAACCAGATAGACACCCACAGAATAATAGAATAACACAAGCCAGATAAAACAACCCACAGAAATAATATAATACACAAAGCCAGATAATTACCCCACAGACATAATAGAATAAACAAAAAGCAGGGTTTAAAACACCCACCAGACTAATAGAAATAAAATAAGCCGATAAGACACCGACAGACATAAAGAATAACACAAGCCAGATTAAGACACCCACAGACATAAATAGAATACACAAGCCAGAAAAAGACACGGGCAGACATAAAAGAAACATAAGCAGGGTAAGACACCGCAGACAAATGAATACAAAGCAATTATACACCCACAGACATAAATATAACACAAGCCAGATAATACACCCACAAAACAATATAGAATAACACAAGCCAATAAACAACCGACAGACATAATAGAATAACACAAGCCAGATAAGACACCCACAGACATAATAGAATAACACAAGCCAGATAAGACACCCACAGACATAATAGAATAACACAAGCCAGATAAGACACCCACAGACATAATAGAATAACACAAGCCAGATAAGACACCGACAGACATAATAGAATAACACAAAAATCCCATGTTATTGCTATTAGTTCCATTAAGGAGTACACAATTTTCCGTCTTTTTCTATTTGATTACGTATTCTTGATAGTTTGATATAAATGACATAACACAAAACTCCTGCGTTATTTCTAGTTCATATTATAGAGACCATATTTTTTCAGCCTTTTCATATCTTAATACGTGTTGATAATAATTTCAGCATATTAAGCAATCTCAATCTTGCTTTTTTTGTTCGTTCTTAATCTATTTTAATTTGTCGTCATCTCGCCTACTGTTTTTTTTAAGAGCTTGCGTAATTATAATTGAGTTTAAATACCCTCTGTGTTTATTTGTATCTGTATTTGTGTTACTAGTGTGCCATTTCCGATCTTCTTCCTGTTTCCCCGATGATTTAAAAATGTGTAGATTATTATAACCAACAAACAAGCAGGAAGGAAGAAGGAAAACCAGGGAAAAGTAGTAGGTTTTGGGTGGCGAAGAAGAGGAGGTAGGGGAGGACGATTTAGGAGGAGGAGAGAGGAAGAGGAGGTTATAGACTTACTTCACACACCCAAACTACTACACCTTTCCAAACCGTTAAACACACAACTGTAACATCTTCCACTAACTATGGAGAAAAAAATAAATTATACAAAATAATAAGCGAGAAACTATAACTATTAGAAGAGAAGGAGGAGGAGAAAAGAGAGGAAGAGGAGGATAGAGACGAAGAAGAAGCAGAGAAGGGGAGGAGGAGGAAGAGGAGGAAGATATAGACTTACTTCACACAACCAAACTATAACACTATTCCTAACCTTTACAAATTCACCTGTAACACTCTGCTACTACTCTCTCTATATATACTAACTCTAACACTAACTCTAACACTAACTCTAACACTAACTCTAACACTAACTCTAACACTAACTCTAACACTAACTCTAACACTAACTAACTACTATATAAAGTCTACATCTTCCTAACTCAACTACTTCTACTTTGCACCTAACCTCATCTCTTCTCTCAATCCCTTCCTTCTCCTATCATTATCCTCCTCCCTTCCCCTATTCATTATCTCCTATCTCTCCTATTCTCCTATTCATTCTTCTCCTATCATTATTCTCCTCCCTTCCCCTGTTCATTAGTCTCCTATCTCTCCTATTCTCCTATTCATTCTTCTTCTATCATTATTATCCTCCCTTCCATATTCTTATTTCTTAGTTATTATCGCTATATATACATGAGTCACCTGATGTTTTTCCTCTGTTGGTCTTCACATTACAACACACAAGACGAGGGTTGGGGAAAGAGTTAAGGCGATTAAATCATTAAGGATGTAATTTAAAGGGCGGATTGAATGACTATAGACTGTGGGAGAGGTTATAAAAGGAAGGAAAGAATTGATTTGATTGATGAATGGCTATGGGAGTTTGAGAGGGAAGATAAAGTAGGAATAAAGTAGTAGAATAAAGTAGGTAGACAAAGAGGAATAAGTAGAGAAAGAAGATGGAGGAATGATGGAGGAAGTGAAGATGAGGAAGAAAGAAAGAAGAAAAGAGAGAGAGAGAGAGAGAGAGAGAGAGAGAGAGAGAGAGAGAGAGAGAGAGAGAGAGAGAGAGAGAGAGAGAGAGAGAGAGAGAGAGAGAGAGAGAGAGAGAGAGTTAAAAAGAGAGTGAGTGAGAGTTAAAAAGAGAGAGAGAGAGTGAGAGAGAGAGAAACACACACACAAAGAACACACACCAACACAATGCTATCAACATCACTGTCTCTTATCTCCCCTTTAACAGAGCACAAGGAGGAGGAGGAGGAGGAGGAGGAGGAGGAGGAGGAGGAGGAAGGAGATGACAAGGGAGACTATAATAGATTGAACCATTCACAAAAAACGGTCATGCGGGTTGCTTCGTTTTACTTCGCTCGCTGCTTCGGTTGAGAGATTTGAGACGTTATACGAATCGTTATACGTTATACCGGATTTCACTGTCTCAAAACGGTGACTTATGAACCGTGTACGTATCAATGTGTGTGTGTGTGTGTGTGTGTGTGTGTGTGTGTGTGTGTGTGTGTGTGTGTGTGTGTGTGTGTGTTCAGTTCTCCCCCCAAAAAATGATGTAAAGCAGTGAATCCTAAGCTATAGATTAAAAAAAATATAAAAAATATTCATCTAAAAATATAGATCACCAATAATTAGATGATAGTTGGATATAGTTAGATATGATATAGTTAGATAGTTGGATATAGTAGATAGTTAGATAGATAGTTAGATAGTTGGATAGTTGGATAGTTGGATTGTTGGATAGTTGGATAGTTGGATATAGCTAAATAGTTGGTAATAGGTTTAAGTTATTGAATTGAGATGTTAGAAAAATTGTGAACAAACCCTTGGTCTTGAATGCGCTCTCTCTCTCCACATATATACACCACATATATATATATATGCGCTCTCTCTCTCTCTCTCTCTCTCTCTCTCTCTCTCTCTCTCTCTCTCTCTCTCTCTCTCTCTCTCTCTCTCTCTCTCTCTCTCTCTCTCTCTGTACCGTTAACACAATGAGATGTCAACTGCCTTTCATAAATTTACTTATGATAAGAGAGAGAGAAGAGGAGAGAGAGAGAGAGAGAGAGAGAGAGAGAGAGAGAGAGAGAGAGAGAGAGAGAGAGAGAGAGAGAGAGAGAGAGATATGACAGAACGCAAGTAGAGAATTAGCCGTGACAGATGCATAATGTACTATTCTCTCTCTCTCTCTCTCTCTCTCTCTCTCTCTCTCTCTCTCTCTGATAAAGAAATAAAAAAGGAGAGAAAGAGAGATAGAGTGAGGAGTTATTGAAAAAATGGAAGGAAGGAATGGAAGGAAGGAAGGAAGGAAGGAAGGAAGGAAGGAAGGAAGGAAGGAAGGAAGGAAGGAAGAGAAGGATATGCCGATTTCCTGCATTTTTTTTTTGCGGTTCTTTAATGTTCAGTTGTTTTCCAGGAATTTATTTTTGTAATTTTATGCAATA
This sequence comes from Chionoecetes opilio, assembly GCA_016584305.1. Taxonomy (NCBI): domain Eukaryota; kingdom Metazoa; phylum Arthropoda; class Malacostraca; order Decapoda; family Majidae; genus Chionoecetes; species Chionoecetes opilio. The sequence goes on from JACEEZ010000211.1 coordinate 224,373, forward strand.
GTTTTAGTGTGTGTGTGTGTGTGTGTGTGTGTGTGTGTGTGTGTGTGTGTGTGTTGTGTGTGTGTGTGTGTGTGTGTGTGTGTTAAAGAGTGAGATGATATGACGAGCATTATATGCTGGTAGGTAGGGAGAGAGAGAGAGAGAGAGAGAGAGAGAGAGAGGAGAGAGAGAGAGAGAGAGAGAGAGAGAGAGAGAGAGAGAGAGGAGAGAGAGAGAGAGAGATGTAGGGAGGGAGGGAGAGAGAGGAGATGAGGTAGAACAACTGAGGTAAGTGGAGATGAGACAGCTAAATGGAGAGGAACGGAGAGGAAGGGAGAGGAAGAGGAGAATAAAGGGAGGGGAAGGGAAACAAAGGAAGAGAAGGAGTAAGAAAAATAGGAAATTACTGATGATTTAAAGAAAAAAAAAGGAAATTGTTGTTTTATTAGGGGAGAGAGAGAGAGAGAGAGAGAGAGAGAGAGAGAGAGAGAGAGAGAGAGAGAGAGAGAGAGAGAGAGAGAGAGAGAGAGAGAGAGAGAGAGAGAGAGAAGAGGAGATTTCAATACGTGTCCTACATATTTTTTTATAGGACATCCTTCAGTATCCTTATAATCTTCCTCCTCCTCCTCTTCCTTACTTCCTTCCACCTCCTCCTCCTCCTCCATTTTATCCTCCTGTGACGTCATCATTATTTTTTTCTTTTTCTTCCTTGCCTTCCTTCCTTTTCATTCGTTGTATATTGTTGTTTTTTGCTCTCTGTTCTTTTGTTATTCACTCATTCATTCAACCATAAATTTATTCAGGAATTATTTCTAATGTATTTACTAATCTATTTACTTCCCTATCTATGTATCTATTTTCATATTTTTTCCATTAAAGATCGGTCAACATAAAAAGAAAAAATGAGGTCAAGGTCATATTATTTGTTAATATTTTAGGTCAACTATCAATTGGTTTCGTCCTTGGCCGGTCCAGTTTAGGCTTTGGAATATCTGATTTCATAATAGACCTACACAAAATGGTCCCTTATGTGTGTATGTGTGTGTATGTGTGTATTTACCTAGTTGTATTTACCTAGTTGTAACATACAGGAAAAGAACTATGCTCGTGTTGTGTGTGTGTGTGTGTGTGTGTGTGTGTGTGTGTGTGTGTGTGTGTGTGTGTGTGTAGGGAAAGGATGATTGGTTGTGTGTGTGTGTGTGTGTGTATGTATGTGTGTGCGTGTGTGTGTGTGTGGAGTGTATGTGTGTGTGAGAGTGTTGTGTGTGTGTGTGTGTGTGTGTGTGTGTGTGTGTGTGTGTGTGTGTGTGTTGCGTGTGTGTGTGTGTGTGTGTGTGTGTGTGTGTGTGTGTGTGTGTTGTTGAGAGAGAGGAGAGAGAGAGAGGAGAGAGGAGAGAGAGAGAGAGAGAGAGAGAGAGAGAGAGAGAGAGAGAGAGAGAGAGAGAGAGAGAGAGAGAGAGAGAGAGAGAGAGAGAGAGAGAGCTATATGAGATGAAATGAGAGAGGACATGATGAATAACTACCATTATATAAGTCATATTAAGTTCTCACCCTCGAAATAATCTTGTTTATTTTTGTCATCTTCATTTCTTCTTTCATCACCACCACCACCATCACTTTCATCACCACTATTAACATCACCACTACCTTAATACATCCTTCTACACCACCACCATCACCTTCATCACCATCACCATCACCATCACTTTCATCACCACTATCAACATCACCACTACCTTAATACATCCTTCTTCACCATCACCATCACCTTCATTATCATCACCATCACCATTACCACCACCATCATTTTCATCACCACTATCAACATCACCACTACCTTAATACATCCTTCTTCACCATCACCATCACCTTCATTATCATCACCATCACCATTACCATCATCATCACTATCATCACCACTATTACCACTACCATCATTACTATCATCACTATTATCACCATCGTCTTTATCTTCTTCATTTTCACCATGCTAATACAACCAAACATTATTTTCACTCCTTCACCATCACTACCATCATCACCATCATCACCATCACAGTAGGATAGTGAAAGGTAGTGACAGTCAACGAACGCCATGTCTAAGTGATGCAAAAGCCACCATCACTATCACCACCACCACCACCACCATCACCACCACCATCACCACCACCACCACCATCATCACCACCATCACCACCACAACGCTATCATCATTATTCATTCTCTCACCATTAACACAACAAGCTTACAAAACCGTTTTTCTCGCCCTACCGTGAGAACATAGTTGTAATATCTCTCTTCTCTCTCTCTCTCTCTCTCTCTCTCTCTCTCTCTCTCTCTCTCTCTCTCTCTCTCTCTCTCTCTCTCTCTCTCTCTCTCTCTGTCTGTCTGTTTGCCGTGTAAAAGTTTCTGGAGACCAATTTTTATATTTTTTTATTTGACTTTCCTTTCTTGACATTATAAGGTACTGACATTAAGAAAAAAATTTAACAATAACACAAAAAGACAAAATAATACTTTAACAACAGATATAAATAGACAGAAAAAAAAAATATGACGTGATAGCATACTATAATATACACCTACTTATAATAAACACAAACTTAACTTATATATATATATATATTAAACACAGACTTATAATAAACACATTACTTATAATAAACAAAAACTTTACTTACATACAATAAACACATACTTATACTATACACACTTACGAGGATCTCTGAAGTTACGTGACCTTAAGTTTGAGAGCCGATGCTGAGACGGGACAAAATCCTCGTAACATCCTCGTAAACTTCCGTCACAACACACTCGTGACGTCACAGGAATCAGTCAATCAGCGCCTCTCAGACAAACATAAATTACCTTGTTTGCTTCCTGGTTAGCAATTGGCATGTCTTTATCCCTCCTCATGTTGATAGCTACGTTGATTAAGAGTGATGAGGAAGAGGAAGAGGAGGAGGAGGAGGTGAAAGAAGAGGGAATGGATGAGGAGAAGGAGGAAAGAGAAGAGAAGGAAGTAGGAGAAGAGAAAGGAAGAGGGAAGGAGGAGGAGGAGGAAGAGGAGGGAAGGAAGATAGTAGGATTAGCTCAACAGGATTAAGATCAAATTTCATGTCAACTCTAAATTCCCTTTTATTTCTGTT
>JACEEZ010000211.1:230000-265000 GCA_016584305.1 Chionoecetes opilio
TGAGTTGTTTTTGTTATTGTTGTGGATATGATGGTGATAGCAGTGGTTATAGTAGTAGTAGTAGTAGTAGTAGTAGTAGTAGTAGAAGTAGTAGTAGTAGTAGTAGTAAGGATATTACTAACTAATATCATAGTAAACAACACGACACATTAATAAAACATAACAAAACAAAACACATGTACCAGATACTAACAAATAATGATAAAACAACGTATATATAAACAGACATAGTACAAATATACACACGAAGACAAATCATACCTTTAAAAGAGAGAAAGTCACACACACACCACACACACACACACACACACACACACACACACACACACACACACACACACACACACACACACACACACACACACACACACACACACATACACACACACACACACACACACACGCTGTATTATGCATTCATGTGTGTACGTATTCAACCTTGAGTCATTCGTGTGTACAGGTGAAGGGGATACGCGCTGTTGTTGGTGATGATCCTATTATTAATGTTTCTACTACTACTACTACTACTACTACTACTACTACTACTACTACTACTACTACTACTACTACTACTACTACTACTACTACTACTACTACTACTACTACTACGTATACTTCTACGACAGGTGAGCGGGGGCTGAGGAGACAAACCCGCCCGTCCACTCTCCTCAGGAAATGCCCCGAGCCACCTGCCTGTTACTGCCGCGTACCTCAACACTGACTCACTGTGGGAAGTTTTTGTTACTTGTTACACGCCCCCCCCCCCCCCTCTCTCTCTCTCTCTCTCTCTCTCTCTCTCTCTCTCTCTCTCATCAAAAAAGGCTAGACATCAATGCAATCAGTTAAAATTAATGTTATGCATTGTAATTTTGCGTATATTTGGTTATGGAATTAAGTGATATATATATATATATATATATATATATATATATATATATATATATATATATATATATATATTATATATATATATATCTTATATATAATATATATATATATATATATATATATAATATATATATATATATTATATATATATTATAAATATATATAATAATATTTTGTAATTATATATATTACAGGAACTACCACGGTGTACGCCTCGCGCCATCATTGTAGCTCCTATTTTCCCATGTTTACGTCATATATAACATATAAATATATATATATATATATATTATAGTTAATTATATCTAATAATATATTTAATAATTATATTTATATAATATATTACCTTAAATATTTCAAATATATTAAGATTAACTAAATTATATTAACATAAATTTCGAAAAATTTATGTTTCAAACACGAGTGGCAACCGCGAATGAACCTCATACCTTGCATCGCTGTGACAATACGCGCGTGATTTTTTACAATTCATTCTCACGTCTAAGGAAGCTTCAAAAAGCATACTGTATGTGTATAGAGTCATTTTTTACTTAAATTATACGATATATCATCTGTCTAATATTTGCAGAAACTCGTTTACACCATATATATATATATATATATACTATATATATATATATATATATATAATATACAGTAAACCCTCTCTAATTCGAACTAATTGCATTTGGGGGGAGATCTGGGTCGAATCAGCCGAAAGTCAGAATTATCCGATGGTTACCTCTACCGTTACCGTAGATAACAGTTAAGTCGCCAGGACAACTTTTTTTTCTGTTTACAGACGTGTGGTGGCGTTAGTACTTACATTTCTACATCCATGATTTCAGGAAAGTTAGAAGGGGCTATCTGGAGAGTCTGTGTCATTTTGTGTCTTCATCTGTATCACATTATGGCTATAAAGGAACAAATGACAAAAATATCTACAAAGTGGCTACCAACAGTAGAGTCGCCATCTAGTGTTTATTTACTGAGTGTCGTACCGCTGCCGTCGTCGCCCGAAAAAAAAACGCGTAGTGAAATATGAAACCGTCTATACTTACAGATACAAAGCATAAAACAACGCTGAAACAGGGTAGATTATACAGTCATGATATAAACTACTGTGTATTATCTTCAGTGGCACATACAAATCAGTAGTGATGCTATAATTCGTAATATTTGGCGGCTGGCGACATCACTGCAGGTGGCGACTTTACTGTTATCTACGGTAGCCCCTCCACACAATAATAAGTCGCTCAAATATGCCAAAACAGCACAGATTGTATTACTTGTACTCACCAAAACCATCGTATTTATACTATAATTATAAGTACACAGACTTAATATGCAGGAGTATGTCCTTAGGCAGGAAAATGGGAGGAGGAAGAACTATTTTTTTAAAGTATCCTTTGCTTTGTATACAATCCTTCAGAGTCCTTCACGGGCCTCTTCGCTCCTTCACGGATCCTACAGGAGTCATAGGAGGGCATTAGAAGTCCCACAGGATTGCTATAGTATTCCTAGGTTTTTATAAGTAGGCTACGTACTTTGACAATCGCATGGGTGGCTCAAATAGGGATTAATAATACTAATACTAATACTGAAAATACTACCGTAGATAACACTAAAGTCGCCAGGACAACGTTTTTTTCGATGTACTGACGTGTGGTGGCGCTAATATTTACATTTCTACATCCATGATTTCAGGAAAGTTAGAAGGGGCTATCTGGAGAGTCTGTGTCGTTTTATGTCTTCATCTGTGTCATATTATGGCTATAAATGAACAAATTACAAAAATATCACCAGAGTGACGACCAACAATAAGGTCGCCATCTAGTGTTTATTTACTGAGTGTCCTCCCGCTGTCGTCGTCGCCTGAAAAAAAAAGAGTAGCGAAATTTGAAGCCGTCTATACTTGCAGATACAAAGCATAAAACAACGCTGAAAAAGGATAGATTATAGTCATGGTAATATACTATTGTGTATCATCTTCAGTGGCACATACATAGCAGTAGTGATGATATAATTCGTAATATTTGGCGGCTGGCGACATTATTGCAGCTGGCGACTATACTGTTATCTACGGTAATACTGATCCTTTTATTGAAGTAATGATTCAATCTACAATGCCTATCATATTGTTATGTCTTGTAGTAAGTTTTGTCTAATATGTGATTTTTAAGGAATATCTGGAAGTATCATGTCATTGTGAATTGGCTGAAATAGGGACTTCTAATAATTGTAACTGAAAACTGACTCCAGATTCGTGTTCAGCATGCCTGAAAACTGCTAGGAAAAGTTTTTCAAGCAAATCTATTTAAAAAAAAAATATGGCAAAATTTGCAATATTTTTTTAATAATAGATTTGCTTGAAAATTTGTTCCTAGCAGTTTTCAGGAATGCTGAACACGAATCTGGAGTCAGTTTTCAATTGGATATCACATCAGCCCTGTGTCCCGGGGAAACGGGTTCTCACCCACCACAGAAGGCTCAAGGGCTAATGCGACGGAGATGAGCATTGAGGTCACGCGCAGCATAGCGCATGCCCTCATCTTTACCTAGTATTTATCTCTTGTTATTTTTCTTTACACAGTTTTTTCGGTTTTACTCAAGGTACTTTTAAGATCAAGATCAAGGTAAATGTCTTGTTTTGGAAGAAAGAAATATCTAGCCTTTCTAGATATTGAGAAAGCGTATGACAGAGTGGATAGGAGAATGCTATGTAAGGTATTGGAGACGATTGACATGAGTGAGAAGGTTGTTAAAATAATAAGCAGTATGTATGAGAACACACAGGCCAAGTTCAATATGGGTGACCTCGAGACTGGATGGGTGAATAGTAAGAGAGGAGTAAGACAGGGCTGTATCCTTTCTCCTCTACTTTTTGGATTATATGTTGAGGAAATGGCAGTGAGAGTGAAGCGTACAGGTCTGGGTGTGAAAGTTGGAGATTAAGTGTTGAGTGTACTGATGTATGCAGATGATGTGGCGATCCTTAGTGAAAACCACAATGAGCTACAAGAGATGCTGAATGCTGTGACTGAGTATGGAAGGGACTTCAACGTTAGGCTCAGTAAGGAGAAGAGCCAGGTGTTGGTGGTGAATGGGAATGACTCTGATGATGACAGGATTTGGATGGTGGGTGGGAATGAAATAAAGAGAACGAAAGAGTACAAGTATCTGGGTATTTGGTTGGATGATAAAGGATGTGAGAAAACTAAACATGAGAGGATAGCTAGAGCCAACCAGTGGGTTGGAAGGCTAGGCAGTGTGGCAAGATATCGGGCCAACAAGTATGAAGTGGTGAGAGTACTATGGAAGGGTGTGGCAGTCCCTAGCATTATGTATGGGCTGGAAACAATGGTGTGGTCTAGGAAGGAGTTAGACAGATTGGAAGTAACACAGAACAAAGCAGGTAGAATAGCTTTAGGTGCCAATAGGTATGTGGCAGTGGAAGCGATTAGAGGAGACATGGGATGGAGCACGTTCAGAGAGAGGATAGCAAAGGCAGGAGTGAGGTACAGAGCTAGACTGCAACGAATGGATGACAGCAAGTGGGCAAGTAAGGTTTGGGACTGGAATATGTATGGGAAGTGGATGAAAGACTCAGTAAAAGTGGAAAGATGGACAGGTGAACTGGGGAATGTTTGTGACAGGAGTGATGAGACATGGGAGTATGGCTGTGTGCAAAAGGGAAATAAATAGAGAGTGGAAGAGAAAGGAAAAGAAGAATGGCTGAGGAGAATGAGTGAGAAATCAAAACTGGAATGGTGCAGGAGAAAGGACCAGCCACGGTATGAAAGGTTCTATGATGGTGGCTATGGAGGGGATTTACTCTTCAGAGCCAGGACAAAGTCGCTGGAGGTAAATAGTCGTATGTACAGATGGAAGAATGGTGGCAGCAAGGTGTGTGTGATGTGTGTGACAGGAGTGGATGAAACCGTGGAGGACTTGATGCTGGAATGTGAACGGTATGAGTATGATAGAACAAAGATGTTGGAGGTAGTGGTAGGAGAGGTCGGAGTGGAAGAATGGAGAGAGATGAGAGACAGGAGTGTGGAGATGGAGTACCTGCTGGGGTTGTGTGCTGAGTGGAGGAGTGACAGTCGTGTGATTGAGAGTGTAAAAGAATTCTTGGAGAATTCTTGGAGAGCACGTATGAGAGAGAATGAGAGGCAGGGCGCCCCTCAGTGATGGGGGACCCCGTGTGGGTGTGGTGCTGGGAGGGGGGGGGGGATGAAACACCTGGCTGTGCTTCTCCCCCCCCCCTTTTGCTTCTCTCCCAACAGATTACGCGTGTGGGACACTGATCTATATAACATGGATCACGGATCTGGGCTAGCTATGGCCGAGATACTGAAGTCAGCCACCAGCCGCCATCTTGCCAACACCAAAACAAATACATGGGCCGGCCCAGGCAGTGGCTGGGTGTTGGCTGCTGGCATGTGATAGCCTATATTACCACCTACTACTACTATTAACACCTACTACTACTACTATTACCACCTACTACTACTATTACCACCTACAACTACTATTAACACCTACTACTACAACTAAACTTCCAACCTAGTGCATCATCGAACCTTCCAAGTCATTTATTTACGGTGATACACAGACAACAGGTGTGTTGCGAGGCCGTACAGGTGTGTAGTGACAGGTGTCTTGCGAGGCCGTACAGGTGTGTAGTGACAGTTGTGTTGCGAGGCCGTACAGGTGTGTAGTGATAGGTGTCTTGCGAGGCCGTACAGATGTATAGTGACAGGTGTGTTGCGAGGCCGTACAGGTGTGTAGTGACAGGTCTGCTGCGAGGCCGTACAGGTGTGTAGTAACAGGTGTCTTGCGAGGCCGTACAGGTGTGTAGTGACAGGTGTGTTGCGAGGCCGTACAGGTGTGTAGTGACAGGTGTGTTGCGAGGCCGTACAGGTGTGTAGTGACAGGTGTGGTGTATGTGGTAAAGCGAGAGAGGCTAAGAGTGCAGTGTTAGACCCCGAGTGTGTGTGTGTCTGACCTAAAGAGCGAACGCGCAGTTCTCGTCCACTATAACGGCGTCAGCCCCGTACCGCCGCGGCCACGGGTACGGCGCGGGCCACAGTGGTCCATAGAAGCTACTCTCGGGGATTACAGGAAGTTTAAATGGATCAAAAACCTTTGGCCTAATCAAAAAACCTTTCTTAATTAGGTATATTGAATTGAAAGTAGTTAGTTTCGTACACTGATTTTGAGTATTTTCGTACATACCTGGTGTCGTTTCGTAACTCTAGTAGTCAAGTTCAACTCTGAGCTGAGTGTACGAAACGACTATGGTTTCATATAGACTACGAAACAACTTTTGGTAATAAGGACGAGAGTTTCGCGGTCGTTTTCAGAGACATGAACAATTTTTTCTTGGCCTACAATAGGTGCTTGTTGCAATAGAGATGGTTTTATTTTGCGCAGCCCCCCCCCCCCCAAAAAAAAAAAAATAATAATGAAACCTAACCTAACCTTATAGGTTTTAATGAAACCTAACCTAACCTTATAGGTTTTAATGAAACCTAACCTAGCTAACCTTAAAGGTTTTAATGAAAACTAACCTAACCTTATGGGTTTTAATGAAACCTAACCTAACCTTATAGGTTGTAATAAGACAACCTCTTTCACAAAGTAACTTTTTTTCTTGCTATGACAGGGTGATGGATTAAGAGTGGATGGTGGTTGGCAGGCGGGCTGAATTTGTTAGTGACTCTTTTGGGTTGGTATGAGTTTTGTTGTTGCAGTGTACTTTTTTTGTGGTTCTGTTTTACAGAATAGCATCACATTGGCAGCACGAGGCGATAGAAACGCAGACAGACACACCGCAACGGCTTTGTTTGGTTCCACAATGTTAACAGTCTGAAAAGGTTCCCATCATTATATAATCATGTGTGGGAAACGAAAAGCTTCACCACAGCATGCGCTGGGTGACTCCCAACTCAAGATCAAGATCAAGATAATTTATTTGTTTTGGTTGACAATATAGTGCGAGACTCGATCAACCGTCATAGTTTTCGTGATTACAGTGCCATAACAGTGACTACAGTGCTTGGTGGGCGGTACAGTTATGGATAGTGACTTAGAGGAGGTGTGGACAGTGATAGTGACGGTGATAGTGATGTAATAGTGACATAGAAAAGTGATGTCACTATGCCAAATCACCTCCTAACTTATTGTTTACTGTTGACTCTGAAGGAATGGGTGAATGGTTTCCCTGCTATTACTCCCTTTTTCTCCCTTTATTACCCCTTTTTCTCCCTTTATCACCCCTTTTTCTCCCTTTATTACCCCTTTTTCTCCCTTTATTACCCCTTTTTCTCCCTTTATCACCCCTTTTTCTCCCTTTATTGCCCCTTTTTCTCCCTTTATCACCCCTTTTTCTCCCTTTATTACCCCTTTTTCTCCCTTTATCACCCCTTTTTCTCCCTTAATTTCCCCTTTTTCTCCCTTAATTACCCCTTTTTCTCCCTTTATCACCCCTTTTTCTCACTTTATTACCCCTTTTCTCCCTTAATTACCCCTTTTTCTCCCTTTATTACCCCTTTTACTCCCTTAATTACCCCTATTTCTCCCTTTATCACCTATTATTTCCTCCCTTCAACCCTTACCCTAAACATCCTCTTCCATTTTTTCCCTTTTCCCTTCGTATTCTTCCTTCCTCTTCCTCTTCCTCTTCTTCTTCCTCCTCCTCCTCCACACACTCCTCTCCTCCTCTCTTATACCTCTTACGTTTAAATGTCACCAAGAATAACAGATGGAAACAAGGCTACTTTTTGTCTGTGTGTGGACAAGGATAAAGTTAATTGGTTATATCGTAAAGGAAGAAATAAGGAAAAATAACTCGTCATCGTACATCTGGCACCTCGCGACCTGGTAAGTGTTGTCATTTTTTAGGGGAAGCTTATGTATAGACACGATTTTGCTGGACATTTATTCGCTTATATATTTTGTTTTTTTAACTTTAACCTCAAACTGTCTTAACTTTAACCCCTTCACACCCAGATCTTTCCTTTGTTATATAAAATCGTCTGTTGTTAGCCATAAAATTACGAAAAGTAACTTAATATACCAAAGTAGCTACCTATAGTCTATTTTTTTTAACAAGGCAAAAAATTCATTCTATCTGAAGGTCTCCTGCTTAAAATGATGCCTCTGTTTACCTGATACTATGGTTAACTATGATAAAATACAGCTGAAATTAAGAAGAAGCGTAGTATTCCCTTCTCCTGGCATCAAATATCAGTCAGTAAGCACCAAGGGGTCAGGATTTTTTGCCATGTTAAAAAAAATAGACTATAGTGGACAAGGATATTAAACAGGTCATATCTTTTAAATGTTGCTTATATTAATTAAAATCGTCTAGTGGCGTACCAAAATGACAATGGAAATAACGTTCTGGGACTCAAGGGGTTAATATCAAACAAAAATATATCTTAGGTAAGTTTAGAGTGGAAATCGGTACGCGTGTAGTTAAAGTCCATAATTTTTTCTGGTAAGGCTAGAGTTAACATGTACGCGTGTAGTTAATGTTTAGTATTTTGTTTTCTAGGTCAGTTAACATAAATTTTCAGTTTTTGATTAATCTAAGCTCTGAATATATGACTAACTTCCTTAACTTAACATAATGCCACCGTTTTGGTAAGTTAAGAGTAATATATTAGTTTGTTTTGCCTTTTTTCTGTTTCATTTGTATACCAAGTGGACAGTATTTATTTAGTTATCTGGAATGATTCATAAATATTTTCTCTCATATACAGTAGTAGGATGAAGGGGATGAATGTATTATGAATGAGCTATATGTTATGATAGAGACTTAGGTTAAGATAGATAAGTGTCACTGCCTCTCATAGTTTGCAAGGTTAGAATATATGAGTGTTGCAGTGCTTCTTAACCTAACCAGAAAAAAAAATGGTAATATTTGTTTGAATGTAAAGTTAAAATAGCCTAATATTGGGGTGCCTTATGAACTAGAATGCAAGGTTAGAATAGATAGTTTTGCAATGCCTATTATAAGCCTTTTTTTCACGAACCTAACCAGAAAAAAAGGTAGTGTTTGTTTGAATGTAAAGTTAAAATAGCCTAATATGCCTCATAAATAAAAATGCATGGTTAAATATATTCGTTTTGCAAATGCTGATCATATCCTTGTTTGTTCATGTGCAAGGTTAAATTAGAAGAGTTTTGCAGTGTCTCATGTTAGGTTAGGAGTTAGGAGAGATTAATGTAGGAGTGTTTCATAGCCTAGTGTGTTAGGTTTAAATAGATGAGTGTTTAAGTGTGTGTCATTGCATAGTATGAGAAAAAGTATGTGTGTGTGTGCAAGTGTGTAAAAAGAAAATAGTTTAGGTTAAGGTTAGAGTGTGAAATGGAAAAAAGTTTGTACAGTGAAAATGGCAAAAAAAAGTATATAAAATGAAAATAGCCTTGTCAAATGAAAAGTAAATGAAATGAAAGTAGGAAAATGAAAAGCATATGAAATGAAAATTACAAAATTGAAGGAATATGAAATGAAAATAGCAAAATAGATGGAATTTGAAATGAAAATAGCCTAGCAGTGAGTGTGGAAAATGAAAGGTGTGTAAAATGAAAATAAGCCTACAATAGAGTGTAATACAACCTAGACAACTCTTAGCCTATTATAAATGTCATATGAGGAAAATCTAACCTAATCCAGACATTATTTCTTCTGATTTTCTCATTAATTTCAACCTTTTACCATATTATACTGTCTCTTATCTATTTATAAGTTTATCTATCATGTTCACCTCTATATTTTTAAGGTTATTTTATTATTGATGCTTACAAAAGCTACCATCGTGTCTTGCATAAGCTTCTCCATAGTTGTAGTAGAACATAGACAACAACCTTATTTATGACAATCATGTACTGTATTATTTACTTTCTTATGTATTATTTCTTATGTATCTTTTCTGTATTATTTTCTTACTTTTCTTTCTTATTTATTACATGTATTGTGGACTTCATTATGCATTATTGATGTGTTTTCTTAGTATTTTTCATTGCATTTCCATTATTTTGTGACCGTGTTTGGAGATGCAGTGATGAGCTTGCCTATCCATGAAGCTCTACATTTATCGTTTATTTTTGTTCATATTTAAATGGGGTTGACTAGGTGTGTGTGTGTGTGTGTGTGTGTGTGTGTGTGTGTGTGACTGTGTGTGTGTGTGTGTGTGTGTGTGTGTGTGTGTGTGAGGTTGTTATGTGTGTGTGTGTGTGTGTAAATGGTTGTAATGTGTATGTGTGTTGTATGAGGTTATAATGTGTGTGTGTGTGTGGGTGTGTATGTGTGTGTGTGTGTGTGTGTGTAAATGGTTGTTATGTGTATGTGTGTTGTATGAGGCTGTAATGTGTGTGTGTGTGTGTGTGTGTGTGTGTGTGTGTGTGTGTGTGTGTGTGTGTGTGTGTGTGTGTGTGTGTGTGTGTGTGAGGTTGACTATGGGTTTGTTCATATTCAAATGGGGTTGGTACTTTTCTATTTACTTCCCTATTCTGATTACCCATTTCCTACCCTTTCCTCTTACCCATTAGTGGGAAATAAAGAGGGGGAAAAAGAGGAAATGATGTAGATGAAGATGGAAAATTATGAGAGGGGAAAAAGTGGTTTATAAAGAGGGTTTGAAGAGGGGAAAATGGTACTACTTTCTTCTTACCTTTTCCCTTATTCCCTTCCCTTCCCATCCTTCTTTCCTTCCCCATCCTATTTTCCCCATTCTCTCCCTTCCCCATTCCTTTCCCCTACATCTTCCCATCCTTTCCTCATTACATTCCCTTCCACATTCCTCTTCCACATTACTTTCTTCCCTTCTTTATCCTCTTCCATTACTCTTCCCCATTCCCTTCCCATTCCTTTTCCCCATTATCTTCCCCTTTCCTTCCTCATTCCCCTCTCCTTCTATACCCTATTTCTTCCCCTTCCCTTCCCCACTACCTCCCCTTTCCTCTTCCCCATTCCCTTACCTTCTCCTATCCTCATTTCCCTCCCTTTCTTTGTACCCTATTCTTACCTCATCCCCCTTCCCCTTTCCTCTTCTCTTCCCCATCCCCTTTTATCTTTCTCCTTCTCGTCCTTATTTCCTTCTTTGTTCCCCATTCCTTCCCTTTTCCCTTCCTCATCCCCTCCCCTTTCCTCGTCAACCTAAATGTCAGTCCCTAAAATAGACTAAAAAATCACCTAAGATAGTCGTAAGGGAGTCGTGTCCTATAAGGGGTAGCCTATAAGGGAGTCCTGTGGAGGGTGTCTAGGATATCGTTGTGTCCTGCGCCCTTATGCTTCCCGGATCAAGGTTTGCCATCCTTCTCACCACGCCCTTCCGTCCTTCATGGCTCCTGCAGGATAGTGGACTGCAGGCTATCAAGATGTTACGTCATTACCAGTTACTCTTTCCCAGTTTATTTAGTATTGTTATTAGTTACTTATTACCAGTTACTTATCCGCACCAGCTAGGAAAAATAACATAATAATCCGATACATAGATAAGAAATGAAATATAACATAGCAGTTAATATAGTTACAAAAAAAGATGAACAAAAGTCTGAAAGAAAAAATGATCAGCGAATATATGATGATTAAAAGAAAAAAATATGAGAAAAGGAGCTTACTCATCATCGTTACTTACTGTCATTATTAGTTATTTTTCATCAGTTACTTATCACCATTTTTTATAACTACTTGATCATCCAGTCTTAAGTTTGAGCAATATTTCTTGACTTGATTTCCATAGTTTATCTTATGTGTTGCTAGAAAGTTGACACTACAATATAACTATTGGACATTTATGCTATACACAGTAAGCCTAGACATTATTTAAAAAAGAAGACAATGATATAACTCTTAAAATACCAGGAAAAATTTTGAGTCTTTACAATATGATTAACTTAAATCCCAAATCCTCATCCGGCCTGACTTTTTTGTGGAAACGTATCGGAACGTATAACGGAAGAATACTAAAACAAGAAAATGTAAGAGATTAAAAAAACGTTATTTCATCTGAGGAAAATAATGAGAAAGTTTGTCAGAATAAGAGGAGAGAGAGAGAGAGAGAGAGAGAAGGAGGAGAGAGAGAGAGAGAGAGAGAGAGAGAGAGAGTTCTCCATTGTTAACTAAAGCTTATGTTCTTATATTTAGTTAGATTATTATATGATTTAATTTTGTAATCTTATGCCTGTGAAAAGCCAGTTCGAGCAATATACTTCACTGACAACAAACTCTGCGGTGACACTATACTGCCTTGGTATGGGAGAGAAATGATGATATAGTTCTTTGTTTATGTCAAGACCTTTTGTCCCTGTAGGCTTTTTTGTTTATGTCAAGGCCTTTTGTCCCTGTAGGCTTTTTTGTTAATGTCAAGCCTTTGTCCCGTAGCTTTTTTTTTGTATTCAGCTTTTGTCCCTTAGTTTTTTATGTGTTGCTGTGCTTTGACTATGCAAGCCTTTTGTCCCTGTAGCCTTTTTTGTTACACCTTTTGTCCAGGCTTTTTGGTTTTCAGATAGCTTATCCCATTAGGCTTTTTTGTTAAAGTCATGGCTATTCCCTGTAGATATATCTTTAAACAAGCATTTGTTTAGGTTTTATTTCATCTGAGGACTATAATTGAGTGGCTTTGTCTAGTGGTGAGCGGAGAGAGGATGAGGTTGAGTAGAAGAAACAGTTTCCTTGTTTAAAGCTTATGTTCTTATATTTAGTTAGTTATTATATGATTTATTTTGTATCTTATGCCTGTGAAAAGCCAGTTTGAGCAATATACTTACTTTAAACAAACTTGCAGTGACATATACTGCCTTGGTTATAGGAAATGATGATATAGTTCTTTGTTTATGTCAAGGCTTTTTCCTGTATGGCTTTTTTGTTTATGTCAAGGCCTTTTGTCCTGTAGTTTTTTGTTTATTCAAGCTTTGTCCCTGAGGCTTTTTTGTTTATGTCACAGTTTTGTATGTAAGTTTTTTGTTTAGTATGGCCTTTTGTCCTGTGTTTTCTAGTTTATGTCAACCGTTTATGTCCTAGCGTTTTATGCTACTAGCTTTATGATGGCTCTTTTCTACAGTTGTGTATACAGTTGTTGTTTAGTTATATATACTTAAAAAGTTATTGTATGTTTAGACTATAGAAACACAGTGTTATTATCGTTTAACTGAATATGTTTATATACTAGCATGTTATACTACATATATACTACAGTGTTTTATGCTACAGTTTATATACTACAGTTTATATGCTACATTTATCACAGTTTATATACTACAGTTTATATACTACAGTTTATATACTACAGTTTATATACTACAGTTTATATACTACAGTTTATATACTACAGTTTATATGCTACAGTTTATATACTACAGTTTATATACTACAGTTTATATACTACAGTTTATATGCTACAGTTTATATGCTACAGTTTATATACTACAGTTTATATGCTACAGTTTTATACATTATACTACAGTTTATATTAACTACAGTTTATTATATACTACAGTTTATATACTACAGTTTATTATACTACAGTTTTTAATATACTACAGTTTATATGCTACATTTATATAGATCTACAGTTTATATACTACAGTTTATATGCTACAGTTTATATGCTACAGTTTATATACTACAGTTTATATACTACAGTTTATATACTACAGTTTATATACTACAGTTTATATACTACAGTTTATATACTACAGTTTATATGCTACAGTTTATATACTACAGTTTATATACTACAGTTTATATACTAC
Organism: Chionoecetes opilio; assembly: GCA_016584305.1. Classification (NCBI taxonomy): domain Eukaryota; kingdom Metazoa; phylum Arthropoda; class Malacostraca; order Decapoda; family Majidae; genus Chionoecetes; species Chionoecetes opilio. The sequence continues at coordinate 243,657 of JACEEZ010000211.1, forward strand.
AGTTTATATGCTACAGTTTATATACTACCGTTTATATACTACAGTTTATATACTACCGTTTATATACTACCGTTTATATACTACAGTTTATATACTACAGTTTATATGCTACAGTTTATATGCTACAGTTTATATGCTACAGTTTATATGCTACAGTTTTATCAAATTAACTACAGTTTATATACTACAGTTTATATACTACAGTTTATATACTACAGTTTATATACTACAGTTTATATACTACAGTTTATATACTACAGTTTATATACTACAGTTTATATACTACAGTTTATATACTACAGTTTATATGCTACAGTTTATATGCTACAGTTTATATGCTACAGTTTATATACTACAGTTTATATACTACAGTTTATATACTACAGTTTATATACTACAGTTTATATACTACAGTTTATATACTACAGTTTATATACTACAGTTTATATACTACAGTTTATATACTACAGTTTATATGCTACAGTTTATATGCTACAGTTTATATGCTACAGTTTATATGCTACAGTTTATATGCTACAGTTTATATGCTACAGTTTATATACTACAGTTTATATGCTACAGTTTATACTACAGTTTATATACTACAGTTTATATACTACAGTTTATATGCTACAGTTTATACTACAGTTTATATACTACAGTTTATATACTACAGTTTATATACTACAGTTTATATGCTACAGTTTATATGCTACAGTTTATATACTACAGTTTATATACTACAGTTTATATACCTAACACAAGGTATATTTATTTGAGTTTATATTGTGTGTGTGTGTGTGTGTGTGTGTGTGTGTGTGTGTGTGTGTGTGTGTGTGTGTGTGTGTGTGTGTGTGTGTAGGAAGTACCAATGTTCACCTTGATTCCTCCATTCTACCTTTCCTCCCTCTCTCTCTCCTTCCCACCATATCTCATCCTTCACCTCTCTCTCTCTCTCTCTCTCTCTCTCTCTCTCTCTCTCTCTCTCTCTCTCTCTCTCTCTCTCTCTCTCTCTCTCTCTCTCTCTCCCTTATTATTCTAAACCTCTCATTTACTCCACCTTTTCTCTCCCTCTCATTCCCCTCCTTCTCTCTCCCATCAAAGCGTGTATCCATTTCCTGCCTAACCATGTGTGTGTGTGTGTGTGTGTGTGTGTGTGTGTGACTGTGTGTGTGTGTGTGTGTGGTGTGTGTGTGTGTCAAGTCATGTGTTTTGATGTGTTAAATGGTTTCCTTTCTGGTTTCTTTACTTTTTTATTGTTTTTATTATTATAAGTTTCATTATCTTGGTTATTATTATTATTATTATCGTTATTAAATCAACGGTTGAAGAAAACGGAAGGAAGGAGTTGCTTATGTGTGTAGAAAGAAGGAGGGAAGGAAAGGAAGGATGGAAGGGTGAAGGAAGGAAGGAAGGAAGGATATTAGGAGGGGAAGGTTATAATTAAAGTTAGGTAACGGTCACAAAATATTAAACAATGGTGTGGTAGCTTTCTCTCTCTCTCTCTCTCTCTCTCTCTCTCTCTCTCTCCCCTCTCTCTCTCTCTCTCTCTCTCTCTCTCTCTCTCTCTCTCTCTCTCTCTCTCTCTCTCTCTCTCTCTCTCCTTTTTTTCTGCCCTTTTACTTGTTTTTTTCTTCCTTTCTTGAGAAAAATTCATGTAAGGAATTTCAGTTTTTTTCTTCTAATATTTTTTTTCTTTTAGATAGACTATGAAATTCTTGTGACTTTTCCCACACATTAGTAAACGTTTCTGATCTTTTAGCATTCTCCATTCATCTTCTCTTCATTCTGCTGATCCTCTCGCATTCCCTTCCCACACATAAAGTTTACAAGTCTAAGAGAGAAAGAAAGGAAAGTACAAGAAAGTAAAGGAAAACTACATGGTATGCGTAAAGAATGAATATCTTATTATGTTGAAATTCCCGGAGGTTCGTCTCGCTAAATAAACTTCCTGATAATATTGACTGCTGCTGTGTGCGAGGGAGGAGCTACGGGTGACTTGTAGGAGCTATACACGTGTGGAAGATGTGGCAGATAGGGAAACGTTTAGATGACATAGCAATAGCGTGATCAGTTTCTCATATTTTGCGCAAGAAATACGTAGAAGTGAAGAACCACCTTAAGTCGAAGAAAACGGAGTGAAATGTCAGACTCTAATATTTTTTTTTTTACCCGGTAGTGAATGAAAACGGTACTTTAACTTACCTACCTACCTACCTACCTACCTACCTACTCCTACATTACTTACCTTACCTACCCTACCCTTACCTACTACCTTCTACTTACATACCTCTTAGAATACAACATAACTAAAATGGTGTTTAATATAGTTACTACCAATTAAAGAAAAAGAATAATAGAAAAGAAGGAAAATACAGGACCTGGAAAAAGAAAACGAACCTAGCATCCTGGGGGGGGGGGGGAGGGGGTACTCAAACGTTTTATTCCCTAGTCCTTAAACATATAAACAAAGCCATACCTGGGAGACAGCATTAAATACCATCATACCAACACACACACACATAAACACAGCAACACTATACTTGGAACCTTATTCTGTATTTCTATGTTTCCATGTTCTTTTTAGTCATGTATACCCCCCTCCCCCTTCTATGTAACCTTTAACCTTCTATGTAACCGTTAAATACCATCATACCAACACACACACACAAACACAGCAACACTATACCTGTAACCTTATTCTGTATTTCTATGTTTCTCTGTTCTTTTTATTTTGTACACTCCCTTCTTTTATGTAATCTTCCCCCTTTTTTCTTCTTTAATAAACTTGTAATCGGCAACACTATACTTGTAACCTTATTCTGTATTTCTATGTTCTTTATATACATGTACACCCCATGTATATCTTCCCCTTCCCTTCCACATTTCCCTCCCCTTCTTTCTACCCTATTTCTTGAGAGATGTAATGAGAGTATGTCTATGTGAATGATGTGAGAGTATGTCTATGTGAATATCTAATGAGAGTATGTCTATGAGAGTAATAATGATAGTAATACACGATTAATTCTACTGCAGTAATTCGTAGTACTACTGCAACAACAATTACTGCTACCACCCCATACATTTTGATAACGATGGTAAATTTATTGACAGCGAGCTTAGCTCGCTGTCGCTTACCATAAGACCCGTGGAACCAAGTTTCCGCCAAAAAGTGTATAACTACTCCTAAATATTATCGGATTGAGCTGAAATTTGACATGCAAGTAGTGCTGTCAAAATCAATGGGGGTCGTCGGAAGAAACTTTTTGCGTAAAACAAGCCCTTAATGAGTAATAAGCGTAAACTACTCCTAATTATTGTCGGATTGATCTGAAATTCGACATGCCAGTAGTGCTGTCAAAATCAACGGGGGTCTGTAAAACAAACTTTTTGCATAGAACAAGCCCTTAATGAGTAATTCACGTAATGAGTTAATTGGCTGGAACGTGGCTCGCTGTCACGTTCCAGCCGCAAGAACTGAGCCAAAAAAAAGCAAAGGGGCCAGAGGCTGGACGTCTATACTTGATTTAGTATAGCTAGCCTACTTGTAAACTTGTACCTGGAAGAGTAACACGTATTAGCACCCAATAATACCAGGAAAATATAAACCCCCCCCCTGTCCCCCTGTCGTACCCTAACCACGCAGTCACCGAGAAACAGGCTGAGTCACAGGTAAACAAAAACCCCGTGACGTCACCGCGTGGAAGTGACGTCACAAGCCCCGCCCTTACTTCCTGCCTCCCTGCCAGGCGTCTGTGTGTCGCCGAGAGAGGACGTCTTAATCATGAGTGTCCTGAATATTAAAGGCAGGCATTGAAGCCTTGAAGGGAAGGGTGATGTGATGCAAGATGGGTGAGAGAGGATGAGGTTTAACCCCTTCACGCCCAGATCTTTCCTATGCTTTATAAGATTGTCTATTGTTAGCCATAAAATATACGAAAAATAACTGAATATACCAAATTAACTAGTGGACAAGGATACTAAACAGGTCATATCTATAAAATATTGCTTAAATTAACTTAAAAACGTCTAATGGTTGTCAAATTACATTGGAAATTACGTTCTGGGTCTCAAGGGGTTAAAAGGGTGATGGTATTGTGATTTAAGGAGAGAGAATGAGAGGATGAGAGAGGGAGAGAGGAAAGGGGAATATGGAAGGGAAGGGGAAGAGAATGGGGAAGAGTAATGGAAGAGGATAAAGAAAGAAAGAAAGTAATGTGGAAGAGGAATAGGGAAGGGAAGGGGGATGTAATGGGGAAAAGGATGGAAAGATGAGAGAGAGGATGAGGAAAGAGAGTTAGAGATTATTTATAGGATGAGGTATAGAGGAGATGTATATGAGGAGAGGGTGATGGTATAGTGTGATGTAAGGTGAGTGTGAGAGGAGTATTTTGTTATTTGAAAGGATTGTTTTTGAGTGATGGAATGAAATGGGGTTAGTAGGGTATTGGGTTGTGATGAGAGAGAGAGAGAGAGAGAGAGAGAGAGAGAGAGAGAGAGAGAGAGAGAGAGAGAGAGAGAGAGAGAGAGAGAGAGAGAGAGAGAAAAAAAAAAATTATGACCTTGCATTCTCTCTACTACTACCACCATCACCTTCACCATCACTACCGTCACCACCTCCTCCTCCTCCTCCTCCTCTTCCTCCTCCTCCTCCTCTTCTTCCTCCTCTTCCGCATCTGCCTCAGGCTTGCGACCTTGACTGACCCATCACTAAATCTGCACGCTGACGTCACTCTCTACTTTGACCTTTGACTTTTCCTCGTGTACTGTTACTTCTCAGGAAAAGGCACGCGCAAACCATCCCCCTTAAGACAAAAAAAGGATTACGTAGGCAGCTATATTTGTAAAGAAAAAGTAGAAGAGTTGCTTAACTAGATAAATGAGTAAAAAATGAATAGGAGAGTTACGTAGTCAGATAAATTAATATAGAAAGAAAGGGAAAGTTACGTAGGAAGATACATTAGAAAAGAAAAAAAGTAGAAAGTGACGTAGACAGATAAATGAGTAAAGAATGAAAGAAGGAAATAATTTTGTGATTAATATAGAGAAAAAAAAAAAAAAAGTGTTCTGTGATTAGTTACGTCTTCTTATATTTCATTCATGTTTTTGAATTGGAAGTGAATGAAAATGAATGTTGTTAAGAATGAAGGAATATATGAATGATGAGAAAAAAGGAGGAAAAAGAAGAAAAACTTGTGACGTACTATATGTTGTTATTGTTGTTGTTGTTGTTGTTGTTGTTGTTGTTGTTGTTGTTGTTGTAGTTGCTGTCGATGATGATGATGATGGTGGTGGTGGTGGTGGTGGTGGTGGTGATGGTTAAGGTGGTGGTGGTGGTGGTGGTGGAGGTTAAGGTGGTGGTGGTGGTGGTGGTGATGGTTAAGGTGGTGGTGGTGGTGGTGGTGGTCGTTAAGGTGGTGGTCGTTAAGGTGGTGGTGGTGGTGGTGGTCGTTAAGGTGGTGGTTGAGGTGTTCTACTTTACCTTGAATTATAAGAGGAAAGTTGATCTAATTCTGTCTTTTTGTTTTCTTTCCTGTATTCCTCTGTTCGTGACATTGCAAGTGTGTCTCTAATTCAGGGTCGTGTTGGACTTAAGTGTGTGTGTGTGTGGGTGTGGGTGTGGGTGTGTGTGTGTGTGTGTGTGTGTGTGGTGTGGGTGTGGGTGTGGGTGTGTGTGTGTGGTGTGGGTGTGGGTGTGGGTGTGGGTGTGTGTGTGTGTGTGTTATGCAGTTAGTAACCTGAAATACGTATTAACTATGAATATCCAGTCAGAGGATAAGAAGAAATCATATATTCTTTAGTTTTTTATTACATCACAAGTTCTTTATTTATAAAGAAAAAAATAATGTCAAAATTCACGATAATGCAGAACGCACAAGATGATCAATGGTGATACACATACATAGTCCTCATACACCTCATACATAAAAAAATGCATAATATAAATAGGTACAAACATACACTCATTCATACACAACACAGCTATGTACAGAGGGAGGCGAGTTATTCATTGGTTTAGCACCGTACAAGACTTATACATTGCAGGGATGAATGCCTATACACTGTCCTAACCTCACCTAGATCACTCACTTTTTTGTATCTCTTTATAAAAAAAATGAGTGTCCGCCTATCTAATTATGTTATATTTCCTTTTTTTTTTTTTTACTATTTTACTGTCATTTCAAGATATTAATAACATAACTTAATTTTTTTTTAGACACAAATGAATGAAAAAAATGAGTTTCTGCCTAGGTGCCTAATCCTGGTTAAATATTTTTCTTTTTACTCATATTTCAAGTACTCATTTCTCATAGTCTTTCATTATTAATAACATAACTTAATCTTTTTAAACACAAATGACCAGAAGAGAAAGAAAGTGTACTGGCATCTCTCTCTATATATATATTTACACGAAACATTTGATATATTCTTTGTTCTTCCTTATAACTATAGAAAAATAAAGCTTAAGATGCATCGTCGTCTTAACAGAACGTTAAATGCTGTATTGGTTGGAGCTTTGGTTAACCTTTCGTTCATCAGGTACGCGATATGGAACCAAACGTCAGGTGGGTGGCGCTTCGGGACGGGACACGGGAAGAGAAAGTAGCAAGAAAGTAGCAAGAAAATATGGGAACGTAGGAAATATTTGGTTTGGTTAGGTTAGGTTAAATTTGGGTTAGGTTTGGTTTGGTTAGGTTAGGTCGAATTTGGTTTAGGTTACGTTAGGTCGGTTTACACTAGATTTAGTTTAGTTCTATTTTGTTTGGGTTAGGTTAGCTTAAATTTGGTTTAGATTAGGTTTGGTCTCTGTTAGATTAGATTAGGTTAGGTTTAGGTTGTATATTAGGTAAAGTTCGGTTCGGTTCGGTTTGGGATAGATTAGATTAGATGAAGTTTAGGCTGTAGTAGGTTAGGTTAGGTTTAAATTTGGTTGAAGTTAGGTTTGGATTGGTCTAGGTTAGATTAGATTAGTTTAAGTTTAGGTTAAGTTTGGTTCAGTTTTGATTTGATTTGGTTTGGTTTTGGTTCGGTCATTCTGTTACCTTCCATTCAATACTTTCTTTCCTTATAACTTTCTTTTATACATTCTCATAAAACACCCAACAGCAACGGCGTCACAATCGACTATACGAAATTGTACTCTAAAAAACAGACTCACTGCAAACATTATATCCGTACAAGAATATTTCTTTACAATCTTTATATATATCACTGAAGACTAAGTAAGGTCACGTATTCTTTTGTCTTAAGTACAGTGTTGAGCATGAGGAACTCCAGTCAATACGAGATACCTAACCTTGTATCTAATTCTAGTCTCTTTACCTTCAATGCCACAAACGTACATGAATCCACAGCCAGTGTTTACCGCGTACGTGACCTACTTAAAGTTTTGCCGAGGCAGGGAAGACGTGGGAGAATAATGGATTTAGGACAAGGGAAAAAAAGGGAGGATGGCTCGTTATCAACCCCTATATCCATACTCTTTTTCTGCTCTCCTAAGCTCTCCTAGCCGAAAAAAATCACGCGTGCAGGTAAACTCCATAATTCCAATCCGCACTTTCATCCCGTTGCCTACTTTCCTAACAAAACAAATCACACATGTAGGTAAACTCCAACAATCTTATCTCCACTTTCATCCCTTTCTCTGCTCTCCTAACAAAACAAATCACATGTAGGTAAACTCCATCATTACCAAATCTCTCTCTAATCATTCCCGTTCGCTGTCTAAGAATGCCAGACGGAAAGATGTGAAAGAGAGCATCGTTTCTGACCCACAATTCCTCTTTTTACGTATCTCGTGTGCCAAGAGGACGAGTGTTCCACCATTACCACACTTCATGGCCTCACCCTCCCTCGCATGCCTTGTTTCAGAGAGCGAGGGAGGCGGAGGATTTATAAACAAAAAGAAATAGAGACATAACAGAGGTAAAGAGAGATTTCGGGGCTGTTAGTGGTAGTCAAAACAAACCCAGAAAAGTATTCGATCAAATAAGAACTGTTGATGAACGATGTTTGAGGTTAAAAAGTTATGAAAGACTTATAGAAACCGTAAATAAAGTTGGAAATAATAATGATGCCCAATAATTAAACATGCCATCATCACAACACCTTAACTTTGTGTATGGACGGCCTATGTGAAAATGTTTAATATAAAATGAAAACTACTAAAAAAAAGGAGGAACAGAAAATGATTGAGTTTTTTTTCTGGCTGAAGGAGTGAAGGAGTTTAAAGAAAAAAATGGGAACTACAAAAAAAAGGAAAAGAAAATGATAAGGTGGAGATGTATATAAAAAATGGAAACTACAACTAACAAAAAAAATGGAAACTACAACTAACAAAAAAAATGGAAAAGAAAATGAAGAGGTTTGGATATATAGGCCTATCCTATGAGCTTCCATTGAGCGCTGCGCCTCCCTATATATATGTTTTTAGACCTGTGTAGGCTGTTGTTTGAGTGTCTCCGTCTTGTCAATACTGCTGGAGGACGCCTGAAGGGGGAGTTTGTTGGTGCTGTCTGCAAGGGCCTGGTTCAGATAGGAGGCGTTGTCATCATAGGCGTCTAGGGAAGGCGCTGAGGGGTTGCCATTCCTGAACTGTTTGCTGCTGCGTCCGTGGAGGTTTCGGAGGCTGCGGCGGCTGCGTCTGCGTTCCTGGGACACCTGACGAAGGAGGAGGAGGAGGTGTTAGTGTTTGTAGGAGGAGGAACAGGAGGACTTAACTCTTTGGAGGAAGAGGAGGAGGTAGATAATTTGACGACTTTTTTTTTTTTGAAAGGTGAGGGTAAACTTATGGGTAATTGGGGAATTCAAGGAGGAGGAGAAAAAGAAGGAGGAGGAGGGGAGGAGGAGGAGGAGGAGGAGGAGGAGGAGGAGGAGGGGAGAAGGAATATGGGGAGAGGAAAAAGAAAAGAAGGAGGAGAGAGGAGGAGGAGGAGGATAAAGAAGAGGAGGAGGAGGTCATCCATAGAGCATGACGACAAGGAAACGTATGGGAGAAAGTTGACAGAATAACAAAAGAAGAACATGCACAAGAACAAAAAGGAAAAATATAACCCGGACCCAGACGAGAGAGAGAGAGAGAAGAGAAGAAGGAAGAGGGGAGAGAAAGAGAGAAGATGAGAAGCTGGAGAGGTGAGTGGAGAGAGAAGAGGAGAGGTAACAAGCCCAAACCAAGAGAGCAAGAGAGTAACAAGCCCAACCAAACCAAACCTAACAACAATACCACTCATAATACTCACTTTGAAGCTGAAGATGGCGCCGATGATACAGAAGGTAACCATGAGGATAAGCTGTGAGAGGGTGAGTCCCGCTGCGGCCAGGAGGAAGTGCTGCACGTAATCCTGAAGAAGGGGCAGAAGAAGGGTGTTAAGAAAATGAGTTAGAGACATGGTTGACCCCTTCACGCCCAGATCTTTCTTTTGCTACATAAAAAATCGTATGTCTTTAGCCATGAAAATACGAAAAGTAACTTAATATACCAAATTAGTTAGTCGACAAGGATGCTAAACAGGTCATAGCTATAAAACATTGCTTATAGTCACTAAAAATCGTCTAATAGTACCCAAATAACAATGGAAATTACGTTCTGGGTCTCAAGGGGTTTGTGTTGTTATATAAATAGATAGATGGATGTGTGTGTGTTTGTACAGAGAGAAAGAGAGAGACAGCTTATATAATGTTATATTAATGTTATAGAATGTTAAAGAAGATGAGATAGAGACATGGACAAGTTGATATATGAATGGGTAGATGGTAAGAGATATTTAGGAAGGGAAGGAAGAGTTAGAAAGGGAGGAAAATAGAGTTATGAAGAGAGAAGATAGAGTTAGGAAGTGAAGGAAGAGAGTTAGGAAGGAAGAAGAGAAGAGAGAGAGAGAGAGAGAGAGAGAGAGAGAGAGAGAGAGAGAGAGAGAGAGAGATTTTATAGAATGTTGTTTTCTTTCTTTCATTCACCCAAGGATGCTACGAGAAAAAAATTGTAAAAAATGTAGGTAAATTGTGTTTGTGTGGTTTTCTATATCTTCAATGTTAAAAATATCTTCCGTATTACGTGACTTAGGTCAGCTGAGAGAGAGAGAGAGAGAGAGAGAGAGAGAGAGAGAGAGAGAGAGAGAGAGAGAGAGAGAGAGAGAGAGAGAGAGAGAGAGAGAGAGAGAGAGAGAGAGAGAGAAAAAGAGAGAAGAGAAGAGATGGTGGTGGTGTGTGTGTGTGTGTGTGTGTGTGTGTGTGTGTGTGTGTGTGTGTGGTGTGTGTGTGTGTGTGTGTGTCTGCGTGTGTGCGTGCATGTGTGTGTTGGCTCATAAATATCATCACGTTACGAGTTAATGGTAGGCTTGTGAGGCGAGTAAAAGCATAGAGTCTGTTGAGTGTGTGAGTGTTGAGGTGAGGCTGCGAGGGGAGTGAGGGGAAAGAGGGGGGAAGAGGGGGGGAGGGGGGAAGAGGGGGGGAGGGGAGGGGAAATTAGAGTAGGGCCTTCAGTGTTGTGCGTGTGTGGGAGGAGAAGGAGGAGGAGGAGGAGGAAGGAGGAGGAGGAGGAGGAAGAGGAGGATGTAGATGAAGAGGAAGGCGTAAAAGAAGTGATAATATGAAAATGAATAAATAACTAAGCACGTCTATGTATGTGTGTATGAATGTGTTTGTGTGGACGTCAATATATTATTTGGTTTAGGTATTTGGGTATTTGTATATTTGGTTAGGATAATCTTAGGGTTTTGCTGGGTATGGTTAGGTAAGGTTTGGATAAGATTAGGTTAAGATTAGGTTAAGTTAGGTAAGGTTAGGTAAGGTTTGAATAAGATTTGGTTAAGTTAGGTAAGTTAGGTAAGGTTAGGTTAAGTTTTATTAAGGTGAATTTAGTTGAGATTAGGTAAGGATAGGTTAAGTTAGGTTTGGCTATGTTTAAGTTAGGTTTGGCTATGTTTAAGTTAGTTAGTAAGATTAGGTTTTGTTTAGGTAAGTTTAGGTAAAGTAAGAGAGTTAGGTTAGGTTAGGTTTAAGTTTAATTCAGGATAAATTAGATTAAGTTTGGTTTGGTAGATTAGGTTGTATGCAGAATCCCATAGACGGCCATCATCAGTTATGTTTTGGTGAGGTTAAGTTTGGTTAGTTTACGTTAGGTTAGGATTAATTAGGTTAGGTTAGTAGGTTAGGTTACGTTAGGTTAGGATTAATTAGGTAAGGTTAGATGATATGTAGAATCTGATGGAGTGTCATCTTACGTCATTCTGATAGGTGATCTCCTCCAGACTCTCCTGGCGCACCATCCACGAGCTGATGTAGAACACGTTCACGCCCATCACGGCAAAGGACTTGAAGATCCACATCCATGAGAGGCACGGCAAATACTGCACGGGGAGGGAGGGAAGGAGGGATTAGTGATGGTGGCCTAGTTATATACATAGAAATAAAGGTATAATTATAATTGGAGGGATTTTGATTGAGGATTTGATAGACAAGAGAGATGAGAAGATGGGAAGAGAGAGAGAGAGAGAGAGAGAGAGAGAGAGAGAGAGAGAGAGAGAGAGAGAGAGAGAGAGAGAGAGAGAGAGAGAGAGAGAGAGAGAGAGAGAGAGAGAGAGAGAGAGAGAGAGAGAGAGAGAGAGATTTTAGAGAAGGTGTTGATATTTAAATTACATAGATGAAAAGGTATAGGATTTAAGAGATTTTAATACAAAGTTGAATAGAAAAGATGAGAGAGAGTCAGATAGAGAGATAGAGAAGATTGAAAAGCAGAGAAGATAGTGGGATTAGTGAAGGTATCATAGGCATAAATATATACTTGAGGGAAAAATGTATGTTATTGGAAGGGTTTTGATAGAGATTTAGATAGAGAAGATATAAAAAGATGGAGAGAGATAATATAGGGATTATTGAAGGTGTGATGATAGTTATATACGTAGAAATAAAGGTATATAATTGGAGGGCTTTTGATAGAGATTTAGATAGAGAAAATGAAAGAGAGATAGAAAAGATGGAGAGAGATAATATAGGGATTATTGAAGGTGTGATGATAGTTATATACATAGAAATAAAGGTATATAATTGGAAAGCTTTTGATTCAGAGGTACTGTAGATATAGAACAGGGGGAGAGAGAGAAGAGAGAGGGATCATTGAAGGCTTGATAATTATAAACATAAGATAAGGTATATGTAATTAGAGAGAGAGAGATTTTGATTTAAAGTTAGATTTTAAAAAGTTTGATAAAAAGAGAAGATGAATTTCCCAAACCCAAAAGGAAAAAAATAGAAAAGGAATAAAATGAAGCAGAAATAAAACATATACATAAAAACATCCACGTTAAAAATACATAGCAAAAAAAATCCAGATATCTAGAACAGGTCACGAATCACTGAGGTCATTGAATATATAGAAGAGGAGAGGAGGAGGAGGAGGAGGAGGAGGAGGAGGAGGAGGAAGGGAGGGGTAAAGATAGTTATATTAATTGGCCAGCTAACGAGTATAACACTAACAACAACATTTAATTAGAAGATACGTAGGTAGCCTTAGTAAGTAGCACAAGGATTATTAAAAAGGTGGGACACACATTAGTTACATGATGGTGACCGAAGTAGAGCAAACTAATGAGAGAGAGAGAGAGAGAGAGAGAGAGAGAGAGAAGGAGAGAGAGGGGTGAGAGAGAGAGAGGAGAGACGAGAGAGAGAGAGAGAAGAGAGAGAGAGAGAGAGAGGGGAGAGAGAGAGGGGAGAGAGGAGTATTTGGGGGACTGGATGAAAGATGTCAGATGGAAATTTTGGAAGGTAAGGTTTGTTATTGAGAGAGAGAAGAGGAGAGGAAGGAAAAGGGGAGAGAGGAGAGAGAGAGAGAGAGAGAAAAGAGAGAGGGAGGAGAGAGAGAGAGAGAGAGAGGAGAGAGAGAGAGAGAGAGGGGAGAGTAGAGGAGAGAAGAGAAGGGGGAAGGAGACGAGAGAGAGAGAAAAAGTCTTTCATAGGTGAGCACAGCCTAATAAAAGAAATAAAAAAGTAGAGGGAGAGCGCAATCAGTGTCGCTTGTGTTCTGCAGCGTGACAACACACACCACACACAAAAACACACACACACCACCCAAACACAACACACCAACACACACAACCCCCAAAAAAATGAGCGAGCGAAGTGTGTAGAACAAAAACCTTCCTTCTAACCTTCCCTTGAGAGAGAGAGAGAGAGAGGAGAGAGGAGAGAGGGGAAGAGAGAGAGAGGGGGAGGAGGGGGGAGAGAGAAGAAGAGGAGAGGAGAGAGAAGAAGAGAGAGAGAGCAAGGAGAGAGTAGAGAAAAAACATCCCCTTGCTGCCTTGTCTTGCACTCACACAGTTATTATTAGTGCCAATAAGGCTAATGACTGAAAATATACTGAATTTTTTTTTTTGCTAATTTTCGACTTCAGTTTTCTACCGATGGGAGGAAATTTTTTTATCGACGAAGGTTTTCTACTGAAGAAGGGAAGCTTTCTATACTGACAAAGGGAAGTTCTCTACTAACGAAAGAATGTTATCTATATTAAAGAAGGAAAGTTTACTATGGTGAAAGGTTATCTACTGAAGAAGGGAAATTATTTACTGAAGAAGGGAGTTTTTTTTACTGACGAACGGAATTTTTTTTTACTGAAGAAGGAAAGCTTTCTACTGACGAAGTAAAGTTTTTTTTTTTAGGAAGGAAATTTTTATTTTTTTTATTGACGAAGTAAAGTTGTTGTTTTTAAGAAGGGAAGTTTTTTACTGAAGAAGGGGAAGTTAGGTGATGAGACACTGACTTTTTGAGGATGTTAGAAAGCAGAGGATGAAGAATGAGAAGCAAATTATTACTATCATCATCATTATTATTATTATTATTATTATTAGTAGTAGTAGTAGTAATAGCACAAGTTCTTACCTTAACCAGGGAAATGATGTACATGATGACTTTTTGAGGATGTTAGAAAGCAGAGAATGAAGAATGAGAAGCAAATTATTACTATCATCATTATTTATTATTATTATTATTATTATTATTAGTAGTAGTAGTAGTAGTAATAGCACAAGTTCTTACCTTAACCAGGGAAATGATGTACATGATGGCAAAGAGCAGGGTCGCGACGCCCTCCCCGAGCCCAATGTACGTCCGCATCGTGAACACTGCAAGGGAGGAAACAAAAATAAATTAGACACTTAAATAAAATAAGAATAACAATATAATACAATCTAAATAAAATAAGAACAGTAATGAGGCGAACTTAATGATAAACACAATAACTAAATGAAGGTGAATTGCAGTCGAGGGTGATTAGCTAACAAGGACAGACTCAGGTAATAATGTGAAGATAGGAAAATAGTAACGAATTGAAATGTAGAAGTAGTGGAGCAGATACAATGACAAAGAAAGTAATGGAGATGAAACCAAAAACCAGTATAAAACACGATAATAGTAACGAAAATAGTAGTATTAAATTAGGAAAATAGTAGCGAATTAAGATATAGAAGTAGAGGAGGAGATAGTATGATAAAAAGAGGAATGCATATGGAAACAAAATGACATTATAAAAACAGTATTTGTAACGAAAATATTAGCAGTAAAATAGTAAAATAAGAAATTAGTAGTGAATTATAAAGTAGGAGTAGAGGAGGAAATAAGAGGATAAAATAAGTGGTATAGACGAAAATAGAAAGATAATATGATTTAAAAGTGTGTTAAGAATATATATAGTATTGATAAGAGGAAATAGGAGGATAGTAATAGTTAAAAGATGAATTAGAGGAATGGATAAAGTTATACAGAGAAGCAGAAATCGATGAAATAAAGAATAGATGATAATAAATGAAAAATAAATGCAAAGGAAGGAGTTATTATGAAGAAAATTAGTCTTCAAGGACATGATAGCTAATTGATGAGAAAGAACGAAGGAAATAGTAGTAATTAAGGAAGGAAGAATTGCATAATGGGAGAGATAGATAAAAAATAGAAGTAGTAATAAGAGACAGGAAAAAAACAAAAAAAACAATAGTAATAAGAGACAGAAAAGATAAAATATAGAAAAATAACAAGAATCAGATAAAGAGAATAGGTAAATGGGATGAAAGATAACGAAAATATGGAAGAAATAGTCGATTTAGATAGAAAAAAAAAGTTAGTTGAGCTCAAGAAATCAATGAAAAAACTAAAGATACATAAAATTTCTGAAGGATGACTCTTAAAATACATAAAATTGCTAGATGCATACATTAGATCATTAATAGATAATAAGACAATTAGACTAATAATAGACAATTAATAGAGGCATACAATTTCTTAAGAATGATAAATGTATTTCTATGAGTAAGTTGTTATTTTTGTCCGTGTGTGTTAGAACGTTTTGTAGGTCAAGGGAAGGAAAGCAACACACACACACGCACGCACACACACACACACACACACACACACACACACACACACACTAGTACACCTCCCCACCCGACACCACCTACCCCCCACCCCACACACTTAAGCACATTCCCTCCCCCCTGAAACTGGCACCCTCCACCCCCCCCTACGTAGGACACACCTCCCCCACCACACACACACACACACTTTCACACCAAACAACCCCCCCCATAAAAAAAATTTGGAGAAAGTATAAAAAATATATATAAGATAAAAAACCAAATCACACACTCAAACTCACACTCATACAGAAGGAAGACACACTTTCCCACACTTACTTTGCTCGTAGAAGTAGAGTTTATTCTGGCATAGTGTGATATCGAGGTCTCTGGGGCACAGGTAGAAGTGATGGGAGATGAACCGGTAGCCGTAGAAACCTAGCGTGGTCAGTCCGTGCATCTGTTTTGGGGAGGAGAAAAAGGTGGTGTTATTGGATGAATGGAGTAAAAAAAGGAGAGGAGTAACATAGATAGTTAATAGATAAATGGAGTATACAAAAAAGAGGAGGAAAAAAATATATGAAGTCAAAACGAAACATGAATGGAGTAAGTGTGTGATGGTTTAAAAGGTGGAGTTTATGGTGGAAGGGAGAGGATGTGGAAGAGGAGGAGGTGGTAGTTTTAAAGGAAAAGGATGTGGAATTTTGATTGTTGTTATGAATGTAAGAGAGAGAGAGAGAGAGAGAGATTGAGAGGAGAGAGATGGACCCGAGAGGAGGATGAGAAGAGAACGAGAGAAAGAGAGAGCGACGAGAGAGAGAGAGAGAGAGAGAGGTAATCTAATCATAGGGGAAAGTAAGAAGATATGGAAGTGAGAGAGGGAGGAAAGTATAGTTAGGAAAGGAGTGAGAGAGGGAGGAAGAGAGTTAGGAAGGGAAGGGAGGAAGATAGAGTTAGGAATGGAAGGAGAGAGAGTTAGGAAGGGAAAAGAGGTGGGTTGGGAAGGAAAGTAGAGTTAGGAAGGGAAGAAGAGACAGTTAGGAAGGAAAGACAGAGTTAGTAAGGAAAGACAGTTAGGAAGGGAAGAAGAGACAGTTAGGAAGGGAAGAAGAGACAGTTAGGAATGGAAAATAGAGTTAGGAAGGGAAGATAGATATAGGGAAGGGAATGGAATACAGAGTTAGAAAGGGAAGGAGATAAGTTAGGAAAGGAAGACTAGAGTTAGGAAGGGAAGAAGTTAGGATTAGGAACAACAACAACAACATCATCAGTAGCT
Organism: Chionoecetes opilio; assembly: GCA_016584305.1. Taxonomy (NCBI): domain Eukaryota; kingdom Metazoa; phylum Arthropoda; class Malacostraca; order Decapoda; family Majidae; genus Chionoecetes; species Chionoecetes opilio. The sequence goes on from JACEEZ010000211.1 coordinate 260,265, forward strand.
GTGTTGATGCTGTGTTGAAGGGAAGGAGGAGGATCACAGCATTACTTAGGAGGGAGATGAGGATAATGAGGGGGGGAAGGATGCCGGAGGGGGGTGAGGGGTGTGAGGTCAGAGGGCAATGGGGCACCAGATCATGAGGGCAAAGGAGGTCAAGGTTACGGAATAATAATGATGAGAGGAGGAGGAGGAAGAGGAGGAGGAGGAGGAGGAGGAGGAGGAGGAGGAGGAGGAGGAGGAGGAGGAGGAGGAGAAGAAGAATGCTTTGAGATGCTATGAAGGTCGTATTTTTTTCTGATCTGATTAACAAGAATTTATGAAAAGTTTATTGGATTTTTTTTTTTTATGATAAAGCGAAGGAAATGAGGTCAAAATATTTTCAATTTGTTATTAAAGATAGTTTTTGAGATGTTTTGACGGTCGTATTTTTTTGCTTATCAGATTAACAGAAATATAGGAAAAGTGTATCAGGTTTTGTTTTTTCCGAAAGTGAAGGAAATTATATGAGTTTCAAAGAATTTAAGTGTGTTATTAAGTGTGTTATTAAGTGTGCTATTAAGTGTGTTATTAAGTGTGTTATTAAGTGTGTTATTAAGTGTGTTATTAAGTGTGTTATTAAGTGTGTTATTAAGTGTGTTATTAAGTGTGTTATTAAGTGTGTAGTGTGTTATTAAGTGTGTTATTAAGTGTGTAGTGTGTTATTAAGTGTGTAGTGTGTTATTAAGTGTGTAGTGTGTTATTAAGTGTGTTATTAAGTGTGTTATTAAGTGTGTATTAAGTGTGTTATTAAGTGTGTTATTAAGTGTGCTATTAAGTGTGTTATTAAGTGTGTTATTAAGTGTGTTATTAAGTGTGTTATTAAGTGTGTTATTAAGTGTGTTATTAAGTGTGTTATTAAGTGTGTTATGTGTATGCTTTAGAAATACTCCTAAGAGATAATACATGAAAAAAGGTTCTTACATTAGAATCTACATGAACATTATATTAAATTGAATCAAGATATTTAACACTTTATATAAAAATGGTAATTAGGATTAGATAATATAAACTAACATTATTTTTTTGTAATTAACACCAAACATAAGAAAAAAAATATAAAACTAGCGTAGCATGATAGATATTTTCTAAGGAAAATTTATAAGAAAAGTAACCATAAACAATTTATGATATCATCCTAATTACCATCTTAAGTAGAGGAGAAAATCAAATAGTGAAGCAATATAAATAATTATTATCCGAATTAACACTAAAGAAGATAAATTGGAATGGCCAAGTAAATGGTATCATTTGTTTTCTTATTACGATAAACTATTTTGCGTTTTAGTTTTAGTTATTATGTGATAGAAGAGAACTATAAGAGACACTATAGAAGAGAAATATAAGAGACACTATAGAAGAGAAATATAAAAATAGAGAATAAGCACTAAGAAGGAAATATAAGAGGACACTATAGAAGAGAAATATAAGAGACACTATAGAAGAGAACTATAAGAGACACTATAGAAGAGAAATATAAGAGACACTATAGAAGAGAAATATAAGAGACACTATAGAAGAGAAATATAAGAGACACTATAGAAGAGAAATATAAGAGACACTATAGAAGAGAAATATAAGAGACACTATAGAAGAGAAATATAAGAGAACTATAGAAGAGAAATAAAAAGAGACACTATAGAAGAGAAATATAAGAGACACTATAGAAGAGAAATATAAAACAACTATAGAAAGAAATATAAGAGACACTATAGAAGAGAAATATAAGAGACACTATAGAAGAGAAATATAAGAGACACTATAGAAGAGAAATATAAGAGACACTATAGAAGAGAAATATAAGAGACACTATAGAAGAGAAATATAAGAGACACTATAGAAGAGAACTATAAGAGACACTATAGAAGAGAAATATAAGAGACACTATAGAAGAGAAATATAAGAGACACTATAGAAGAGAAATATAAGAGACACTATAGAAGAGAAATATAAGAGACACTATAGAAGAGAAATATAAGAGACACTATAGAAGAGAAATATAAGAGACACTATAGAGAGAATAAGAGACATAAGAAGAGAAATATAAGAGACACTATAGAAGAGAAATATAAGAGACACTATAGAAGAGAAATATAAGAGACACTATAGAAGAGAAATATAAGAGACACTATAGAAGAGAAATATAAGAGACACTATAGAAGAGAAATTTAATAGCCAAGTAAAAATGTTGAACTTTTTTCTTATTTCGATAAACACAATTCTTTTTATACTTACAATATCGAGAACCGCCAAGATAATGCCGCAGGCTATCACTTTCTTGAGAGTACACGCCATGGTGCTGTGTTCTGTTCTGTCTGTTGCTGCCTCGGTCTGTTCTTCTGTCTGTCTGGAAATAAATAAAAAGGATGCTATGAATACAGAGATAATTAAATAAATGAGTGATAAAAATAAATACACTTCACATAACGAAACTTTTTGCAACGTAGAATGAAAATTAAAGAGAGAGAGAGAGAGAGAGAGAGAGAGAGAGAGAGAGAGAGGAGAGAGAGATGAGAGAGGAGAGAAGAGAGAGAGAGAGAGAGAGAGAGAGAGGAGGAGAGAGAGAGAGAAGAGAGAGAGAAAAAAAACAGTGGTATTAATAGTAGTGGTAAGGAAAGAGGTTCTTGCAGTTTTTCTTTCTTTTGTGATGTGTGAGTGAGAGGGAGTGTGTGGTGTGTGAGTGTGATGTGTGGAGAGAGTGTGAGAGTGAGGTGTGTGAGGTGTGTGGTGAGTTGATCTCCGGGTAAGAAGAGACAGAAAAAAATCTAAATTACACGTGCGTTTATATTTATAGTTTTAAGGATATGTTTTCTCTTTTGCTTTTTCTTCTTGTTATTGATATTGGATGTGTGTGTTTGTCTTGTTGTGTGTGTTGTGTCTGTGCTCTTCCGTCTTGTGTCTCTTCGTCTCTGTGTTCTGTCTGCTCTTGTGCTGTTCGTGTCTCTCTCTCTCTTCTGTTGCGGATCTGTTACAGATACACAAAGAACTTGAATATGTGGTCGAGACAAAGTGTTAGGTTTAGGGTAGAGAAATGTCTGTATGAGAGATGAAGAGAGATGTCATCTTCCTTTTCATTCTCATCTCCGACTCTTCATAGTACACTCTACTCGCGTAGGTGGGGGGGGAAAGGAGGACAGTGGGATGAAGACCTAAAAGTCACTGATTGAAAAGACGAGTATGGTATGAGAGGGATGCTTTTAGAGAGGAGGAGGAGAGAGAGGAAGGAGGGAGAGGAGAGTATTCATTAAGACCGAGAGAGAGTAGATATAAGGAGGTAGGAGAAGGAGAGGAGGAGGATGGCATATTCCTTAAGTCATTGAAAAAAAGGGTTGTATGGAAGGTTGCATTTAGAGGAGGAGAGAAAAGGAGGAGGAGGGAGGAGGATGAGGAGGAAGGAGGAAAAAGGAAGGAAAGGGGGGGAAGGGAGGAAAAAATATTTTGACCCAAAAAAAAATTGGTTTTTTTTTGGAAATTTTTTTTTTTCTTTTTTTCTTTTTTCTTTTTGTGTGTGTTGGTTGGTGTGTGTTGTGTGTTGGTGTGTTGTTTTTGTGGTGTGGTGTGTGTGTGTGGTGTGTGGGGGTTGTGGGGTTTGTTGTTTGATCTCCCGGGGTTTTTCAGAAATACCAAAAAAAAAATTTTAAAATTTATCTCGTGCGTTCGTATATCTTTTTTAGTTGTTTATTTTTGTATGTTTTCCCCTTTTTCCTTGTATTGATATTAAATTTTTCTCTCTCTCTCTCTCTTTTCCCCCTTTCTCCCTCCTCCCCCCTCTCCTCTCTCTCCCCCCTCTCTCCCTCTCTCTCCCCTCTCCTCTCTCTCTCTTGTTGCGGGGAGAGTGGCAGTAGGAGAGAGAGAGGAAGAGAGAGAGAGAGAGAAAAAAAGAGAGGATAAATGAGAGAGAGAGAGAGGAGACGACAGAGAGAGAGAGAGAGAGAGAGAGCAAGACCATTTCAAGACGACTTAAAGAGACACTATAAGGAGAGAAGGAGGAGAGGAGGAGGAGGAGAGAGGAGGAGAGAGAGATGAATAATTCCCTTTTAAGTTGTTAAGAAATCTATGTGTATTCTTGTTGCTGTGTGTTTGCTTTTGAGTGGTGTGGTGTGTGGTGATGTGTGGGAGGGTGAGTGGTGGTGGTAGTGTGGGTGTGGTGTGGTGTTGGTGTGTGGGTGAGGTGGGGTTGTTGAAGACCTGTGTGGTGTACTGGAGTGGAAAAATGGTATTTACAAAAAAAAAACAAAAATCTAAATATTCGTGCGAAGGAAGATAATTAGTTGTTTATGTGTATGATTTCCTTGTCTTTTTGGTGGATCTGTAGGTATCTCTTCTCCGTGTTATTTGCCTCTGGTAGCTCTCTCACACTCTCGACTATATAGATGGGCGGGGAAAGAGACGACAGTGGATAGATAGGAAAGAGAAGACAGAGAGAGAGATGATGATAGGAGAGAGGAGACAGACAGATAGATGATAGCAGAAGACGACAGACAGAGAAGAGGGAAGAAGAGAGCAATATATTTTCATTTCAAGTACCGACTACAAATAGTAGACACAATAACGGAGGAAAAGAAGGGAGAGGGGGAAGACGAATGACAATATATCCTTAAGTCACTGTTTGAAAATCTACTGAGAATGGGTTAGTGATGTTGCATTAGACGAGACAGACGATTATAATAGGAGGAGGAGACAGAAGACGAAGATAGATAGGA
>JACEEZ010000211.1:267500-270000 GCA_016584305.1 Chionoecetes opilio
GAAATAGAGACTAAGAAACAGAGATCAGAGAGACAGCAGTAGTAGAGATAGAGACTTAAGATGCAAAGAGATAGAGTGATAGTAGTAGTATTAGCAGAGAAAGAGAGGAACAAGAAGAAAAAAAGAGATTAAGACTAAGAAACAAGAGATGAGAGATAAGAGATAATAGAGATAGAAGTAGTAGAAATACAGACTTAAGAAGCAAAGACAGACAGTGACAGTAGTAGTAACAGCACGTGCGTAAACTAGACAGACACAGAGAGACAGAGATACAAGAGGAGGAGGAGGAGGAAGGAAGTACGCTTGGGTGATGACTCAGAAACACGCGTCCCCTTTGCCACATTCCCGAGGCCGCCACCCAAACACTAACACTGACGAGGGAAAACCCAGCCCTCCCACTACCTGTGTATACCCGTAGCCACCTGCAAGAGAATAGCGTACTACCCCTTACTGCCTGACGAAGGGTATAGAAAACGTAATGTAAACAAGAGCTGAGGTGCAGTTTTGGGTTTGCTGCTATTGGTTTCTGATCTCTCTTTCTTTTCGTCTCTCTCTCTCTCTCTCTCTCTCTCTCTCTCTCTCTCTCTCTCTCTCTCTCTCTCTCTCTCTCTCTCTCTCTCTCACAAGTATTTTTAAGTTTTAAGGATACATTTAAAGGAATATGAAGTGTTAAAATAGATGTAGGAGTTCAATGTGACTTCAATTGTATCTTCTTATTCCAAGAGAAATCTTAAAAAAGGTTTGATTTTTTAGGGAAATTTTTTGTGAGGTTTGGCTGAAAATATATTAGTGTAGTTTGATGCTAGCCTGATACTAGTTTCTCTTCTCCTCCACCTCCTCCTCTTTTTCCTCCTCCTCCTGCTGCCTCCTCCAAAAAGATGCTAAAACACCACCTTTCCCTTACTGCTGCATAGTTTCTCCTCTCTCAATTCATCCTCCTCCTCCTTTTCCTCCTTCTCTTCCTTTTCCTCCTCCTCACTATTCCCTTCCTACCTCTTCCTCCTCCTCCTCCTCCTCCTCCTCCTCCTCCTCTTCCTTTTCCTCCTCCTCTTCCTCCTCCTCCTCCTCACTATTCCCTTCCTACCTCTTCCTCTTCTTCCACACTTCTCTTCTTCCTCCTCCTCTTCCTCACTCATAAAACTTCTACCTTACCACCCTAACAATCCTGCTTTTCCCCTCTCCTATTCCCCTACTCCCCTTCCCTCCTTCCCCTCCCTTCCACCTCCCCCCCCTACCCCCTTCTCCCTTCGCTTAGCACTGTTTTGCCCTAACCTTGGCTGCCGGGAGACCTTCTCACGCCGTTCTCTTCAGACTCTTAGAAATTCTCGCTCACAAAGGAAACTCGCATCGTGACGAACTTGGGGTTTTTTTTTTTGCTCTTGAAAATTTTTACGTTTTGCTGAAGAAGAGAAACTGTCATAGGTGTCCTTAGGCTAGAGAGAGAGAGAGAGAGAGAGAGAGAGAGAGAGAGAGAGAGAGAGAGAGAGAGAAGAGAGAGAGAGAGAGAGAGAGAGAGAGAGAAAAGAAGAGAGGGAGAGAGTAGGTTTTCTTTCCATTTTCTTTACTGATTTCCCTTTTTCCAATTTTTTATTTTTTTTGCTTTTTCCGATCAATTCCTTTTTTCTTTTTTTCAATGACTTTTTTTTTGGGGTGATATACATATGTTGCAAGTTTCCGCTTTCTTATGTGGTTCGATAAGATTTTGTTCTATTTGTGATCTGGATACTCTCTCTTCTCTCTCTCTCTCTCTCTCTCTCTCTCTTCTCTCTCTGTCAAGGTCGCGCCTATAATAGTACACGAACGCCTTAGGGCAAAAGAAAAGTTGACTTCCCTCTCTCTCTCTCTCTCTCTCTCTCTCTCTCTCTCTGCGTATCGTTTATCAATATTTTTTCTTTTCTTATATTTTCATAACCTTCCTTCCTTCCATAACGTCATTCCTCCTCCTCCTCCTCCTCCTCCTCCTTGGCCTTGCAGATTGGAGCGAGGTGTAGGAAAGAAGGAAAGAAATGAGAGTGCCTCTAACCTTGGAGGAATGGAGAGCGAGAGAGAGAAGAGAGAGAGAGAGAGAGGAGAGAGAAGGAGAGAGAGAGAGAGAGAGAGAGGAGAGAGGAAGGGAAACATTGGAGAAAAAATTAAGTATAGTGACTTTGGATAGAGGTCTGAGAGAGAGAGAGAGAGAGAGAGAGAGAGAGAGAGAGAGAGAGAACGGAGAGAGAGAGAGAGAGAAGAGATGAGGAGGAGAGATGAGAGAGGAGAGAGAGAGAGAGGAGAGGAGAGAAGAGAGGAGGAGAGGGGAGGAGGAGAGAGAGAGAGAGAGAAGAAAAAAAAAAAATTAGGTAAAGTTTGGTACATTATAAGTGTGTGTGTGTGTGTGTGTGTGTGTGTGTGTGTGTGTGTGTGTGTGTGTGTGTGTGTGTGTGTGTAAGCGCGCACATACGCAAGCTATTCACTCACTGTAACATTTTCTATCATCTCTTTTTATCAACTATTTGCTTTTTTT
>JACEEZ010000211.1:272500-280000 GCA_016584305.1 Chionoecetes opilio
TAAGGCATTGGAACGTGTAATGAATTTGCACTTTTTTATATATAGGTATCCAAAAACTGCGTAACTTTTGTAATATGAACCATATAATTGTAACATTTTTTCTTTGTTTTTTAGAGTGTGAAAAATCAGTAATGTATTTTTTGTGTATTTCTCTCTAGTTTTTTTTTACATATTTTCAATCTTCCTTTCCTTCCTTTTTCCCTCCTTCTTCTTATCTCCTCCTCCTCCTCCTCCTCTCCTCTCTCCTCTCCTCTCTCTCTCTTCCTCTTCTCTCTCGTCCTCTCCTCTCTCTCTCTCTCTCTCTCTCCCACTAGGTTGGTTTACAGTAAAATACTATGTCTCGCATCTTTTTTTCTGCTCGAAGTTACCTTATCATGTTCCTATTACCACATTTATTTACCTATACTTATCATCATGTTATCACGAATTATCATCTGTGGTTTTCAAAGTCGTTAGTTTATAGTTCACGGGATTAAGGGTGTGGCGCGCAGAACACATTACGACATTTATCATCGTCGTTTTTTTCACACACACACAATCCTGCATCTTTCTTGCCTCATACACCCTATACATCACCCACACCTCCCACTACACACAGTAACAAACACACACACACACACACACCACACACCCAACCCCACACACCCCACACACAGCCACCCAAACGACTATATTTAACTACAGTAACTCAATTAAAAAAAAAAAAAATTCTCTACGCTATAGAAAACCACAACAAACAAAAAAAAAAACGTAACGTAGCCAAAAATCACCTTAAGCACTACACACAAAACACACACACACAAAAAGAACACAAAAAAACACTAACGCACACAGACACACAAAAAATTAAAAAACAAAAAAACATCACACAGCCACAAATACAATCAACGATCACACATAAACAAACACACACACACACACACAAAATAACACACTTCAACACACATTAACTAACCACTACAGTAAACACTCTTTGATATAATGCACGGTAACTATAGATTCAATCCACACACGAAACATTTCTCTAACTCACCGAAGAAGAAAAAACACACATACACACCTAAAAACACATTAACCACATTATTAAAACATGAATTAACACGGAAAACACTCTTAATACAATCCACTGTAATAAATCCATGTTAGCTTTAGTACCAAACACACTTAAAAGACACATTAATTAACCACTATAGTAATAACACTCCTGATATGATCCACGGTAACTACATATCCAATCCATTATCCACACACGAAACATTCTTCAACTCACCGACGAAGAAAAAGCGCAAGGGGTTGAGACGTCACTGAAGTCACTGATTAATATAATATCCAAGAGATCGCGTATAGGAGTTAAGTCGCGTCGATGTTCACTGGTAGAGCGCCGCTGATCGAGTGACCTCCGGGAAGCCTGCACGCATCGCTTATAAGGGAAGGCTCTTGACGTTATACCTGCGGGAGAGGAAGGGCGGGAGGGGGAGGGGGGGAAGGGGAAAGAGGGAGGAGCGAGTGTTAGTCATACGCTGCTACGAGAACCCAGAACACGCTCCTACACACGCTCCTTCCCCTCCTACTCCCCTTCCTCTCTCGCTCTTGTGATCCTCTCTCTCTCTCTTGCTCGTGTCTCTCTCTCTCTCTCTCTCTCTCTCTCTCTCTCTCTCTCTCTCTCTCTCTCTCCTCTCTCTCTCTCTCTCTCTGTATGTATGTATGTCTGTGTATATCTGTGTATGTCTGTATGTTAATTTATGTCTCTTCTCTCTCTCTCTCTCTCTCTCTCTCTCTCCTCTCTCTCTCTCTCTCTCTCTCTCTCTCTCTCTCTCTCTCTCTCTCTCTCTCTCTCTCTCTCTCTCTCTCTCTCTCTCTTCTTACACCCCCCTTTCTATCCCTCTCTCTCTCCCTCTCTCTCTCTCTTCAAAACAAAACACAAGAGGGTATCAAATAAGGCATTACTCAAACCACGAGGGAACAATTACCACCCTTAAGTACTCCTGACATTAATATCAAAACAAAACCAAAACAAAACATAAACAAAACCAGCTTAGAATCGAGGCACTGATTCCTACGTGTTATTTATTCTTGACACCTTAATACCCCTGAGTCCCACCACATCAATAGAGAGGTTAATCCTATGCCCCCTAGTGCCATAGTGGACCTTACTGGCACTATGGCACTTAGGTTACTTTGGCACTTAAGCTTAATGATGACGCTAGGCAGGATGTGACACTTGCTGGGATTACCATTCGTGTATACAAAAGACCCAGTAACTTTGACTTGGACTGTGTATTTGGTGCTTATCTGAAGGGGTTTTATTTAAGGAGAATATTGACGTAATAGAAACTGGTTTTTACTCTTATTTTTATGGTGCCACGAAAGCAAAAGTGAAGTAGGATAAAAAAAAGTTACCTGAGGGGAACGATATCTTGAGAGAGAGAGAGAGAGAGAGAGAGAGAGAGAGAGAGAGAGAGAGAGAGAGAGAGAGAGAGAGAGAGAGAGAGAGAGAGAGAGAGAGAGAGAGAGAGATGCAATATTTTCCTGGGTATTCAATATTTGTGTGAGTCATTTTCATTCCTTCAATTTCCCTTCTACATTCATTCATTCATTCCTACATTCATTCTTTCATTTCGCCCACACCTAACCATTACACATACTCGTCTCTCTCTTCCATCTATCCATTCATCCATCTATCCTTTATTATTATCCTCCATCCATATTCTTTGTCTTTTCTTATTTTTCATCTACACTTTCATCCAGTATATATTTTGCATCATCTTTTTTTTGTCTATGTTGTCCTCCTCCTCCTCCTCCTCCTCCTCCTCCTCCTCCTCCTCCTCCTCCTCCTCCCTCCTCCTCCTCCTCCTCCTCCTCCTCCTCCTCCTCCATCCTCCTCCTCCTCTACTGTTCCTCCTACTCCTCTCCTCCTCCTCCCCCTCCCCCTCCTCCTCCTCCTCCTCCTCCTCCTCCTCCTCCTCCTCCTCCTCCTCCTCCTCCTCCTTATACTCTCTCATCATGCATAAATAGAAAGGCCTTTAACCTTCTCACTGCTATAAACACCTGCATTGCTATACAGTATTATTTTAAGAAAGAAAAAATGAAAAGGAAAAAATGATGCCTTCCTCTCTTTTATGCATAATTTAGTTGAGTCTGTCCAATATTTTTCTCTTTTTTGTGCGTGTGTTTCTTTTTGCTTTGATTTCATTGTTTTTGTTTCCGTTCTCGTGAGGTTTTTTTGTGTGTATATTTTTGTGCGTGTGTGAGATTTGATCAGTCCTATTGTAGTAATACGCACGTACACCTATATGTAGTTACGTGTGTGTGCATAATATGGGATGGAAGGTGAAAGGAGGGGGTAGCGGAGGGGGGTGTAGGAGAGGAGGGACTATAGCAATCCATAACTTCCCCCCTTTTTGTTCTTTTTTTACATAACCATACAAATGTCTTCAAACGCTTCTGGTGTTTTTTGCACTTCGGTTTTTTTTACATCTACCACCTATACCATTTTTTTCTTGTTTTTTTTATTATTTTCTCGTTACGTGTGTGTACATAATGAGCGATGGAGGTCAAGGATTGGTGTTGGTTGGGGTGTGTTGGAGGAGAGGGGTGGTAGAAGAGGGGCGTTGGGGGAAGTGTGGGTGGTAGAAGAGGGGTGTTGGGGGAAGAGGGGTGGTAGAAGAGGGGTGTTGGGGGAAGAGGGGTGGTAGAAGAGGGTGTTGGGGGAGAGGGGTGAGAAGAGGGTGTTGGGGGAAGAGGGGTGTTGGGGGAAAGAGGGGTGGTAGAAGAGGGGTGTTGGGGGAAGAGGGGTGTTGGGGGAAGAGGGGTGGTAGAAGAGGGGTGTTGGGGGAAGACGGGGGCTAAAAGAGGGGTGTTGGGGGAAGAGGGGTGGTAGAAGAGGGGTGTTGGGGGAAGAGGGGTGGAAGAAGAGGGGTGTTAGAGGAGGAGAGATTAAAGAGGGGGATGTTAGAGTATTAGAGTAGGGGTGCTAGAAGAGTGGTTTTGGTTGGAGGAGAGGTGGTAGTGGGGGTGTTGATGGTTGGTGTAGGGGGTGGTAATGGAGTAGTATTAGAAGAGGGGTGATGGAGGGCTGCTGGGAGGGGGTTCCTACAGCTGGTCCTGAGGCCGGGGTGAAGGCTCTCAAGGGCGCGGCGCCAGGCGGAGGAAGGGAGGCTACGGTGGCCTTCCTGCATCCTGTCACCCTCACTGCCTTCCACGCCTCCTCACCCTCCTCCTCCTCCGACGCCTCCTTCTCGAATTAGGCGGTAAAGCATATACTAGAGAAAACTGCGAACTCATACCCTATATAACTCATACTGCCTTCCACGCCTCCTCACCCTCCTCCTCCGACGCCTCCTCCTCAAATTAGGCGGTAAAGCATATACTAGAGAAAACTGCGAACTCATACAAAGTGATCTCGACAAACTATCAGATTGGAGTGATAAATGGCTATTAAAATTCAATTCCGATAAATGTAAAGTAATGCATATAGGCAACGATAACCTCAAATATAACTATCAAATGCAAAATAAATCGTTAGCTGAGGTACAGCAGGAAAAGGATTTAGGTGTCATCATCAGTAATGATCTGAAAACCAGTCCGCATTGCCTAGGTGCCAGTAAAAAGGCAAATATGATGTTGGGCTTTATTAAACGCAACTTTGAACATAAAACTCCGAAAGTAATACACAATTATACACGTCCTTGGTTAGGCCGCACTTGGAATATGCCGTTCAATTCTGGTCGCCCTGTTTCGTAAAAGATCAAACCAAATTGGAATCAGCGCAAAGAAGAGCAACCAAACAAATTCCATCTCTGCGAAATTCATCATATGAAGAGAGACTGCGAAAACTGAATATGTTTTCCTTAAAGGATCGAAGAATCCGTGGGGACTTGATAGAAACCTTTAAGATCCTAAAAGGATTTGATGTCATTAATCAAGAGAACCTATTCGAGCTTTCAACTCAAGTGACAACAAGAAATAATGGTTTAAAACTAAACGGTCAACGTTGCATCACCGATCTCCGTAAAAATTATTTCAATGTTAGAGTCGTTGATCGATGGAACAAGTTACCAGCAAATGTTGTCGGAGCCAGCACAATAACTACATTTAAAAACAGACTTGACGCGCACTGTAAAGTGAATGGGTATTGATAGTGCGAATTCATATCTAGTCCCCCGTATCGATTAGTTGTAGTGGTAGTGGTAGTTGTAGTTAGTATTTTTCATATCCTATCATTCTGCACTATGAAACTTCCATGTTCCTATCCTCTTTAGGGACATGGTATCATTTTCCAACTGTTTTCTTACAAGTAGTTGATAGTTAGTAGTATGTAGTTCAGCAGATACCCTCGTTATGGACCAATAGGTCTCCTGGTGTCTGTTATTCCTATGTAATCCTAAGTAATCCTCCTCCTTCTGTTTCTCCTCCTTCCTCCTCCTCCTCCTCCTCCTCCCTCCTCCTCCTCCTCCTCCTCCTCCTGTTTCGCCTCCTGATTCTTCTCCGCCTCTTGCCTAAACCTGATTATTTTGCTTCCAATTCACTTAAACATAAATTGAAACACAAAAAATGCATGCAAATCATAACATTTATCATATCACATTAAAAAATCCTCGCTCGCTCCCGGGTTTTTTTCACTGACAAATCCAGGCGATTACTGTCCTTCTTGAGCAAGTGGATGAGGTGTGTGGTGTGTGAGGTCCCAGCATTGCCCAAAGATCGGTCATAATGAGCTCCAAGTTTGCGCCGGGAGGCATAGTCCCGTTTTCTGGAAGCGTATGTGGCGTTTACTCTTGAACACATCAGGTTAGGTTACGTTCGGTTACGGATAGGGTAGGTTAGGGTACCCTTGTCTCTCATGGGTAACTTTGTATGGGAATCACAATGAGGGTATTTTCGAGAACATCCTAGGGTTAGTTTCGAAGCTACAGCCAAGCGTCTTCACTAGGAAACCACATACTCGCATAGAGAACGGTAATATGCAGCCGGGAGGGTGAAACTGGCGATTACAAGACCGTGGGTGAATGACACACACACACACACACACACACACACACACACACACACACACACACACACACACACACACACACACACACACACACACACACACACACACACACACACACACACACACACACACCACACACACACACACACACACACTGCAATATCACCAGTACTATACAATCTGTCACCACCACTACCAAGGTTACGCACCTCATACAATACTCTTTCACACTCTTCCTTCCACCACCATCACCACCCTCTTGCCCCCCCCCCCCCCCCTCTCTCCTTCAACGCATCACTACGCCCCTCCCCCCCGCCTCACGCCCCGCCCCGCCCCCTATCCCACGCCCCGCAAGTTCAGCCTCTCCGTAAAATCGTCCTGTAATAAGTCTCTTCGCGTCGTCTCCCGGAAGTTGGGTCTTGTGTAATACCGGCAAATCTGTTCTCAGAGAAGGAGTATTAGGAGGTATTTAAGTTCCATTGTGTCGTTTTTTTACGTATTTTTTGTATTTTGTAACGTGTTTGTGTGTGTTTAGCGTAGGTATATGTGTATTTTTTAGTAGTTTTTATTATTTTAGTTGCCCTTTTTATTTTTTTTTATTTTTTTTGTGTTTCTCAAGTTTTTGTTTTTTTGGCTTTTTGTTTTTGTTTATTGGGTTTTTGGTTTGCCTGGTTTTTTTTTTTAAGTTTCATATAGTTTTTTTTCTTCCGTTTTTTTAGTATTTTGTATTGTAGTTTTATTTACAGTAGTGTGTACATGTAGGATGTAGTTAGATTACTCTCTCCTTCTCTCTCTCTCCCTCCCTCTCCCTCCCCCTCTCTCCCTCCCACAACCCCCCCACAACCCCCCCACCACAACCCTCCATCCACAAATCCAGCATCTCTCTCATTAGCATGTTCTTCAGAGGACTCACTCTTAATTTCCCACTGGGTGCTCTACTGCTCGTCTCACATTGTTGCCAAGTCGGTGCCACCCCTTGCAAGGTCTCAGCGGGGTCGTTGTGATGTCGGGCAGGGGGAAGGAGAAGGGGAGGAGGGGGAAGAGGGGGAAGGGGAAGAGGGAAGGGGGGTGTAGCAGCGTCCCACCAGCGGCTCTACACGTGGGTGGTGCCGCTAAATTGGCCAGGTAACAGGTAACACAAGCGAGAAGGGAGATGGGGGGTTAGGAATAGGGAGATGGAGGATGTTGGATGGGATGGGAGAGAGAAGGGAAGAGGAGATGAGGGAAGGGGGAGGGGAAAGAGAAGGGAGAGGGGAAGAAGTAGGGGAGAGATGAGACGAGGGAAGATGGTAAAGAGAAGGGGGAAGGAAGAAAGGAGATGAGAAAAAGAGAAGGGGGAAGGAAGAAAGGAGATGAGAAAAAGAGAAGGATGAAGAGGGGGAAAAGGAAAGAAATAGGAAGAGGGGAGACGATGGAAGAGGGGGAAGGAAGAAAGGAAGGAAAGGAAGGAAAAGGAAGAGTGATATTTTCTTTATTATGTGTCTGTTAGTGTGCCTGTCTATCTG
>JACEEZ010000211.1:287500-290000 GCA_016584305.1 Chionoecetes opilio
TAGTGATAGTTGTAGTTAGTATATTTCATATCCTATCATTCCTCACTACGAAATTTCCATGTTCCTATCTTCTTTAGGGACATGGTATCATTTTCCAACTGTTCCTCCTACATGTAGTTGATAGTTAGCAGTAATGTAGTACAACAGATACCCTAGTTATGGACCAATAGGTCTCCTGGTGTCTGTTACTCCTATGTATTCCTATGTATTCCACCTTTTCTTCCTACTCCTCCTACACAAACATATCATTCACTCTATTCCTACCTCCTCCTCCTCCTCTTCTTCCTATGCCTCCTACACACATATCCTTCACTCTATTCCTACCTCCTCCTCCTCCTATTCCTCCTACTTTTCCTTTTACTCCTACTTTTCTTCCTACTCCTCTTACACACACGTATACTTCACTACCTATACTACTTCACTACCTATACTACTACCTATAGTCTATTTTTTTTATTATGGTCAAAATGCACTAAGGAAGCCACGCCCCCTGCCTCCCCTTCTATTCTACGGGGCAGCTGATTGGTGCATTCCTCGTATCATCACTACCAATCACAATATCTTCACTACTTAACAGCAATCTTCACTACAAAGGGATTTTTTGATTTTGTCACACTCTGTATTGAAGATTGCTCTGTCCAGTGGTCACGCGCTGTTAAGTAGTGAAGATATTGTGATTGGTAGTGGTGATACGAGGACTGCACCAATCAGCTGCCCCGTAGAATAGAGGGGGAGGCAGGGGGCGTGGCTTCCTTAGTGCATTTTGACCATAATAAAAAAAATAGACTATATATATCTATCTACACTACTATGCTACTACTTATACTACTTCACTAACTCCTTATATTCTTCCACATACCACAACTTCCTAATGGCACTGGAGTTACATGCAGCCCCTCACGCCCTTTGTCACGCCCTTTATCAAACGAGGTTAAGACGTGTTTATCTACCAAGGAATATTTTGTGTAGTGCGAATGTGTAGAAGTATTAAAATGTGTTGAGGAGGATTTTAGTGAGTGACCTTGAATATTTGTGTGTATCCTTCTCCTCTCCTCCTCCTCCTCCTCCTCCTCCTCCTCCTCCTCCTCCTCCTCCTCCTCCTCCTCCTCCTCCTCATCATCATTTTTTAACACGCTTGCCACTCTTAAGACACGCTAGCAGACAAAAAAAGAAAAAAATGAGATCTTTCCTTTGCCTCCTCCTCCTTCATCTCCTGTCCCTCCTCCTCCTCCTCCTCCTCCCCTCCTCCTTCCTCCTCCCTTCCTCCTCCTCCCTCCTCCTCCTCCTCCTCCTCCTCCTCCTTACCTGTTCATTATCTCGGGACTATGCTTATTGCTTCCAATCATTTTTTTTAATTTTTTTTTTCATCCTTTGGTCTCTCTCTCTCTCTCCTCTCTCTCTCTCTCTCTCTCCTTCTCTCTCCTCCTCTCCTCTCTCTCTCCTCTCTCTTCCTCTCTCTCTCTCTCTCTCTCTTCTCTCTCTCTGATGACAAAATTGATGATGATAATGATGACGAATGATAATAATAATGAATAATAATAATAATAATGATAATAATAATAATAACAGATGATGAAGGAGACACGGGACACAGACACATTTTTGCCCCTGTCAGTATAATAATAATAATAATGATAATAATAATAATGATAATAATAATGATGATAATAATAATAATGATGATAATAATAATAATAATGATGATAATAATAATAATGATAATAATAATAATGATGATAATAATAATGATGATAATAATAATAATAGTGATGATAATAATAATGATGATAATAATAATAATGATAATAATAATAGTGATGATAATAATAATGATAATAATAATAATGATAATAATAATGATGATAATAATAATAATAATAATGATGATGATGATGATTATGACGATGATGTGACACTCTCCTTCACATCCTCCACTACCTCCATCTTGACAATGTTCCCTCACACTAACCGCGCCCTTCCTCCTCCTCCTCCTCCTCCTCCTCCTCCTCCTCCTCCTCCTCCTCCTCTCATGTATCATTGTCGCAGTCTTCACAATGATGATAAATAACAGATACACATACACTTTTTTTTTCCTCTCTCCTCCTCCTCCTCCTCCTCCTCCTCCTCCTCCTCTTCCTCTCTCCTCTTCCTCCTCCTCCTCCTCCTCCTCCTCCTCCTCCTCCTCCTCCTCCTCCTCCTCCTCCTCCTCCTCCTCCTCCTCCTCCTCCTCCTCTCATGTATCATTGTCGCAGTCTTCACAATGATGATAAATAACAGATACACATACACTTTTTTTTTCCTCTTCCTCTCCTCCTCCTCCTCCTCTCCCTCCTCCTCCTCTCCTCCTCCTCCTCCTCCTCCTCCTCCTCTCCTCCTCCTCTCCTCTCCTCCTCCTCTCCTTCTCTCCTTCCTTCCTCATCTCCTCATTCTCATAACGTAAGAGACGAAGAGTAAGAATGCATGAGTAAAATATTGCGTAGTAAAAAGAGAGAGAGAGAGA
>JACEEZ010000211.1:295000-297500 GCA_016584305.1 Chionoecetes opilio
TTTTTCTTTCTCTGAACTCTCTATCTCTTGTGTATTAGGAAGAAGAGCGTCAGGAAGAAGGTTGAATCAGTGTGTGTGTGTGTGTGTGTGTGTGTGTGTGTGTGTGTGTGTGTTGTGTGTGTGTGTGTGTGTGTTTATGTTTCTGCTTCTTTGTCGCTTCCTTCCTTCCGTATGTTCGTATCCTTTAACTTACGTTGAATGAGAGGAGAGAGAGAGAGAGAGAGAGGAGAGGAGAGATGAGAGAGAGAGAGAGAGAGAGATAGAGAGAGATGAGATGAGGAGGAAGAGGAGGAGAGGTGAATGAGGAGAGGAGGAGAGAGGAGAGGAGAAAGATGAGGAGAGAGAGTGAGAGAGAGAGGAGGGAGAGTAGATGATGAGTGCGAGAGAGAGAGAGAGAGTGTGTTGTGTATTGTGGTGTGGTGGTGTGTGTGTGTGTGTGTGGTGTGTGTGTGTGGTGTGTGGTGTGTGTGTGTGTGTGTGTGTGTGTGATTGTAATGAAATGAGTTAAGTGATTGCGTAATGCAGGAGGTAATTATATCTAGTATTGTGGGTGTCATTGTTGCTTTCTGTATTCCTTTTTTATTCCTTTGCATTTATTTGTCCTTTAAAACAACCCATTTCCTTACCCTTACAAACCTACACATTACTAAAACCACCTTCTTATACCACCATTTTTTTTTTTACTTTTCTACCGTGTCTCAACTTCACTGTTACCACCTAAAAAAAATTACCTGGAGATCTCACCTTTCCTCCTTCCTTCCCTTACCTTTACTCCCTCCCTTACCTATTGCGTGTGAAATAGTCGTTTCGGCCGTATGTAATTTAGGCCGTGACGCCCAAACTGACAAACGGCCGAATCGTCTCACGGCCTAAACAACATAGGGCCTAAATTATATACGGCCTAAATAACCAAACTGTTATTTCACATATATTTCACCCTATATGTATAGTACCAGTTTTTCTGATATATATATAATCAGATATATAATATATATATATATATATATATATATTATATATATATATATATATATATATATATATATATATATTATATATATATATATATATATATATATATATATATATTATATATAATAGAGGCAATACTTTCTCCATGAGGGAATCGAGATCTAATAATGAAGATATAAACCAGCGCGGGTAGAAACATCTTGATTGTTTATTCGAACGTTTCGGCTATACATAAGCCATCATCAGCCTAAAATCGGATACAAAAAAAAAAAAAAAATTTTGTTAAAAATGAAAATAACAAGTTATAAAATTATTTGCACATTTAAAATGCCTAACCTAAAATATAATAAAATAAGAATAAAAATTATAAAACAGTAATAAAAATAAACAACATGTGTAGTATTTTTATTTTTATTACTGTTTTATAATTTTTATTCTTATTTTATTATATTTTAGGTTAGGCATTTTAAATGTGCAAATAATTTTATAACTTGTATATTTTCATTTTTAACAATTTTTTTTTTTTTTTTGTATCCGATTTTAGGCTGATGATGGCTTATGTATAGCCGAAACGTTCGAATAAACAATCAAGATGTTTCTACCCGCGCTGGTTTATATCTTCATTATATATATATATATATATATATATATATATATATATATATATATATATATATATATATATATATATATGTATTATGATGTGACGCATAGTAGTATGATGTGACACATTGTTATGTGGTGTAAAGCCTGAATTCAATGAAATATAAAGTCATTTAGTGAATACATTATTTTACCTAAGGTTGTACTTATCGGTCGTATTTATCTGAAAATACGATTAATCTGGTGGCTCGGTGCGACAATGTGGGCTGCAATAGTTCACATCCCTGCACCGGTCCCTTCGGCCTAAACGTCTTACGGCCTAAACGTCTCACGGCCTAAACGTCTTACGGCCGAAATGGTTCACGGGCGAAAAATATACGGCCGAATCGACCCGAACTCCTTACCTGTACTCAACGCGTGTCAGGTAACAGGTGGTAATTGGTAGTCAGGTACACGTGCCCTCAGGTGACTCAGCTCGTTAAGGGGAATAAGGCGACCCTCTAGGATGGTAAAAGTGTTTGTGTTGTAAGGTAGTGGAGAAATTAGTTTTTTTTTTTATGAGTACGTTTTGATGTGATGTAAAAGTTAGTGAATGTTATGAAAAATGGATTTAATATAGGAGTTAATTGTCGACTATATGATGAAAAAGTAAAAAATGTAAGAAAACATTAGTTAATATTTTGTTTTTTTGAGCATATCTTTAGGTAATGAAAAAAATATTTACGAAACTCATAAAACATAATATAATAGACATAATATAGGAGTTCATTGTCGTTCATATGATAAGTGAAAAGTAAAAGCATAAATTATACCAGTAATTCATGTATAGTTTTTATGAGTATATCTTAAGAAAATGTAGAGAAATATTAACAAAATTTCTAATACACAAAAAATAGACATAGGAATTAAACTTTTGACTATATGA
>JACEEZ010000211.1:300000-302500 GCA_016584305.1 Chionoecetes opilio
ATGCTTACTTGTACTTATAAAAATATACGGGACAGAATGCCATAATAAAAAATAATGCTTAGGAAACACAATAACGATAATAATGATAATAATGAAAATTACAGAAATGATAGTGATAATAATTAAGATTCCAGCAATAATAATAATAATGATATAATTTTCAATATCATACGTAGAGCATGACATATATCTTTTTCTAAATAGAGATTCTACAATACAATCATATATACAATTACCAACTATACATAAAATTAAAATATTGAATCCTAACATCATTTTATTAAACTTGTTGTAACTTGTTGAAGGATTGTAGACATGATTGAAAACATAATGTCAATAGTTGCACGTCACTTCACGTTTTAAACAGGTGTGAATCCTGTCAACACTACAACACTACAACACGTCACTCATATAGCCAGTACCTCTAACTAACCACTACCTATACCTAACTAACTCTTACTTTCCTTAACTAACTAACATCATTCATATAGCCAGTACCTCTAACTAACCACTACCTATACCTAACTAACTCTTACTTTCCTTAACTAACTAACATCATTCATATAGCCAGTACCTCTAACTAACTACCTCTAACTTTCTAACTAGCTCTAAAAAATCTCTAACTAACTAACATCATTCATATAACCAGTACCTCTAACTAACTACCTCTATCTTTCTAACTAGCTCTAAAAAATCTCTAACTAACTAACATCATTCATATAACCAGTACCTCTAACTATAACAAACAAAAGTACCTCTAACAACTACTCTAACTAAATCATTCATATAACATACCTCTAACTAACTAACTCTAACTTCAACTAACATCTAAACACATACTCTAACTAACTAACATCATTCATATAACCAGTACCTCTAACTAACTACCTCTAACTCACGACACTTATATAACCAATAACACCTCATTCACACACTCAGTCACCTCACTGCTGTAACGTAACACATAGTTGTCATGAGGTGTGCCAGACATATACAGGTACAGTACAGGGAACATAACAACATACTAGATAGGTACAATACACAGGTAGTTCATTAATGCAGAGGAATTATAAAAAACAATACAATAGACACTGAAACTAAAAGTTGTAATAAGTGCCAGGTAGGAAGTATGTAATAACATAATAAGGAGTGTTGTGATCAATTAAGGAAGAAAATACATGAAGAGGTAAACATGGGTAAAACAAAATGAAGGGGTATTGTTGCTATTTAAAGGGAAACATAGGTAAAAAAAAAAAAAAAAAAGTATTGTAATTTAAAAGGGTTAAAAAAAGTATTGTAATTTAAAAGGGATAAAAAAGGTATTGTAATTTAAAAGGGATTAAAAAAGGTATTGTAATTTAAAAGGGTAAAAAAAGGTATTGTAATTTAAAAGGGTTAAAAAAAGGTATTGTAATTTAAAAGGGATAAAAAAAGGTATTGTAATTTAAATGGGTTAAAAAAAAGTATTGTAATTTAAATGGGTTAAAAAAAGGTATTGTAATTTAAATGGGTTAAAAAAAGGTATTGTAATTTAAATGGGTTAAAAAAAGGTATTGTAATTTAAAAGGGTTAAAAAAAAGTATTGTAATTTAAAAGGGATAAAAAAAGGTATTGTAATTTAAATGGGTTAAAAAAAAGTATTGTAATTTAAAAGGGTTAAAAAAAAGTATTGTAATTTAAAAGGGTTAAAAAAGGTATTGTAATTTAAAAGGGTTAAAAAAAGGTATTGTAATTTAAAAGGGTAAAACAAAAGTATTGTAATTTAAAAGGGTTAAAAAAGGTATTGTAATTTAAAAGGGTTAAAAAAAAGTATTGTAATTTAAAAGGGTTAAAGAAAGGTGCTGTCATTTAAAAAAAAAAAAAAAAAAGGGGGGGATTGTACTTTAAAAGGGGTATCGTAAAAAATAAAAAAAAAATGTATTGCACACTCAAACATAAGAGCAAATATTAGCAGATACTCGTCTTTTAGGAGAACTTAAGGTTTATATATATACAAAAATAGATTTACTATAGAGAAACAATACTAACTAACACTCTATAAGCTTCTACAGAGAATAAAGAAGCGACTTAAATTATTCTTCCTTAAGTAGAGATAGTTTTCACACATAAATTCTTGCTCCTCCGACATTATTTCCATTAAGACAGACGCTTTAGGTGGTGGTGGTGGTTGTGGTGGTAATGGTATAATGGTGGTGGTGGTGGTGGTGGTAGTGGTATAATGGTGGTGGTGGTGGTGGTGGTAATGGTAGTGGTAGTGGTGTGGTGGTTGGTGGTAGTAGTGGTTGTGGTTGTGGTTGTGGTGGTAATGGTATAATGGTGGTGGTGGTGGTAGTGGTAGTGTGGTGGTGTGGTAGTGGTTAGTGTTTGGTGGTGGTAGTGGTAGTGGTAGTGGTTGGTGGTGGTGGTAGTGGTAGTGGTGGTGGTGGTGGTGGTGTTGGTGGTAGTAGTGGTTGTGGTTGTGGTGGTTAAAGTGGTGCTAATAATTACAGTGGTTCTACTG
>JACEEZ010000211.1:307500-312500 GCA_016584305.1 Chionoecetes opilio
GAAGAGGATAGCGTACAAGTGCCTCGCGCAGGACCTGACGCGCCGCCCCGCCCTCACACGCGTGGCTCAAGACATCTTGGCCATCAAGAAACAACTCACACCCCAACAGCTGAGCCACAAATTATGCAGAAAGCAAAGTATGGTTCCTTCGATGGGATACAATAGTCCTAACGGCTGAGGAGTGAACAATGAATGATGAGAACAAAATAATGCCCCAACAGCTGAACGACAAATTATGCAGAAAGCAAAGTATAGTTCCTTCGATGGGATACAACCAACATTCATAACGGCTGAGGAGTGAGCGATGAATGATGATTCAAATTTCCATCCTTGGACAAATTATAAAAGAAAGAATTTTGGCACTAACCTAATTTTTACATTCCATTTTGACAATTAAGTTTACTACATTTCTTTACTATACTATTTTACTACTTACGTACTATTTACTACTAACATTTACTACTATTTTTACTACTTCTACGTTACTACTATTTACTACTAACTATTTTCACTACTACTATTTTTACTACTTCTACGTTACTACTATTTACTACTAACTATTTTTACTACTACTATTTTACTACTACTATTTTTACTACTACTATTTTTACTACTTCTACGTTACTACTATTTACTACTAACTATTTTTACTACTACTATTTTTACTACTACTATTTTTACTGTTACTACGTTACTACTATTTACTACTACTATTTTTACTACTACTATTTTTACTACTTCTACGTTACTACTATTTACTACTAACTATTTTGATTACTAACTATTTTTACTACTATTTTCACTACTACTATTTTTACTACTACTATTTTTACTACTACTATTTTTACTATTACTACGTTACTACTATTTACCACTAACTATTTTTACTACACCGATTTTATAAAGGAAATTTAACTGAAGTATTTTTTTTTCTATATTTTTACAACTTTCATACTAGATTTGTAAGTTAGGAGCGATCAATAATTTATAAACGACATGTTGATAAGGAAATTAACAGAAGATAATTTTTTCAATAGTGGAGGAAAAGCCTTGGCTGAAATATTAGAAGGCAAGTGAAGAGGGAAAGGAATGGAAACAAGGTGGTGGAGGAGAAGAAGGAAAAAGATAAAAAGAAGGAAAATGCTAGGACGAAATAGGGAAGGAAGGAAACAGAAAAAACGAGAAAGAAGCAGAAATAAACACACACACACACAACACACACACACCACACACACACACACACACACACACACACACACACACACACACCACACACACACACACAAGTTGGGTGTGAGGACTAGTAGTGGTTATGATCTATGTGATGTAGGAAAGGCTTGTATGTTAGCTACTAAAGGACATACTATTTCAAACAACAGTCGAGTCTTGTGATGATGTATTGATTTATACTAACTAATTTTTTGATACAGAGACAAGAGAGCTGACGAGATAAGTAGAGAGACATGAAGAGATGAGAGGTAGAGACAGACATTATGAAGATGATACAGATGAGCGTAGAGAGTTAGATATAGAGCAGAAGATTTGAGTAACTATTTTCTTTTTTTGATGTTAAGATACGTACGGTCTCAATAAAGCAGCTTCACTATATTTTTTACACTGTCTTAGTATATTAACTAACTAATTTGATTACGAACTATTTTTACACTATTTTCACTTTACTATTATTTACACTATATTTTATATACTACTATTTTACTATTACTAGGTTACTACTATTTACCACTAACTATTTTTACTACACCGATTTTATAAAGGAAATTTAACTGAAGTATTTTTTTTTCTATATTTTTTAGAATCCATACCTAGATTTGTAAGGTTAGGAGGATCAATTAATATGTGAAGACTGACATAGGTTGATAGGAAATGAAAAAAGAAGAAAATTACAATAGGGAGGAAAAGGCTTGGCTGAAATATAGAAGGAAGGAAGGAAGGAAGGAAACAAGGGTGGAGGAGAAGAAGGAAAAAGATAAAAAGAAGGAAAATGCTAGGACGAAATAGGGAAGGAAGGAAACAGAAAAACGAGAAAGAAGCAGAAATAAACACACACCACACACACACACACACACACACACACACACACACACACACACACACACACACACACACACACACACACACACACACACACACACACACACACACACACACACAAGGTTGGGGTGAGGGAAGGGAGTGGTAGGATGAGTATGGGTGAGGTAGGAAAGGGCTTGTATAGTTAGCACATAAAGGACATACTATACAAAGAAGCAGCGAGTCTTGTGATAATGTGTTTGATGTAACCTAACCTAATTTTTGAGAAGGAGAGAGAGAGAGAGAGAGAGAGAGAGAGAGAGAGAGAGAGAGAGAGAGAGAGAGAGAGAGAGAGAGAGAGAGAGAGAGAGAGAGAGAGAGAGAGAGAGAGAGAGAGAGAGAGAGAGTAATATTTCTTTTTTGAGTGTGTAGAGATAACGAAGGTCTCAAATGAAAGCAGCTTCACTTACATGTTTAGTAAAATAACAAAAACTGAATGTCTTATGTTTGCACTTCTTGTTACTGTTAGCATATAATTAGAGAGAGAGAGAGAGAGAGAGAGAGAGAGAGAGAGAGAGAGAGAGAGAGAGAGAGAGAGAGAGAGAGAGAGAGAGAGAGAGAGAGAGAGAGAGAGAGAGAGAGAGAGAGAGAGAGTTAATCAAGGCTACAGGGTTTATATAATGGAATGTGCTGTGTAAGAGTCATTGAATAAATCCACTTTTTAACTCGTATACACAGCTTCCTGTTAGACCTAACGGTTCCATTCTATTTTACATCCATCGTACGGAACAATATTAAGAATGTGAACTATGCTATTCTTCATTATTGATTTATACTTATAGAATATCGTAATCCAATACACACATCAATACAAAAAATTAACTGGAGAGACAAATCACATTAAACCGTCGCGAAAATGGTGATGCAATCCATAGAAATTCACACAAATTAGAACTTCCACCGAAGAAAGAAAGAAATGAGTGTATTTTGAGGGATGACAAGAAAAGAAAATAAGAGAAATAGTGACACATGTAAGATTATGGAACCCTAAAAAGTGTATAAAAGAAACTCATGAAAATTAATACACAACCCACAGAAAACTCTCAAAATTAGAGACCAACACCAAAATATTGACGAACTTCGAGAGGAATGACAAAAAAAAAGGGAAACACGGAGGAAAATGCACCAAAAAATAGACAAAAACTCGTGAAAATTAAGACACGACCCACAGAAAACTCACAAGATTAAGAAACATCACCAAAATATTGACGGACTTCGAGAAATAAAAAATAAAAAGAATGCAAAAGTAAAGCACCAAGGAAAATACCCCCAAAACAGAGACAAAAACAAAAACTCACGAAAACTAAAGACGTAACTAACCAAGGCTGAAGGACTAAAGGACTCTCTCTCGGCTTTGTGAGTAACCTTATGCGTGAAAGAACACAAAAGTGAAAGAAAAACAGCTGAAAACATATGTGGCTGAGAGAGAATTGTATTGTTTTTATTATTATCTGTTTTGGAATTGCTATAGAATAATTATTTATGTAAAGAACCAAAGAAAATACCCAAAAAACCCAAAAACAAGAACTCACGTAACTAAAAACACGACTAACCTTATGCGTGAAAGACCCGACGACGCAGCAGAAGGTAAACATGATGACGAGTTCGATGAGGGTGAGCACGATGCCGGCGAGGAGGAACACTTGGTTTTGGTCGTAGTTGTGGCGGTCCCAGAACTGGTGATAGTAGCGCGAGGTCTCCATCACCCACACTATGATGAAGTAGCCGTTCAGAGCCACCACCGCCAGGGCCTTCAATAGCCACGACCACGCCAGCCACCACTTGTACTGCAAGAGGAAGTGGTGTTATTGGGGGTTTAAATTTTAGTTAGTTTAGTTAGTTATCGTTTGTACTGCAGAAAGAGATCGAGTTAGCTTTAGTGGTAGTTTTTAGTTTTAGTTCTAGTTCACAGCCTTATTCAAAAAGGTACACACGCGAAATTACTTGTTTTAGTTAGTTTTAGTGGTAGTTTTTTGCCTCAGTCATCATTTGTACTGCAGAAGGAAATGCAGTTAGCTTAGTTTTAATTATATTTGGTTTTAGTTAGCTTTAGTGGTAGTTTTTTTTTACCTTGGCCATTCCTTTGTGATGTAAATAAAAGGTTAGTGGTGGTTATTTTAGGTTAGGTTAGGTTAGAAGGGTGACATAAAACGAAAAGAAAACATAATTGTGATTTAATTTACGAAATGGTAATTGGTAATGGTTGATAAAAAATAAAAAATAGAAAAATAATGTACTGCTGTTTTTTGTTCATTTCATACAACATGACTAAATGTTTGTTTCGTATGTGTTTTTTTTTTGTTTGTCTTTTTTTTACTGTTGTTGTTCATTATGATATTGTAACTTGTTCGTGATGGTGGTATAGAGGTGGTGGTGGTGGTGGGTGGTGGTGGTGGTTGAGGTTGTGTTGCTATAAGCTGGTCTTGGTAGGCGTGTGGGTGCAAAGATGGTGCGATCACTCCTCTGCCAGGAGTGGTGGTGTGTGATAGATGGTGGTGGAATGTGGTTGTATAAGGTTGGCTGGTGGTGGTGTCACTGTTGTTGTTGCTAAAAGCTGCACGTACCTTTGTCAGGGCGATGATGAGAAAGATGGCAAAGATGGTGCAGATCACTCCCTCTGCCAGGCCGTAGCTGACTCTCGTGCTGTGATCTGACGAAAACTCATAAAATTAGAGACAACACCAAAATATTAACGGACTTCATGGAATTACAAAATAAAAGTGAAACGCAAACAATTTATAACAAGTGTTACGAGCTAAGGAGGGGTTCAGTAGGGCCCTAGCGCGGGGAGTAACATAAAAGATGGCAGCGTTTGGGATGACGTAAGATAGTAGGAGGTAATCTTGATTTTGTGAGAAAAAAAATTATAAGGAAAATAAGATACTTTGGAAAAAAAAAAAAAAACATTT
>JACEEZ010000211.1:317500-335000 GCA_016584305.1 Chionoecetes opilio
AGGACTTTCGTTGAGCTATCGTTGCTCCTACACACAGCACGACACACACACACACACCATCACACCACCTTATCACTCACAAAACGACAAATTCCCCCTTAAAAAGTGTCCATCCATTTTAGTCAACAAGAAGAGACACACACAGTACGACACAGCAGAACACACACACACACACACACACACACACACACACACAGTAAGACATCACACCACCTCATCACTCACAAACAAATTCAAACGACAAATTCTCCCAAAAAAGCGACCATCCATATTAGTCAACAAAAAGAGAGAGAGTGGCGCAACCAGACAGTCTTTCCAGCCTTGTGCGTCACTCCGTGGAGACTTGAACGCCAGCCTCGCCCTTCCTACCGCTTTTCAAGTAAGCCTGTGGCGTCCTAAACAAGAGTCGGTAACACAGTAAGCAGTGGAGGTAAGAACAGCTTCATTACCTCCTCGGGGCAATGCACTGACACGATCACTTGAGTCACATTCACAGTGAATAGTAATGGTTTTGGACTCTATGCTGGGCGTCTGTGTATATCAGGACGTGTGTGTCACCATCTGGAGGTGTGTTAGGGCGTTATATTACACCTCAGGGCAAGGAATATTGATGTGATGCTTACCTGGTGTGTTTGGTGCTCCTAACCTAGTCCTCGAGTCACCTGTACACGCCTTCTTGTCCCTCCACACACCCTTCCTTCCCTTCTGTCACTTTTCCTTTCACTACACTCCCTAAACACAACACTGACGATCCATAGAAGCCACGTATTCACTGCCAGGTCTTTGCTCCACCTCACCTGTCTCGCGTTGCAGGTAATAACAAGGGTAATGCCAGAAGACAGGTAGACAGGGAAGTTTGTTTGGTGTTACCTGTCTGTACCTGGGAGAACTGAGGAGGGTACGGAGGGTCCCTATACCTGTGTGAGTGGGGAACCAGCGGGGCTTTTACCTGTTCACCTGTAATTAGTAACATACAGGTGCTATACTGGTTTTTTATACGTTTATTATTGTCATATGTGTTGAGTTGCATGGTTCCTGGGACACAGTAAGGATTGGAAAGGTGGGAGGAAAGTTTGTGAAATCGTTCGGGATGGGGAGAGCTGAAGTCTTTTCGAGCGTGGTATTCTCTGCGCATCGAGTCCCGCGCAGCTACTCATCTCAGTTGCCTTGTTGTGGATATTATATTCCTAGTCACACACCCGCCAAGCCAAGACCCACCCTGCGTCTTCCTCATAACAGATGAATTAAAGGTCAAAACACTTGGCCACACACGTTACCCAGTATGAAACACGTATTAATCATGATCACAGGAATGGGAAAAACACAAACACAGGAATCAAGTAGGTAGATAAAATTCGCAACCCTAGTTTACCTTTCTTCTCTCTCTCTCTCTCTCCTCTTCGCCCTCCCCTCCAAACAAAGCAGGATTTCCGCCCCTGAGGGAAGAAAGTTGCCCTCCTATGACACTCACACACTCACCTGGTGGCGGCGATGAGTTGGGAGCGAGTGGGAAGCAAAGGCTGTGACCGACGCCCCGGTGAGAGGGAGTTTATGGTTCAAGGTCAATGCAAGCTTGTGTGTTTCAGGAAGTTATTGCAGTCACTTCCTGGGACTGACAGTGCTTTGCTTGGTTGTCACTCTTCTTCCTGGGTTGTGGTGAGGTTGTCTTGGCGGGTTGGAGGTTGAGGGGTGAGGTTGGTAGCTTCTCGTCCTCCAGAGTAGCGGGGTGGGTGGTGGTGGTGAGGTTGAGGGGTGAGGTTGTGGGGTGAGGTTGGTAGCTTCTCGTCACCCAGAGTAGCGAGGTGGGTGGTATTGGTGAGGTTGAGGGGTGAGGTTGGTAGCTTCTCGTCCCCCAGAGTAGCGGGCTGGGTGGTGGTGGTGAGGTTGTGGGGTGAGGTTGGTAGCTTCTCGTCACCCAGAGTAGCGGGGTGGGTGGTGGTGGTGGTGAAGTTGGCTTCAGGCTGTGTTAACGACTGGTCTCTCCGCCCTCAAAGTAGTGACGCCGCTTGCTTGCTGCAATTTTACGCGAGGGTGCCGAGGCGTCAATACTCATGCATAATACAGCCACGAGAGACCCGCTGCCCCCTACGCTACGCTGCAGTGCCAACACGTGATTTGTGTTGTGGCGTGTTGTCGTGCGCCACAAACCTGTACACCACTGCCGGCAAAAACACCTGGCTGGGTGTTGGTTCATAGGCACACACACACACACACTACGAATGACCTTTGAAATATGTGGAGAGAAAGAAAACACAGATCAACTACAGTCAATGTTTATTACATTTTACAGGAATTTCCAAACACAAGAAAAATTTAATCATAACTCAAAAATAAGTTAAGATAAATAACATCATCAATATCAAAGTTTTACATAAGAAAATAAGGAAGCTACAAGAGACCGTGAGACCTACACGAGGTAGTTCTTGTAAAAGTTTTGTGATGTCATGTCAATCCAGCATGGCCTTGGTGCCTTGCCTTGGTGCGGGCGCCCACGCACATACCCGGACACATGCCTGGGCACTGTGTGAGCGGAGACGGGGAGGTGCCGGAACCCAGGTGACAGCAAGCAAAGTTTCCTTGTCTGCTGAACTTTACGTCATAACAGTATGTTGCAGCGCCGCGCCTTGGCCCTGCGTGTATGGCCGCCTTGCTACCTGAGGACACGTGAAGCGTACTCTGCCACGTGCATCACGCCCCAGGGCCCCGCCACGTGCAGGTTGTCGCCCCGCACGCTAGGGTTGATGTGGGCGTTGTGCAGTTCGGCCACGCCCGAGGAGCAGGCGGCGGCGCCGTCCCCCGTGCTGCACAGCTTGCCGATCCAGTACTCGTTGCCCGGCAGGGAGTTGCCGTCCCAGGCGTAGCTGACCACCAGCAAGGTGCCGGGGGGGACAGGGTCATGCAGGGACCTCGAGGAGAAGTGCACCACCGTCTGAGTGGCGGGAAACACCTCGCCGTCACGCACGCCCTGGCACGCCTCGGCACCGATCCAGCTGAAATCAATGTGGGCGACATGGGTGACGTCGCTCTCCTTGATGGCGTCTCCCCACGCGTCCACGAAGAGGGCGTCCTGCTGGTGCGAGGCTCGCCACACCCCGAGGCCGAGCCCCACCACGTGCACGTACGCCTTGAGCCCCGCGGCCTCCGCGCGGCTCTTGGCCTCGGCGAGCAGGGTCTCTGCCGTCAGCTGCATCCTGGCCTTATACGCCACCACGTTGAGGCGAGTGGTAGTGTTCACCTTCAGGAAGTTGTCGTTCACTGTCGTGGCCTCCCACACCGGCAGCGTCACGCCCCACATCCTCGCCCACAGGTGCTGCAGGTGGCGCCCGGCCCTGGCTGGCCCGTAGCCCCCCTGCACCGTGTTCTGCTTGGCCGTCACCACACAGTCCTGCCACTCCATGAACCCCGCCTTCTTCATCCTTGCGCCCACCATGCCCGCGATCACCCCGGAGTCCTGGAAGCTGCCCTCCGCCCCCGGCACGCCCTTGTTCCTGCGGCTGCCGTCATTGACGAAGAAGGAACGCGAAGAGACAGAGAGAAGCGCGGACAGCTTCATCTCATCATAGCTGAGGTATTCCTTCAAACAGAGGGGCAGCGCCTCCTGCTCGCTGCCTATGCCCTCGAAGCCGCCCTTGCCGCGCGTCCTGTCCCTCAGCAAGTACTGATCATTACGCCCCAGGAAGGTGACCGGTCTGTTGAGCAGCAGGCGATCCACCAGACCCAGCAGACTCATCCCCTCGTACACGGCCCTGGCGGGAGGAAAGACGGCGGTGATTACTACCTGCACCTCGAAAACAACAACTTACATTAACTGTACTGACGCAAAAACACATCAGCCGGACGTGCTAGAAGAAAGCATCAAGCGTATATAAGCTGTGAGGGACGAGGTGGAGGGGAGAGGCAAGCGAGGTTGAGGGACGAGAGAGAGGCAGGCGAAGATAAAAGGAAAGTCTGACAAAGCTAATCAGTCAAGGTTAAAGGAAGAAACAGGAAGGACACAGCTGGGAGACTAAACATATGTGGAGGACAAGACCAGAAGAGTCACCCACCCCTCACCTCTCGACGCGGGTGCCGTGTTTACTCTTGAAGCTGAGGAAGGCGGCGAGCAGCGGGAGGCAGCGGTGATGCAGCAGTGGATACGCTGAGTTGATCTGAGTCTCCAGGTCCCAGGGGTTCTTACCATTCTGAACGGCGAGAACACGAAACAAACACGTTATAAACACAAATAGAACGAAAGTATATGAGATAAACGAGAGTAGACAGAAAAACGCTGGGATTCTTACCATTCTGGACGGCATAAACACGTAATAAACACCATAAAATGCAAATAAAACGAAAGAAGTACATGAGATAAACATTGGTAGTAGACAGAAAAATGCTTATAGCCATATGTAAATAAATGACGCAGTTCATTCACAAATAAGAAGTAACAGTAAGGTCAGTGCGGTTCATTAGTAAGCTTTTTCTATCTACACTATTTACATACCTTTCTTATGTATATACTTAACATACCTGCGTAAGGGGACTAAGGACGCGCCAAACCTTACCGTCACCTCAATAACAGCTTTACAACAACAACAAACCACAAAAAGCATCTTGATTCCTAACCTTGAGGTGTGTTTTTAGCCTCGCGGTGTTAAGAGGGAACTCGACGAGGAAGTTGTTGCTCGCCTCGGTCACTTGGTCCAGGCTTACTCTTAGCGGTGGCGTGGCGAGGGACATCTCCTTCAGGTACTTCTGCACGTCCTCTTCCTCCTCCCACTTCGTCCCCTTCGTCATTGTTGCTCCTGCCACTCCAGCCATCGCTTGTGTGTGTCAAAGGCGTCGTCTATTGATCTGTGGGTGAGGTGTCGTGTTCTATAAGTGGTTTAGGCTCAACAGGTGTTTTTGTGAAAGGTTTTGTAATGGTGGTGAAATATCAAAGTTGCATTTGGGCTTATTATGCATACGATTTTTTTTATAGGTTGATCGGGAACAGTTACATTATTACATGAAGGACACACACACACACACACACACACACACACACACACACACACACACACACACACACACACATAGGGTAAAAAATATTCGATGCCTTTAGTCTCAATGAAAGAGGTCTTGGTAACGGAAAATCAAAAGAAAAAAGCATTAACTGGCAACGTAACCTAGCATAGTTGGTAGTTAGCCTCTTTATTTTCCAAGATTACCAATAAATGCATACGTATTACGTAACTATTACAACATTATCTTATGTTGTATTAAGTTAGTTTATTTGTCTGTTTGTTATATTTGGTCTTAGTTTCCACTGTTGTATCATTTGTTATTGTCCTTCATATTCCATTCTCACTGCCATGTTGCGAAATATGCCAACGTTATTCAGACAGTGGTGTGGTTGTTCATTCATTCATTATATCAACACTGGTAATGTACTAATGTAAACTCTAGCCTGTAGTAGGAACCCCCTTTAGTAAATGATGGCTATTTAGAGAAGGGTATACATTACAGTGGGGTTATTTTAGAGGGAGTGTTCCAGAGTGGGCAAACACGGCAACACACACACACCACCACAGCAACACACACACACCACAACAAACACACACACACACACCACCACAGCAACACACACACACACACACACACACCACAACAACACACACACACACACCACCACAGCAACACACACACACATACACACACCACAACAACACACACACACACACACCACCACAGCAACACACACACACACACCAGCACAACAACACAACACAAAATAACATACCTGTACAGCCTGTACTTAACACAAAACTCCACCAGACAGCCTTAACCACAGAGAACGCAAAGCAGAAGGGAGACTCGTTCTACACACACTAACACAACTTTGGTGAATGTCCTTTAGGCAGCTGATACGGTACGTCTTGTTGGTTAGGTATTGCTATGGGTGGTGTAATATTTGGGAAGAGGAGGAAGGGAAAGGGAGGTAGGGGAAGTAGGAAGAGGAGGAGGAGGAGGAGAAAGGGAGATAGGGAGGTAGGGAAGAAGGGTGAGAGGAGGAGAAGGAGGGTGAGAGATGGAGGAAAAGAGGAGAAAGGGAGATAGGGAGGTAGGGAAGAAGGGTGAGAGGAGGAGAAAGGGAAGGAGGGTGAGAGGAGGAGGAGGATAAAGGGAGGAAGGGGAAGGAGGGAAAGAGGAGGAGAAAGTGGGAGGGGTCACTGGATCGTTGGAGGGAGGGACTCTGAGGGAGTAGGGAGAGAGAGAGAGCGGAATGTGTATGACTCACTCTTTGTTTACCTGCCGTTGCATTCCCTCGTGCAAGGTGTGTGAGGGAAGAGTACGTGTGCCGTGCTGTACTGAGGCACGTATAGCTGTAGTAACATTGCTCCGCCGTGCACCATGAGTGGAAGTTAAAGAAAAAAGTGTTGACGTGTGAGTATATTAGTATATGCTGTTGTGTGTATAG
Organism: Chionoecetes opilio; assembly: GCA_016584305.1. Taxonomy (NCBI): domain Eukaryota; kingdom Metazoa; phylum Arthropoda; class Malacostraca; order Decapoda; family Majidae; genus Chionoecetes; species Chionoecetes opilio. Next base: position 323,940 of record JACEEZ010000211.1, read on the forward strand.
TATGTTTAAGTGGTTATGATATCCATGTGAGTGAGTAGTAATTCAGGTGGCATTAATCCCTTGAGACCCAGAACGTAATTTCCATTGTAATTTGGGTACCATAAGACAATTTTTAGTGACTATAAGCAATGTTTTATAGATATGACCTATTTAATATCCTTGTCCACTAACTAATTTGGTATATTCAGTTACTTTTCGTAATTTTATGGCTCGACACATGATTTTGTATAGCAAAGGAAAGATCTGGGCGTGAAGGGGTTAATACAGAGATGAAAAAGGTAACTAGATCTCTTTTGGTAAGTATAAGTTAGAGAAGAAATAGTGATTAATGAATACAGTGGTGTAATATAATGATAATAATAATGATAGTAATAATACGATATCTTAGGCAAGTTTAAAATAGAAACAGTGACGCAGTAATTCAATTGAGAGAAAAAAAACTAAATGTATTACGTAAATGATAAGTAATACGGGAATGATAAAATTTTACCCTCAATCTGGACTTCCCACTCTTGGTATCTCGCTTACAACAAAATACCAGGAAAATAGAAAATGACTCACTAATTTCGTTGCATCATCTTACTCCAGTGTATTGTTGCATCTCCAGGATGCGAGGAACCTTTACCCCTCTCCTCCCCGCCCCTGTGTGCCCCTCAAGACTCACCTGTGTCCCCTAGTGCCTCTGTAACCTCTGTAAATAGTGTATAAGTGTGCCAATGTCTGCCTTGTTTACACGCGAGTCGTGGAAAACAGTGTTCACCTTGGACTGCCTGCGGTACGTGCTTAGTTATGTGTCCAGAGAAAACGGAAATTATGGGATTAGTTGATGGATAGCTGTTGTAAATTCCACCCCGGATTAATATTTGTTTGTTTATTTGTTTGTTTGAAGAATTTCGTCAGTTATCGATGCAGCTGAGATGGATCTCCACTGTAACAGACAGACTCCCCCCAAGGAGGAGAGAGAGCTGTCTGCGAGTGCTTATAGTGTTGGCCGAAGCCAGCACCCCGGGAGGCGGGTCACAAACCCCCGTCTAACACCCGGTACCCATTCATTGCTGGGTGGACAGGGGCTCGGGTTTCGGACCGAAAGGATCGAATCCGGACTTCTCGGTTGTGAACCGAGCGTGCTACCCCTACACTATGGAGTATCCGTTTACACACCCATTTTTACACACATGTTGTAATCTTAGTAGCAAAAATACTTAATTCTAGTTCCCTATTACACAAACACGGTACTTTCCCTAACTTTTTGCTACAGTTACGTGGGGGAAGGAGGGAAGGCGAAAAGATGCAGTTTCATCTCCCTATCCCCAACACATTCCCTCCTACACCTTTAAAAATATTTAGTTCTAGTTCCCTATTACACAAACATGGTACTTTTCTCCCACTGTATATAACAGTTACGAGGGGAAAGGAGGGAAAGAGGACAAGGGCAGTTTTCATCCCCTCCCTACATCCCCAACACACTACCCCTTCCCTCTCCTCTTAACCTCTTCACGCCCAGATCTTTCCTTTGCTATATAAAATCGTTTCTTATTAGCCATAACATTTCGAAAAGTAACTGCATATACCAAATTAGTTAGTGGACAAGGATACTAAACAGGTCATATCAGTAAAATATTGCCTATAGTCACTAAAAATCGTCTAATGGTAGTCAAATTACAATGGGAGTTACGTTCTGGGTCTAAAGGGGTTAAACCTGAGATATCACGAAGCCCCACTCACGCCCCTTGTCTCACCCCTCGCAGCCCCGTCAGTAGCAGCGCCATGGAGGGCACGACGCCGGACGACCTGCTACAGGAGCATCTGGGGCAGCTGGCGGAGGTCGAAGAGCCGCCCCGAGTCACGCTGAGTGAAGTGATGTCTCTCAGTGATGCTTTCCCTGTACGATTTCCTACCCAGACCGCCCGCCTGCAGACCCTCCTGAAGGTGAGAGAGAGAGAGAGAGAGGAGAGAGAGAGAGAGAGAGAGAGAGAGAGAGAGAGAGAGAGAGAGAGAGAGAGTAATGTTATAGAATGCTTTCATCATAGTCACTGTCGCCTCTAATTTGTTCTTCATTTCTTCAAAGTAATGAAGAGTGAATTAGATAAACAGTGACATTGAAGTTTACTGGTGATTTATGTAAACGTGGGCGTGCTCAGGGCGGCGTGCACGACGAGGCCAGCCTGGAGGAGCACGTGAACTCGGCGTACCCGGTGGTGCACGAGCGCGTCTTGCCCCTCCTGGCCGCCTTCCTCCACTTCAAGCGGATCAACGGCAAGAAGAAGGAAAGGTGAGGATGCACGGTGTGAGGATACACGTACAGTCATGATATACTAGAGGCGTACAGCACGTCAAGGGAAGGTTGTGCACGTGGCTGTTCTGTTACTTGTAGGGAACTGTACGGCTCCCTGGGGCTACTGGACGTGGTGGATCGCCTCCTGAAGAAGCGGCCGATCGTTTTCTACACCCAGAACGACGTGTACCTCCTCCGGGATGGCAGCGAGGGCTGTGACGGCTTCCTCAACATCGGTCACTCCAAGGAACACGGCAAGCTCACCCTCAAGGACTACATGAGCTACGATGAGATGAAGCTGTCGGCTCTCCTCGCTGTGTCCTCCCGCTCGGTCTTCATCAACGACGGCGGCCGCCACAACCGAGGTCTGCCCGGCTCCTCGGAAAGCTTTGTCCCGGAGGGCGTCATCGTGGGGATAGTGGGCGCGAGGCTGGAGCGCGAGGGGGTCATGGAGTGGCAGGACTGCATGGTGACGCCCATGCAAAACACTGCCTACCGCGGCTACGGCGAACACCCTTCCTCACAGCCGCGGCTGGTGCGGGAATGGGCCAGGTTTTGGGGCGAGCCATTCTTGCCCACCTGGGAGGAGGCGACCAAGGCCTCCGGTGAAGAGATCCTGACGTGCTCCGCTGACGTGGCGTTCAATGTGCGCGTGTACAAGGCGCGCATCCAGCTGGCGGCCGAGACCTTGCTGGCGGAGGCGAGTGCGCGGGCTGCCGAGGTGGATCTGAAGGCGTACGTGCGCGTGGTGGGCATCGGGCTCGGCGTGTGGAAGTACTCGGCCCGCCAGAACCAACTCTTCCTCGACGCCTGGGCCGCCGCCTTGACTGCCGCCGACACCACTCACGTCAGCCACGTGGACTTCGCTTGGATCTCAGGCGTGACGCAGTGCGGCGACGCGGGGGACGGAGACCAGTTCCCGGGCAAGAACATCGTCATCCACTACACCAAGAACGGCCTGCACGCGGCGCCGCTGCCCGAAGGCACGCTCCTGGTAACTAACTTCGCCTGGGACTCAAACTCGTTCCCCGGAAATGAGTACTGGCGGGGCATGTTGTCGGCCTCGGGGGACCCTGCCGCCGCCTGCTCCTCCACCATAGCCGAGCTGCACAACACCCTCATCAACCCGCGCGTCACAGCCAACAACCTGCACGTGGCGTCGCCGGGCCGCGTCGAGCACGTGGCGGCGTACGCGCGTCGTAGACTGCACACCAGCGCCGCCCCGCAGTGAGTGGAGGGCGTGTGTGTATGTTCGCCGTCAGGGAAGACGTGAGCAGGTAGCAGGTGGGAAGGTCCGGTTATGGCCGCTGCCGTCACGCCTAGAACTGGACTGGTGATCATCATAGAGCGCTGCGGCCTGTGTTCAGCGCTTCCATAACGCTTCAGTAATGTTGTAGCTTTGTCGTACTGTATCATAATTGTTCGAACTCATTTTTTTATACATAGCTAAGCGTGTAAGTGACGTGAAGACCAAAAACTATCATAGCATTAAAACATTGAGTCATGGAAGAGTCTGAATAACCGCATTCAACTATCAGAGGAAACACTGACTGATTACTCGTTATCTTTAGTCTTTCAGTCAGGAGCCTATAGAGAGGTGGGAAGCGCTGAGGAGAGATGATACAGAGCGACGTCAGCGATAAAGGAGAAGAGAGCTACAGTAAACCACAAATAAATAGGATATATATATATATATATATATATATAAAATATATATATATATATATATATATATATATATATATATATATATATAATATATATATATATATATATATATATCAAGTATAGGCGTCCAGTCTCTGGCCCCTTTGTTTTTGGCTCAGTTCTTGCGGCTGGAACGTGGCAGCGAGCTCAAAGTGCTTTTAAAATACCTAGTCTACAGAAGTTACAGAAGTCTACAACAAGCAACAGAAGTTATTGTAAAACCGAAGTTTATTTAGCTCTAATTAAATCATTAGGCTAATTACTCATTAAGGGCTTGTTCTACGCAAAAAGTTTGTTTCACAGACCCCCCATTGATTTTGACAGCACTACGTGCATGTCAAATTTCAGCTCAATCCGACAATATTTAAATCATTACGCTAACTACTCATTAAGGGCTTTGATTACTCATTAATCATTCGAATCATTAATCATTACTCATTAATCATTCGAATTACTCATTAAGCGCAAAAAGTTTGTTTCACAGACCCCCATTGATTTTGACAGCACTACTTGCATGTCAAATTTCTGCTCAATCCGACAATATTTATGAGTAGTTATTCACTTTTTGGCTTAAACTTGGTTCCACGGGTGATAAGAAGCAGCTCGCTTCGCTCGCTGCCAATCATATCGTACCCATTCCTATCAGCAGCATCCGGCAGCTGTTCGGTCCTTTGGAGATCTTGCTCGTCCCACCAAGGCTGAGAAGAAGGAGGAGGAGGAGGAGGAGGAGGAAAGAAGAAGGATAGCAGCAGGAAACAAGTGGATCAGACCGATAATTCAGGAAGGAGCACCCTAACCCTTCAGATCGTTTGCTTCCATCTATACCCCGTCAGTAGTTCAGTAGCGGTGATGGTGGCGTGAGAGATACGGCACTATCAGCAGAGATAGGGCACAACAGGATGTCCCGCGCGCCCCCCTGTGGGAATCCGTCAATAATCACTACATACAGACGAAGAGAAATGATGTTACTGTCGGTGTTGAAGCCAAACAAGTGAATATTCTTGTTTTAATAGTGTGGTTATGTAACGTATATAAAAGCAGGTTTGGAATATTGCCAGTAGTATATAACATTTTCACCATTAGGAAGTATAAATTGAAATAGGTAATATGGTGGTAATGCCTTGATAATTAATGGTGTTTGCATGTCTATGTTAAGTGATGGGTTTGGGTGACGTGTTTGCGTTGGTATTGACGCATAAATGTGTGAAGGAGTATTGCGTTGCTTTTAATCAATTTTTTTTTTTTTGGTCGAGCTTATCCTGTGTTAGAGATTAAAAGAATATATTGTTTTACAGCATTTATTATTACACAGTATACATTCATAAGACTTGGAAAGAATGCGTACCAAATTTATTGTTTGATTCTACTATAACTATAAATGATGACAATCGAAGGGTGAACATCATTAAAAGCTGAACATGCGATTCCGATTGAAAAAAAATACATGGTTTGTTCGTCACATCAACAAAAATCAATAAAACAATAATCTTGCAATACATATTCACACAAAAAAGGTAAAACAAGTCATTAGATAATTTAAATCACAGCTTCCTCATGCTTCACCTCATAGATCATGTTACAACGTGTAGGAAGCATAGCCTGTCCTGCCCTCACAGGTGTTGTGCAGGCGTATCAGTCACACCTGTCCTATCACACCTGTCTACTTATAGTCCAGGTATTTTATTCATATCTATATATATCTTTTTATAATTATTTCGTGTCCTGTATCAGCATGTCGCGTGTGGCCTGTGTAACATTGCAGTGGCAGGCAGTGGCAGGGGGGCGGGGGTGAGGCAGAGCAATCAGTGGGTGGAATCTGCCTCACCAAGATTCGCCTGTTCCCCATGCCACATATTTGTGTTCCCCGGAACGGTTCTTGAAATATACATTGGACACCACTGAACAGCAAACACGGCGTTCAGTCTTCCATCGTTGTGTTCTTGTGGGTCTCATTTATTTCCAAGGAGTTCGTTGTGTTCTTGTGGGTCTCATTTATTTCCAAGGAGTCGAGTTGATTGCTTGTGGAGGACCTCGGCAGGAACTGGTGACAGACCTGCGATAGACGGTGCAGTAACCGGTGACAGACCTGCAGCAGACGGTGCAGGAGTGCTAGCGCGTCCTGGCGGTAGACGGAGTTGGTGGCCACAAAGATGACTGGGTTGATCGTCAAGTGGTGGAAGAAAATCATGTGAATTATGACTGAGGGGATGTTAACGTCTTGAAGCAAATGCATAACCAGGTGAGGACAGTCCATGACGAGGTTAACGAGGATGACCAGCGAGGTGGAGCGAACCACCTTGGTCACGAAGGGGTCGCTGCCTGAAGCCATCACTTGCTCCTGGCGCCGAAGCTGTAAGGAAATACATGGTAGCGCTACGGCTGAGGCGAACCATTGGCATCGTTGGCTTAAATTTTTTTTTTTTTTTTTAACATCACAAAGGACTGGCCAAGGGCAAACAAAAAAAAAGTAACAAAAAGGCTGCTTAGTTGCCAGTCCCTATAAAGGAGACAGTAAGATAATATAAAAAGGGTGGGTGGGCCAATTTTGTTCGGGAGGTGTCTTGTTGCTCCTCTCCTGAAAATATTTAAGTCGTAGACAGGAGGAAAAATAGAAACAGAAAGAGAGTTCCAGAGTTTACCAGTGAAGTAAAAGAGTGAAGATCCTGGTTAATTCTTGCATTAGGGAGATGGACAGAATAGGGACCGTTGGCTGTGACGGTGACTGAGACTAAACACAACTCACGCGGACGATGATGATGACGGAGGCGACGAGGGTGACGAGGAAGGGGACGGCGTAGTACAGCACGTAGACGGCGGTGTTGAGCTTCACGATGCTGGAGCCTGCGTTGAACACATTCATGTGCATCACCGAGCCGTCTCCGTGAAGCAGCATGAACCCCTGTGTGGCGCCGCAAGAGAGTGTTAGATTAGCTGAAGGAGGAAGTGCACGTAACCTCGTTGTGGGATTATTAGTGTGTTGTTGATCAAGTGTTGTGTTATCAAGTTGACAAGATTGTTAACTAAAGAGACGAAGTTGAAGAGGACCTATGAAGCGATACTAAGCGTCCAAGGTCACAAGAAGAAGAAGAAGCAGAAGAAGGGAGGAGCGAGGAATCAGGGTGAACGGTCAGAAAGGCTGTATACTTGTGTGCTCTTCTCTCGCCTCAATGACATATGGACCCAAGTTATGCACATTTATGAGTGGTAGCATCAATAATGAAAAAGTTTGGAAAAGAAAATGTCCCTTGAAGTTTGTTGAGATGTATGTAACTGAAGAAAGAGAAGGCTTTGTTTGCCTATTGGTTTTGTAATGAAGCACACGTCTATCTAATGCTACAGACGTTGCACAATCAACAAAACTTCATTGCCAGTAAACAAAGCAGGAATTATAGACAGAAACTGACGGTATAAAACAATGTAAACAGACAAGATGAATCATGGAAACAAACATGAAAGAAAGAAACAAGAAAAAAGAAAAGAAAGAAAGAAAGCACAAGACAAGGCGCGTTAAGAAAAAAAAAAAGAAAAAAAAAAGTCTGGAGAAGAGCACCGTTAAGGCCCCGTAGATGAGCCACCCACAGACGGTGTACAGGACGAGACCCACTTGCAGGGGCACCACCACCTTCATTCTGGACCACTGGGTTTGTCTCTGCGGCCAGCACACAGCCACCATCCTGCCACAGACAACAGACCTAAACCATGGCCCTTCCTGCCACAGATAACAACCTAAGCCACGACCATCCTCCCACAGATAACAACCTAAACCACGACCCTTCCTGCCACAGACAACAGACCTAAACCACGACCCTTCCTGCACGACAAACCTAAACAACCCTTCCTGCCACAGATAACAACCTAAACCACGACCCTTCCTGCCACAGATAACAACCTAAACCACGACCCTTCCTGCCACAGACAACAGACCTAAACCACGACCCTTCCTGCCACAGACAAAAGACCTAAACCACGACCCTTCCTGCCACAGACAACAGACCTAAACCACGACCCTTCCTGCCACAGATAACAACCTAAACCACGACCCTTCCTGCCACAGACAACAGACCTAAACCACGACCCTTCCTGCCACAGATAACAACCTAAGCCACGACCATCCTCCCACAGATAACAACCTAAACCACGACCCTTCCTGCCACAGATAACAAACCTAAACCACGACCCTTCCTGCCACAGATAACAACCTAAACCACGACCCTTCCTGCCACAGACAACAGACCTAAACCACGACCCTTCCTGCCACAGACAACAGACCTAAAACCATGACCATCCTGCCACAGACAACAAACCTAAACCATGACTCTTCCTGCCACAGACAACAGACCTAAACCATGACCATCCTCCCACAGACAACAGACCTAAACCACGACCCTTCCTGCCACAGACAACAAACCTAAACCACGACCCTTCCTGCCACAAACAACAGACCTAAACCACGACCCTTCCTGCCACAGACAACAAACCTAAACCATGACTCTTCCTGCCACAGACAACAAACCTAAACCATGACCTTCCTGCACAGACACAACCTAAACCACGACCCATCCTGCCACAGACAACAAACCTAAACCATGGACCCTTCCTGCCACAGACACAACCTAAACCACGACCCTTCCTGCCACAGACAACAAACCTAAACCATGACCCTTCCTGCCACAGACACAACCTAAACCACGACCCATCCTGCCACAGACAACAAACCTAAACCATGACCCTTCCTGCCACAGACACAACCTAAACCACGACCCTTCCTGCCACAGACAACAAACCTAAACCATGACCCTTCCTGCCACAGATAACAACCTAAACCATGACCATCCTCCCACAGACAAACAACCTAAACCATGACCCTTCCTGCCACAGACAACAAACCTAAACCACGACCCTTCCTGCCACAGACAACAGACCTAAACCACGACCCTTCCTGCCACAGACAACAGACCTAAACCACGACCATCCTGCCACAGACAACAAATCTAAACCATGACCCTTCCTGCCACAGACACAACCTAAACCACGACCCTTCCTGCCACAGACAACAAACCTAAACCATGACCCTTTCTGCCACAGATAACAACCTAAACCATGACCATCCTCCCACAGATAACAACCTAAACCATGACTCTTCCTGCCACAGACAACAGACCTAAACCATGACCATCATGCCACAGACAACAAACCTAAACCATGACTCTTCCTGCCACAGACAACAGACCTAAACCATGACCATCCTGCCACAGACACAACCTAAACCATGACCCTTCCTGCCACAGACAAACCTAAACCATGACCCTTCCTGCCACAGATAACAACCTAAACCATGACCCTTCCTGCCACAAACAACAGACCTAAACCATGACCCTTCCTGCCACAGACAACAGACCTAAACCACGACCCTTCCTGCCACAGACAACAAACCTAAACCATGACCCTTCCTGCCACAAACAACAGACCTAAACCATGACCCTTCCTGCCACAAACAATAGACCTAAACCACGACCCTTCCTGCCACAGACAACAAACCTAAACCATGACCCTTCCTGCCACAAACAACAGACCTAAACCATGACCCTTCTTGCCACAAACAATAGACCTAAACCACGACCCTTCCTGCCACAGACAACAAACCTAAACCACGACTCAACACAAACCATATAATAATCCCAACATCATAATGTCAAATCAACGTTAAATTAACCTCAAGACACATGAAAAAATAAAGAAATAATGAAATTGACGTAACAGACAAGACAGAAATAGCTAGCATCCCAGGATCTTATCACATTCATATCAGGACACGAGAACGTACCTGAAGACTGCAACTGTGGCTAAACTGGCTCTCTCCAATTGCAGAACGATGCTGTTGAGGGTGGAGAACAGGAATTTAACCCTTGGGCCGATAGGGTAGAGACAGAAGGCGCTGGTGTAGTAGATGAAGGAGACGATCGGTTGGGTGATGAGACAGCAAGCCAGCATGTAGGAGAACACACACATGAGCTGGAATCGGATGGCTGGCTTCGTTCTTTTGCATTGGTAGAGACAGCACACGCAGTACACGTTACCTGGGTGGTGGGTGTAAGAACATAAGTAAGATAAGAAGACTGAACAATGATTAATTACCCTATTTAACCCCTTCACGCCCAGATCTTTCCTTTGCTATAAAAAATTGTATGTTGTCCAGCCATAAAATTACGCTAAGTAACTGAATACACCAAATTAGTTAGTCGACAAGGATGCTAAACAGGTCATATCTATAAAATATTGCTGATATTCACTAAAAATCGTCTAATGATAGTCAAATTACAATGGAAATTACGTTCTGGGTCTCAAGGGGTTAAGGCAGTTCCTGTGTATCTAGAAATTGGTATCTGGCAGTGGCGGAACAAGGGGTGTAAAATTGGGGGGGCACCCGGGGGGGCACCACCCTAAAATGGGGGGGGGCATGTACCCCCCAGGCCCCCCCGCAGTTCCTCCACTGCATATACCATCAGAATCTGGTGTATAAAAACAAAAAAACAAATATGAAGGAAAAAAAGAATATCAGGATAAAAAGTTAATTATTTAGATAATTATAGCTCATTTGTTTTTATTCGCCAGATTCTGTTGGAATATGACTTTTTTCAAGAATTTTGCTCTTTTTATTTTCGGTTCTAATTTTGATACAGTGAGTAATTTACTTGTTTCCTGATATTCTTTTTTTCCTTCTTATATTTGTCTTTTTGTTTTTATACGCCAGATTCTGATGGAATATGACTTTTTTCAAGAATTTTGCTCTTCTTTCTATTTTTGGTTCAAATTTTGATACAGTGAATTAATAACTTTTTTTCCTGATATTCTTTTTTTCCTTCATATTTAATTTTGTTTTGTTTTTATACGCCAGATCTGATGGTATATGACTTTTTTTTTTAAAGAATTTTGCCCTTTCTATTTTCGGTTCCAATTTTGATACAGTGAGTAAAAGACTTTTTTTTCCTGATATTCTTTTTTTCCTTCATATTTTTTTTTTTTTTTTTTTTTTTTTAAAGACAAATACAGACCAATCAATGAACCGAAACAATGAAAGA
>JACEEZ010000211.1:340000-540000 GCA_016584305.1 Chionoecetes opilio
GACCACTATATCTCTTTGTCGGGCGCCCCGCAGGCCCCTATGCAGCCCCGCAATTCAAAACATTGTCGCGTGAACAGTCCAGGTATACAGTGGTCTATGGTTCAGCTAATGCATTTGCCGAGTTACGTGACACACCAAACACCATCATTGACTTACGCAGAGCATCAGGATATGTAAAATCAACATCACTACCAAGTTGATTAATCAAGAATATTTTCACATCTCTGTTGCGAAAGCCACATTGGTCATCAATGCTATTCAAGTGGTTTCGGATAACACACAACTCATAGCCGTTGCCATTTTTCAGGCCTTTCTCTAACTCAGACACAACCTGATTCCATACAAGGTGTTTGGTTGATAATTGTGGTGCTAACTCCTTGGATCTTGAGTCGTACTTGTACATGTACTTAATCATGCATTCGTTGTGATAATATACATCTGCGCCAAACACAGAACATGGATCTTGAAGGTCGCAGGTACGAGTGTAGACTTCATCTTGGAAATAGTTGGTTGCAGCAAGAAAGGACGAAGCACGGTTGGATTCGCAGATGCGAAATTTTATGTACTCTTGTTTGTATGATTTGTTGTCACAGATAATACAATTTATGTCACGCACTGCTGTTGCTGTCGGGCCAGTATTGGGCGGGTGTCGGGCAGTCTGTGAGCGAGTGTTTCTATCCTCTGATGTGTTCTGCTGATTCATTGACTGATCTTGACTTTGAGCTACATTCTGTTTCGTAAGTCTATCAAGAACAGATTTCATAGTGTACTTCTTGTAACAGGCATTCGTTACATGGTAAAGGAACTGGTCTTCATCAACAAGTTTCAGTCTTTTGGAAACATGATCATTGTGTATGTCACTGCCTTCCGGATCCTTTTACACCCATTGCTGGTACTAACAGTTTTATCAGCAGTTTTGTCTGACAGATGATGCACTTATTGACGTTAACTGAAATATCTGTGGATGACTTTGATAGTGCGACTGATTCCATCGTTGAATCCATGTGTATGGTTGTAGGCGTGTGAAGACGATTGGTCACCCCTCAGGCTATGGCAGCAGACCGACAAAACATCTCAGGGTCCTGGGAAAGAAATAATATATATTAATTATTTCATCAAGTATTATTAACAACATTACCATTCAGTAACACGATTGTTTTTCCTCTAATATGTGGAGTCCATGCCTACCATACCAACAATTATGTTTCTCCGCATATTTTTTTGGTGACAATTTGGCATTATGATAGCCAAATCAATTCCAAACAACTTAAAAATAGTGTCAATCAACTCCTTAGGGTCAAAAACATACATATAGACACCAACATTTACTTCCTAAGACAATTATTTGGAGAGATATGATCATTTGACCGAAATCGCTAAACGCGGCTAAACGCGGCAACTTAAGTTAAGGTTGACTCTCGGTTATATTTGGCTCCCTCGCCACCATACTTAATTTTTTTTAACCAATATGCGAATTGGAATTGTCAGAGGACTTGATAAGGAAACTTTTGGAGAAGTATGACAGTTCTAAGTATAATATTGACTTTGTGTCGAGCCTTCAAACATAGAGGCATTTTCAAACTCGAACGATTTTTGGACTAAAATCACTAACATTTTAGCTATTTCGCACTGAAACCCGAGGTTTATGTGTCTGAATACTCATAAAATGTTGTTAGTACTATCAAAGGCTTGAGAATCAATCACAATGAATAACTTTTGTGGACCTGATGGTGGGTTATTGCATGAAACTACAATATCGTCAATTTCGATTCTGGACTCTCGACCAAAAATCTTCAACGGGCTCTGCGGAAAAACTGTATACCTGATCTGGAAGTGTTACCCAAACTTTTTTTGACGGCCTTGACATATATAACAATAAAATTTAGGGTAATGCTCTAAAAGAGCCATGTACACGAACTCCCCCGCAGAGCCAGGACTATTCATCAAACCGACCAATTTACCAGTGGCGCCCTGTGCGTGAGGCCGTGATGGACCTCCAGGGTGTGTGGGTGCGGGGACTGCATGGTTGGGCTGGCTGGTGAGCATCACTACCTAAGGGTGGAGGCGTCAGGGGTATGGGGCAGGGGAAGGCGGCGATACTAGTGGCCCGTACAGTTATGTCATTGGGCGAGCATCGGGTCTCACTTGACTCAAATAAAATTGTTTGTTGATTGGCAAATTTTTGCTGCATGAAAATAATGTATACTAGCTATACATAGATCTGTGTGTTGTAATCTTTGGTTAGATAGAAGCAGTGGAGTGTGTACTGTGGAGGTTCACTTTTTTCAGTGATATTGAACAAAAAATCGGTTAGACGCATTTCCTCATATGTAAATATAAGGTTGATAATTTAGCCCAGCATTAATTAATTATTAATAGCACTTTATGACTAGGCGAAAGAGGCGATGGTCAAGAACGATCGTTTATGCGTCATTACGGCAACACCTGGACTCACCTTGTGGCCCCGCCCCGCCAGAGCCTCGGCCATGGGCCGAATGCTACGCGCGAATTTTGGTGATGGAAGGTTCGAACCTCACCACAGCTAATAGTTAAAGGGGAATTCTTTATTTCCCGAATGATGACTGTCACCCTGTCAGGTCGTCTGTGGAATACGTACGGACGGGATTTCAGAAGATAACTGTGGGCCAAGTGCAGTGTAACGCTCTGTTCGGCTATACCAAAGTATACCATTCCCCCATGGAGCATTACATTGCCCGCAATATACGGCCCAGTGCGGTTCGGTCAACAGGGCAAATATAGCCACTCCCCCCTTGACCAGACTGCCGCCTTCGGCATCCCCTCAGAAGATCATCACAACGACAAAAATCATATAAAAGTAGAAGTAGAAGATTTGCAACACAGAACACACAATCAAAAGACCCCCGCCCCCTTTGTTTTACTGTTGCCTTGCCTGCTTAGAAAAACGGTTTACATTGTAAGCACAAAGGAGACAAGAAACTAAGGTATTAGAAACAAACAAATATAGAAGGAAGTTTTGCCGTTCGTTTATTTTATAGCTTAATATTAAGTGAGATGAACTGGTATGAGTCAATTATGTAAACCATTAAGCACTTTATTGATCATTATTCCCCCTCATTCCATGACTGACGCTCCTAAACAGTTTTCTTCTTGGCCGTGTTGCCGAAGAGAATGGCAAAAACTGTCTTCACGAGTCGGCGCAGGATGAACACCAGCAGTAGCAGGGCCGCCAGCAGGAGTCCCACCACGTCCAGCATCAGGAACTGCACCCAGGAGAGCTGTGCCGCTGGGCACCTCAGCTGGGGCACCCCTTGGGTGGCGGATCACGTACTCTGTCCAGAACACTGCGCGCTCCTGCGGCGTCGTCAGCTGATCCCTTAAGGACGCCGACATCCTCGCCACGTTCTCTTTGTACCTGAACAACAACAACAACAATCAGACGACCAAGACCACTCCGTCACACAGCCTGTCTGGCCTTCTTATCGCGCAGGTCTCCCGGAGGCCGTCATGAACCACAGGCTGAATATACACACTGGACTCCTGAGGGAAACTAACTTTGGCTTGGTGATGATGTCAGTGAGGGCGTCGACAATGCTGTCAGCAGTAAGTTCCTCCCACACCAGCATGTGACCCAGACCAGAGTTTTCTACGAACATGGCGTTCTTTGGTTGGTCACCGAAGATGGGGAGGACGAGGAGGGGTGTGGCGTGAAAGATGGACTCCTGAAGGCTGAGCAGGCCGCCGTGGGAGATGAACACCTTCACGCTGTCGTGAGCTGCGGTACAAAGGGCGTGTGAGGCGGCTGTACCAGACCTGCAACAGGCAAGAACACAACACAAGACTCCAAGTGGCAGAGAGCCTCTCATTGTAATGGTGTGGCCGACTTACCGAGGACGTCCTGCTGTGGGAGCCAGCTGCTGATTCTGACGTTGTCAGACACGCCCTCCAGCTCTCCCTCATACTTCCAGAGGACCCGCTGTGGCAGTCTGCGGAAAGCCTCAAGGAAGGCTTGGCGGTACTCGGGCGGCATGGTTTCACCGCGGGCGACGGAGCCCAGACTGAAGTAGATGACGCCTGCAGAGCCCGCCCCCGCCAGCCACGACTCGAGGTCCTGTGATGAAGGCGAGGGATGCCGAAAAGTAAAGGTCCCTCAATCATGACAATTAAGTATAAAACTATGGCAAATGATGTTGTTTACCTTTGGCAGGGGCTTGGCAGGGCGGCAGTGCATGGCGCCCACCTCCACCTGTGAGGGCAGCAGTGCGTGGCGCCCACCTCCACCTGTGAGGGCAGCAGTGCGTGGCGCCCACCTCCACCTGTGAGGGCAGGAGGGGCAGCGGGGTAGTAATGCTGAAGTGAGTGTTCATCAGTGTCAGACTCTGGTTCCTCTCAAGCTCCAGCAGCGGAGGAAGATCTGGGAAGTGTGCTGAGATCTGGTTGATAATATTCACTCTAAATTTATTTTCTATGTGTATCTCTTTGGTAATAGTTGTTTTTCTTTTAAACAAAACTGTCATTTACATCCTGCAATATTGTTGTAGGAGACCATGAAAAGGAAGAATCGATAAAATATCACGATAAATATTTTACACTGATAAAGATAGCACCGCAAAACTTTCTGTACAGGAAACTTACACCGTGAGACGTGTTTGTACCTGCCAGGAGCTCTGCATGCGCCAACCTCTCAGGCAAGGATGATTTATGTACTACTGAAAATTGATCAGAGAAATATAGAAGCGCCAACACACCTCACCCTGAACCAAGGGCACAACGTCCCAGTGCCTCCACGTGACCCCTGAGGCAAGCAGACAAAGGACATTTTTGAAACGGTTCCAGGCAGACATCGGGAAGGAGGTCGGCAGGAACATCATATCAGGCACATAAGACGGGCTGAGGACATTGCCGAGAACAGCGCTCTGGTGGGGGTCCAACCCGAGCGTGGCCACAGTGATGAAGGGAACCTCGTGCACGAACGGGTACGCGAACTGGGGACAAGACCGTGCTGCGGGTAAGGCTGTGGCTGGCTGGTGATGGATTGGTTGATGGTTTTGTTTTGTTCATTGCCAATGTTTATACTCGAACACCCACCTCATTAAACCAGTGGTTCACCAGTATGACATCGAACTCCTTTCTTCTCTCAAACAGTTTCGCTACTGCCGGCACCTTGTAGAGATGTTTGGCGAAGGAAAGCATCGTCTTTTTCAGCCCTCCAAAGTTTTGATTTTTTCTGACCTTGAACATGTTGAGCTTCGCGTCATCAAAGAAGGAGAGGCCGTGGTTGATCTCCTTGATATTCGGATGCTTGGAAGCCACAGGGATGTTAGTGAGCATCACCACCTGCGGATTGAGGCGAGGCGTTGAGGCTGGGGCTTATCTTCAGTGTACATGTGATGGGGTGATTATGTGAACAGTCCTCACCTGGTGGCCGCGGTCAGCCAGAGCCTCGGCCACGGGCTGGAACACACGGTTGTGGCTCCTGGACGACACGGGCAGCAGCATGAGAATCTTGTAGGGTGCCTCGGGGGGCGGCAGGTCCCCAGAGACGCCCCCCGCCCATGCCGCCACCACCATGAGCACCATTGCCGCCTCCATGGGCAGCAAATAATAGCTGCTGATAGCAAGGCTGAGGATCCAATATCAACATTGTTAGTGTGTCTGCCTGAAATGTTCAGACAGAAAACATTGCAGAACAACTCTCTCCATTGTAGAATGTATTTATACTGAAATTAAATGTTATCCGAAAAGATAAACTATCTGGAGAGCAGAAACGTAACGATGAAAATCTCGCCAGGACGGAAGTGTTAAGGCACGCCTGGCTGGCAGCGACGGCCGGGGTGGATTAAGTCAATCCCTTTCTTAACGTTCCCCGGTTTTACGTCTTTGTCTCAAATACTTCCAAATACTTGAAAACAAATAGGATAACTGGAATTAGTGATCGCTACTGATTCATTACTCCCCCATATACTAAGCCACTGTGTTATAACAAAGCTTACGTTCAGTGGAGCGATGGAGACCGGAGCAGGGTGGAGGGTCGCGCTCTGCTGCTCCCGAGGTAGCTTCTGGCCCTGCTATGTGGCTGACGCAGAAAGACCGTGCAGGGCAGGAGGAACCCACCACACCAGAAGGGGGAGGGGGGGATGATATAATATACTGATAATTACTAGGTCTAATTAGCCTAATTTGATGCCGTGGCTGCAGACGTGAAGAGTAATTGCATAAATTTTAGCAACGTATTCGTGTCTCTGTATAATCTCTACCGGTAAATAGGCGTTCACACTCACACAATAGCAGTTCTAGAGTAAAAAATTTTTTTGAGATTTTAGAGAGAGAGAGAGAGAGAGAGAGAGAGAGAGAGAGAGATTTATACATTTATTTAGCCTGTGGCGACCTTGTCACCTACATGGTTGATAAATAGACACCCAGGGTTGATGGTTGGTTTATTGGAGACTGTGGACAGAGCTTGTGTGTGGTACAGTGGTTGAGCTCTAACTCACTCTGCCTCTGCACGAGGCTCTTTATAAAGGAGCCCCGATACTCCAGAACTGACGTCTGACGCCTAATCTCATAATTGGCTGTTGAGACCTGACGTCTGACCAGAGGACACCTGAAGGTGATTAGCCAGCTGTTCAGTCGGTGAGATCTGTAGGACAGGATTAAGAGAGAGGCGTGGACCGGACGGTGATTAACTCTAGTGCCCTGGGAGGTAATCAGCCAGCTGTGGTGTTCACCACAGTACTATCCTTCCTCAAAAAAAAAAAAAAAAAATTATACATATAAAACTTATAAAAAAACATAGAGGTGCCAAGTGCCGAGGTAATGTAGGTAGGGCAACTGTCCAGTCTTCACGTTGCAGCGGTAGCTGCAAGATTAGATAGGAGGTGCCGAGGGGAAGGGAATGCAGGTAGGGCGGCTGTCCAGTCTTCACGTTGCAGCGGTAGCTGCAAGATTAGATAGGAGGTGCCGAGGATCGCTGCTGCTGTGATTGCTGTCACAAGATCTGGAGGGAGGCTTGCGATGCAAGGTGTCTTCGTGGGAAAGCGAAGTGTCCAAGGCAATCGGCTCCCAAGATAGCTTGTGTTGCTATGCAGTGCCCGTGCGTTGCAGGGCCTTGCTGGAGGCAGCAGGACGCAGCGTGAGGCAGCAGGAGCGAGGAGTAGCACTTTGGCGGCAGGAGACTGGGCTGATGGTGCCCTTAGATGGCTTCGTCAGGCGTAGCGTGGCAGCATGCTGGACCGTGGGCGTGGGCGGCTAGTGGCGCTGGTGACGGTGACGGCGGCGAGGGGCAGCACCAGGGGTGGCGGCAGGGGCGGCGGCAGGGCTGGGTGGCAGGGCGTGGGACACAAGCCGTAGGAGGGCGTGTGTGGGTGCGCTGAGATGGGTGGCGGCAGGGCTGGGCCGAGGTGAGCAGCGTGCCGTGGCGTCGTCAGGCATCGTGGACGGCAGGCGGCGTGGTGGCGGGCGTGATGGGGGGGGCGAGGGGCAGGCCCCCCCCCCTGGGTGTGTCTTGTCACTCCGTTGGTCACCAAATGTGGCGACCTTGTCACCTACATGGTTGATAAATAGACACCCAGGGTTGATGGTTGGTTTATTGGAGACTGTGGACAGAGCTTGTGTGTGGTACAGTGGTTGAGCTCTAACTCACTCTGCCTCTGCACGAGGCTCTTTATAAAGGAGCCCCGATACTCCAGAACTGACGTCTGACGCCTAATCTCATAATTGGCTGTTGAGACCTGACGTCTGACCAGAGGACACCTGAAGGTGATTAGCCAGCTGTTCAGTCGGTGAGATCTGTAGGACAGGATTAAGAGAGAGGCGTGGACCGGACGGTGATTAACTCTAGTGCCCTGGGAGGTAATCAGCCAGCTGTGGTGTTCACCACAAGCCAAACAGTTATACATGTAATAAAAACATAATACATAATTATATAAAATTGGCTGAGCCTGTTGAGAGTAAACTCTCTTAAAAGGCTCCTATATATACACACTTGAAGATATCTAATTAATTAAACACATACAAATACACATACGACTAAATACGTATACATACACAAACACATAGGAACAAATACGCACACATACACATGAGTAAATACACACACACATACACATATGAGCAAATACACACACATACACAATTACAGATACGAGCAAATACACACACACACATACACATATGAGCAAATACACACACATACACATACGAGCGAATACACATACATATACATACGAGTAAATATGCACACATACATACACACACATACGAGCAAATACGCATACACACACATACGAGCAAATACGCATACATAAACATACAGAGAGAGAGAGAGAGAGAGAGAGAGAGAGAGAGAGAGAGAGAGAGAGAGAGAGAGAGAGAGAGAGAGAGAGAGAGAGAGAGATTTATTCATAGTGAGAGAGAAAAAATTTATTTTGCTCAAATTTGCAGTTTTTGGCGTTTTGTGAAAAAGTGGGGGCGAATTTTGAAAAAAAAACATTCGTAAAGGTTACCTTAATTTTGGAATAGCTTTCCAACGGTATGCATTGGTTTTCTGTAGCACGAATAGAAACCGAGATGCGCAGCTTTATCCGGAAAAAATTTCACCCCCTAACCCTCACTGAATTGATCTGTCTGTAGTAAAGTGTTCTCGTTCGGCGCTTCGCGGCTCACTCGAACAATAAAGATACTCTAGGTGAGGTGAATGTATAACAGTTGTGATGGAACAAAAGTGAACTACTATACAGCTGTGCACGGTGTCTTTGGCTAGGCTGGGTAATGGTAATGTTGTCACTGTGGTGGTGTGTGGGTCCCGGAAGCGCCCTGTCAGTAACCTACTTCTGGTCGTTGTTTTATTTGCGAAAGGAATCATTTGTTTCATCTCCACGACGCGGTGCAGTAGCCACGTCGAGTGTCATACAATGTTTTCGGTGAGTTGTAGTCGTGGAGGGCAAAAGGGGAGCCATCTTGAATGCGTGTAGCATCTCCCTGCATAAATATTTGATACACTCAAAGAATTGCGTAAAAAAAGTATGAAGTAGAGTCCAAAAGCACTAACATTAAACAAAATTTAATTGCTGCTTAATGTATGTATCCACATGTTTATTTCACGTCGAATGCTAAACAACAAAAAGGTGATGTCTAACTGACAAATTTATATAAAACATACGTGTTATCAAAATTAAAATGAAGAAAAAAGTGATGGAGATAACGATGGTACGAGATCAAGCTGTCAGATAAACAAGGAGTTGCCCACTCGTACTTTGGACCACCATCACTGACACCCAAGCCATACTAGTCTATTTTTTACTCACGAGGCGAAAATTCTATTATATCCTAACCCCTTGAGACCCAGAACGTAATTTTCATTGTATTTTGGCTACTTATAGACGATGTTTAGTTAATACAAACAATATTTTACAGCTATGACCTGTTTACTATCCTTGTCCCTTAACTAATTTGGTATATTCAGTTACTTTTTGTAATTTTATGACTAACAAAAGACGATTTTTTATATAGCAAAGAAAAGATCTGGGCGTGAAGGGTTAAGGTCTCATGTTTAAAACTATGCCTATGTTTACCTAATAATAGGGTTAACTATGATAAAAATACAGCTGAAATTAAGAAGAGCCATAGTATACCCTTCTCCTGGCTTTACATATCAGTCAGTAAGCAGCAAGGGGTCAGGATTTTTCGCCTCGTAAAAAAAACCAGTATAGAGGAATCACTGCCACGCCCCATCGCTGCGTCATGGAAAGCCTGATCACAACTATGTATTCAAACGAACTTTCTGTCACGCCATTATTTACTTTAACCCCTTCGCGCCCAGATCTTTCCTTTGCCTTTGCCTTTTGCCTTTGCCTTTGCCTCAAGGGGTTAACATTGAATAATTATGAGATGGAAATTCGACACAAAATGAAGACCTGCACAAACAAAGCTATTGAAAAGGTTTTTGTGATAACACTTATTACGATTTGCGATACACCATTTAACCGCCACTCCAGCGCCTGTCCCAGAGGTCTGATAGAATGATAGATGTCCCAGAGGTCTGATAGAATGATAGATGTCCCAGAGGTCTGATAGAATGATAGATGTCCCAGAGGTCTGATAGAATGATAGATGTCCCAGAGGTCTGATAGAATGATAGATGTCCCAGAGGTCTGATAGAATGATAGATGTCCCAGAGGTCTGATAGAATGATAGATGTCCCAGAGGTCTGATAGAATGATAGATGTCCCAGAGTCTGATAGAATGATAGATGTCCCAGAGGTCTGATAGAATGATAGATGTCCCAGAGGTCTGATAGAATGATAGATGTCCCAGAGGTCTGATAGAATGATAGATGTCCCAGAGGTCTGATAGAATGATAGATGTCCCAGAGGTCTGATAGAATGATAAATGTCCCAGAGGTCTGATAGAATGATAGATGTCCCAGAGTCTGATAGAATGATAGATGTCCCAGAGGTCTGATAGAATGATAGATGTCCCAGAGGTCTGATAGAATGATAGATGTCCCAGAGGTCTGATAGAATGATAGATGTCCCAGAGGTCTGATAGAAGGTGGTGCATGTGACCTTATCCTTGTCTTATCATAATATCGCGTAGGTAGAGAAAGGACGTGCAAAGGTTATAGAGTAATGCATTATTCTTGGTATTTTATTAGATTTTGAATGTGATTTTCTGGCATTATGATTATACAATGATTAGTGGTCAAATGTGATTGGGGTTATTTGACTGGGTATTTATAATCAAACCTAAATCTGAAACACACTGAGGTAGATTATTAATATCCTGGTTTATCTGTTGTCATAACGCTGTAATACATCCGGCAATACACCAAATCGAAGCTGCCACTCGGCCTTTTATATCAATACTGAATGTTCCTCAGGAGTGGCAGTGGATGGTCCGTGGGCTGAGGTGACTTATAACGAAATGAGTTTATTGCCGCCTGACATTCATTTATTTTCAATCAGCTGCAAGTCAGCCATTCTATCTAACTTTAACTTCATCTTCGGTCACCTGTAGCAGTGGCTGGTAACATGGTGTGTAAAGCTGGCATCAGTAAGGAACACTGCAAACCGCTGCCCTGCGCTCCTAGACTCCACTGCAGAAAAAGGGCACTAGGGCGTCATTGCATAGGAAAAACATTAATCTCACACACACACACACACACACACACACACCCCACACACACACACACACACACACACACACACACACACACACACACACACATACACACACACATACACACAAAACACACACACACACACACACACACACACACACCACACACACACACCCCCCACCCCCACACACACACAATCACACACACACACCCCACACACACACACACACACACACACACACCACACACACACACACACACACACACACATACACACGCGCATATATATATATACATACGAGTATATATAAGGTAGGATAAAGTAACAGTACGCTAGAGAATTTTGCGGGAGGAACAGCTCACAAAACATACATTTGATGCCATCCTGACGGGTGCCTTCGTGTGCATTGACGATAAATCCTATAAATCTCGCAAACAAATCACGCATTACTCCTTCTTTGTTTTGGCGGTGTTGCCGAAGAGAAGAGTAGAAACTGTCTTCACAAGTCGGCGCAGGATGAACACCAGCAATAGCAGGGCCGCCAGCAGGAGTCCCATCACGTCCAGCATCAGGAACTCCACCCAGGAGATTTGTGCCCCCGGGCACCTCAGCTGGGGCGCCCCTCGGTGGCGGATCACGTACTCTGTCCAGAACACTGCGCGCTCCTGCGGCGTCGTCAGCTGATCCTTTAAAGACGCCGACATCTTCGCCACGTTCTCTTTGTACCTGAACAACGACAACATCAGTTAGGTTTCAGTTCGATCATCTCGTAACGCAGTGAATGCCTTTCGGAGGCTGGAAAGACCCACAGGGTGATACATTATGTGTACAATTGCTTCCTAGGCAAAGCTAATGATAACAATAGTACCACTACTACTACTACTACTACTACTACTACTACTACTACTACTACTACTACTACTACTACTACTACTACTACTACCAAAGACATTCTACAATAAGATACCTCACTCCGAGGTGCCCTGTCAATCAATCATTGGGGGCATACGCCGGGGGGTGCGTCGCCTCGCCCACCCTACGACGCCACTCCCGGGGGTCACGACGCGCGAGTTCCCATGCAGGCTCCTTTCCCATACCAAGCAGCTCTCGACAAGAAACATCAACTTGCCCCAGCCACGAGCCTTGTGGGCGCCCCCTTGGCCTCCTCCACGCCGGATTGTCTCTTACAGATACAACCCGATGGGAAGGATCGGTTTCAGGGTAGCGTGCCACATGCCCATATAGCCGAAGTTGGCGCTGACGGACTATGCAGGTAATAGGCCTCGATTCAGTCTCACGGTGCAATCGCTGATTTGACACGTAATCATCCCAGCGATACCCCATGATTCTGCGAAGACACTTATTACCAAAGGCATTGATTCGCCTCTTCAAGTCACTATTTAGTGTCCATGTCTCACAACCATAGAGTAAGACAGGGATCACAAGCGACTTGAAGATCCGGATCTTTGTCCTCCTGCACAGGTACCGACAACGCCAAATACTCCCGCTGAGCGAGTCCATAACACCGTGGGCTATGCCAATCCGCCGTAAGGCTTCTTGACGTGACCCGCCGTCATTATGGACTGCGCTACCAAGGTATGTAAAACTTTCCAAGATCTCAATGTCCTCGCCACACGCATGAACAGACTGTACTGCTTCATCTAGTAAGTCTCCAAACACCTGGACCTTGGTCTTGAGCCAGGAGACCGCAAGTCCCAAAGGCTTTGCCTCCTCGTGCAGCGCCTCGAGAGCCATCACCAGGACCTCCAGCGACTCAGCAAAGATTACTGCATCATCGGCAAAAACAAGATCAGTGATCTTGGTGTTGCCGACGGATGCTCCACAATCACTTTGATCTACAACCTTGTCCAATACCCAGTCCATACAAGCATTGAAAAGTGATGGGGCAAGGACGCACCCTTGCCTCACTCCTGTATTCACAGGAAAGAAGCTGGATACACCTGCCCCACACTTCACAGCACTCTTCACAGTATATATGATGATATACTGTAATCTTTGTAAATGTTTGTTCTATAATATTATCAAATAAAAAATTGTAAAACACACTAAAGAAATACCATTACGAGACTCAAAAGAAATATGCATGAACATAATATTCACTTAAACTCTTCGCCATTTAAAACTTTGCGAGTCAACTTTTAACATGAAATATATTAATAGAAGCGCAATTTTATTAGCTTTCCATTGCTATATTTCGTTTTCTGATAAATGAATTAGAACCATGTATAAATTAGCGTTAAATAAATAAATATAATCATCAATCAAGTAATTTTCCAGATTGATGATGTTATTTATTTACTTATATATTTCGTTTTCTGATAAATGAATTAGCACCATGCATAAATTAGCGTTAACTAAAAAATAACATCATCAATCGGGAAAATTACCCGATTGATGATTTTATTTATTTAGTTAACGTTCATTTATGCATGGTTCTAATTCATTTATCAGACAACGAAATATATCAATGGAAAGCTAATAAAATTGCGCTTCTATTGATATATTTCATGTCAAAAGTTGACTCGGAAAGTTTTAAATGGCGAAGAGTTTAAGTGAATATTAAGTTCATGCATATTTCTCTGAGTCTCGTAATGGCATTCCTTTAGTGTGTTTTACTGTTTTTTATTTGATATTATAATAGAACAAACATTTACGAAGATATATCATACATATATTGTATATCATATATACTGATAAACCATAGTCTATATGAGTCATATGCAGCAAGTGACTGGGCCAGCAGACTGGTACAACCCCTGCCGCACGGCGGCGACACCGTCGGCGAATAACAGAAATTGCATTAGATGATTAGAGGGAGCCTGAGTGAGGTATCTTGTTGTAGAATGTCTTTGCTACTACTACTACTACTAGGACCACTGCGACTACTGCTTCTATTACTATTACCACTACTATACTCGGTTCAAAAACGCTAGAGCCACATGCCCCTCCCCCGAGGTGGAGCTTGTCAGGCCAGCTTCGCTGTGGTCTCTTATTGGTTGAAAAAATTCAGTGGAAAACGGGCATCCTACAGTCCTTCGTTATTTCTTTAACAACACACCATATATTTGCTTTGAGTGCATGAAAGTCCTCGATTCACCATCGTTAGTAAATGTGTTATCACATGGACACAAAAGTAAGCCAGATATTCTTCATGAAGACGAGATATTGAAAAGGAAATATAAAGATTCGTAAAATTCTGAGTGAGGGAGGATGTGAAAAGGGTCACCTGAGGTCACCTTTTAGAGGTGAAACAAGCAAACCCTTAACCTGATCTGTCCCTCCAGCGCTAATGACCTCACGCCTCAGGCTCCCTACCCGGCCATGCCTTGAGGCGATATGGCAGGTCACAGGGAGGGAGAGAGAGAGAGAGAGAGAGAGAGAGAGAGAGAGAGAGAGAGAGAGAGAGAGAGAGAGAGAGAGAGAGAGAGAGAGAGAAAACAAAAATACAACTGATTCAATGATGTTTCTCCTTCCTCCTCTTCCTGATGTCATAATTGCATCATAAGCTTTAAAAATTACTAATAATTAGGGGAGCGAGGTCATTAAGTAGATAACAAAATTTGATTTTTCTGTTATTTATATCACTTTTTTTGTGCGCGTACGTGTGTGTGTGTGTGTGTCTGTGTGTGTGTGTGTGTGTGTGTGTGTGTGTGTGTGTGTGTGTGTGTGTGTGTGTGTGTGTGTGTGTGTGTGTGTGTGTGTGTGTGTGAGTCAAGGACAATTAAGGGATTAACAAAGGGATGTGGGAGCCTGGGAGATCAGACCGTTATCTGGGAGTGGGGAAGGGAACCACAGGGGTGGGGAAGTGTTTAGTGTACATTTTGACGGCAAACCCTCCATCACGCCGCAGAACGGCATCACCCAATCAAGAGGGAACCACGGCCTGACAAGCTCCACCTCGGGGGAGGGGCATGTGGCTCTAGCGTTCTTGAATTGAGTATAACCACTACTACTACTACTACTACTACTACTACTACTACTACTACTACTACTACTACTACTACCACTTCTGACTGTACAATATAAGAAAACATCACGGCATAGAAATACATCTGGCAACTTGAATCTGTACTATTTGACCATGAGAGCGACAGTGGTGCTGAAGAGGTGATGCCATCTTAAGTGTCATCAGAAAAAAATTATATCTCTGTAACGAAGCATTTCCTTTGACAAAATCCTACATGTTTTTTCACCTTCATCCGTTGCTGAATATGTTATTATATTTGTACCACTAATAATGACGTAGTTACCGTGAATAAGCAAGACACAACACACGCACCATTGCTGTGACCCAATCGAGCTCTGGCCGAAGGTTAAGTATACACACTGGACTGCTGAGGGAAACTAACTTTGGCTTGGTGATGATGTCAGTGAGGGCGTCGACGATGCTGTCAGCAGTAAGTTCCTCCCACACCAGCATGCGACCCAGACCAGAGTTTTCCACGAACATGGCGTTCTTTGGTTGGTCACCGTAGATGGGGAGGACGAGGAGGGGCGTGGCGTGAAAGATGGACTCCTGAAGGCTGAGGAGGCCGCCGTGGGAGATGAACACCTTCACACTGTCGTGAGCTGCGGTACAAAGGGCGTGTGAGGCGGCTGTGCAACCTGCAACAGGCAAGAACACAACACAAGACTCCAAGTGGCAGAGAGCCTCTCATTGTAATGGTGTGGCCGACTTACCGAGGACGTCCTGCTGGGGGAGCCAGCTGCTGATTCTGACGTTGTCAGACACGCCCTCCAGCTCTCCCTCATACTTCCAGAGGACCCGCTGTGACAGTCTGCGGAAAGCCTCAAGGAAGGCTTGGCGGTACTCGGGCGGCATGGTTTCACCGCGGGTGATGGAGCCCAGACTGAAGTAGATGACGCCTGCAGAGCCCGCCCCATCCAGCCACGACTCGAGGTCCTGTGCAGAGAGAGAAGTGCCAGAAGAGCATTGAAAAGAACAGATAAGAGCTTGCTGTGTATGCCTCTGTTTATATTCTATCATGTTTGCTGCGTCGTTTATTGTCAATAATACCAATGTGATGTTTACCTTTGGCAGGGGCTTGGCGGGGCGGCAGTGCATGGCGCCCACCTCCACCTGTGAGGGCAGGAGGGGCAGCGGGGTAGCAATGCTGAAGTGAGTGTTCATCAGTGTCAGACTCTGGTTCCTCTCAAGCTCCAGCAGCGGCGGCAGGTCCGGGAACTGTGCTGAAATCTGGAAAGAGAGCGAAGTTGCTGTTTTGTATTCATGAAAAAATTCCTCGGGATGAAAATAATGTTTCCTTGCAAGGCTAGAGTTCCCTTGTGCTGAATGAATATAACTAAAACTCTTTAGATTGCTATGCTGAGAGAAAGATGTGTATAAGAGAAAAAGTTTGATATCGATGACTGCCATTGTCCTACCTCTTTTTGTACCGCCGGAACGACAGCCCAGGTCCTCCAGAAGAAGGGAATGTAGAGGTGCATGAAAGTGTTCTTCAGGCGGTGCCACAAGGACATGGGGAGGGGGAAGGTGACCATAAAGTTGGGGGCGTAGGATGGGTTGAGGACGTTGCCATAAACGGCACTCTGGCGATGGTCCATCCCGGGCGTGGCAACGGTGATGAAGGGAACCTCGTGCACGAACGGGTACGCGATCTGGGGACAAAACGATGGCGGATGAGGCTGTGTTGGTGGTGGCGGCTTGTTGCCCCGCGTCCAGGCTGTTTTGGTATGTACATTTTACCTCCGGGACCGGCACTAACCTCGTTGAACATGTGATTGACAGCGATCAGGTCAAATTCTTTCCTTTTGTCATATAGTTTCTTGACAGCTGGCACCTTGTACAGCTCCTTGGCTATGGCTGGCAACATGTACTGAAAGTCTCCCAAACCTCCGGTTTTTTTCCCTTTGTCAAACATGTTTTGGGTTGCGTCACCCATGTATGGTAAATCGTGGTTTATCTCCATGATGTTTGGGTTTTTGGAGGCTGGTGGCAAGTTGGTGAGCATCACTATCTGTGGACAACAGCATCATGTTAACAAGACAGGAAGAGCGTATTGAAGCCCAGTCTTACATCATAGTGTTGAATACTTTGTCTTACCTTGTGTCCGCGATCAGCCAAGGCCTCAGCCAATGGCAAAAATACGTTTCTGTGACTCTTAGAAGCAACAGGCAGAAGCATGAGGATCTTGTAGGGTCTCTCAGGGGGCAGTAGGCCTCCAGTGGCCTGTCCCGCCAGGGCCGCAGCCAGCACACACAGAGTCACCACCTGCATCTGGTGACGAAATAATGGAAAATCTAATTTAAAATCTTGAATCAGGCGGATCTCATTTTTAACTTTGTATTGCAGTATTAGTATCTTTAGCAATGGTGTTTCTGGTCCGTCGCTAACCCCTCACTCTGTTCACCACACTGGCCGAGATGAAACAGGAGGTGGGTGTGGGAGAGAGCCACTTATATCTTATCTCCCCTTATCTTTGGCACCATTAGGCTATCTTGTTGAGGAAAACGAGACCCAAGAGGCTATAGGTCCGGCAAGAGCACTAGACCTTTGTATCGCCATGGAGAGATATGATAACTTTTCAATATTTATTTTCCAGCATGTTTACAACAGTAAGCAACGATGGTCTATTACTTTGTCTCGCATGAAGACATTCACATCCACACCAACACGTCCTTACTCTGCCAAAAGAGAATCCTCCTCCAAAATGCACCATTGAAACACCTCCAGTCTCGCCTCAGTTGACAATGGCTGCTTATTTCCCAGTGTCAGAAGGGCGATTCACAAGTATGGCAGCGTGAAGTAGGAAGAGTTACATCACTTGATCGTCTGATAACCTTGCCTAACACACGCGGCCAAGGTTGCTCACCACTTGTTCTTACTATTAACTCACCCCTGCTATTTCAAGAAGCATTGTATGGTGGTGTTTTTGAATGATGTACAGACTTGTGCTGAAGTGTATGAGTCATCGGTCCTATTTTATAATGCAAGTAATTTTATACATGACATGACGAAAGAAATCACGGGGCGGAGTTGAGTATGGGAATATCTCTCTCTCTCTCTCTCTCTCTCTCTCTCTCTCTCTCTCTCTCTCTCTCTCTCTCTGCTCTCGTCTCTCTCTCTCTCATCTTCTCTCTCTCTCTCTCGTCTATCTCTCGTCTCCTCTCTCTCTCTCTCTCTCGTCTCTCTCTCTCTCTCTCTCGTCTCCCCTCTCTCTCTCTCTCTCTCTCTCTCTCTCTCTCTCTCTCTCTTCTCTCTCTCTCTCTCTCTCTCCTCTCTCTCTCTCTCTCTCTCTCTCTCTCTCTCTCTCTCTCTCTCTCTCTCTCTCTCTCTCTCCTCTCTCTCTCTCTCTCTCTCTCTCTCTCTCTCTCTCTCTCTCCTCTCTCTCTCTCTCTCTCTCTCTCTCTCTCTCTCTTCTCTCTCTCTCTCTCCTCTCTCTCTCTCTCTCTCTCTCTCTCTCTCTCTCTCTCTCTCTCTCTCTCTCTCTCTATGAGACTGTTCTTATGAAACAGTCTCTTTCACAACTGTACTTCAATTGTGAATAAAAGTATTGAATCTCTCTCTCTCTCTCTCTCTCTCTCTCTCTCTCTCTCTCTCTCTCTCTCTCTCTCTCTCTCTCTCTCTCTCTCTTTTTTTCACACACACACATTACTTCATTTTGAATCAGGCTTTTTAGAGTACTTCCTAGACGCTTGTAATGAAGCGCATGTCATGTCATTGTACACCTTAGGATCGGGATCAGACTGAGTAAACATCATCCGTGAAAGTCTCTGCGTGTGACTGTGAAATCATTAACCCCTTGAGACCCAGAACGTAATTTCCATTGTAATTTGGCTACCATTATACGATTTTTAGTGAATATAAGCAACATTTTATAGATATGCCCTGTTTAATATCCTTGTCGACTAACTAATTTGGTATATTGAGTTACTTTTCGTAATTTTATGGCTAACAACAGACGATTTTATATAGCAAAGGAAAGATCTGGGTGTGAAATCATGAATAATGTGTTCTAGTTTGCCTCGTTTCGTGTTAGGTTTGGTTCAGCAGAAGTGTAGAAGGGAGAGAGTTGAGGCCAGGCTGGTGTCCTCGCAGAGGTGTTGAAATGACAACCAATTTGACCACTTGAGTCCCAGAACGTATTTTCCATTGTAATTTGGCTACCATTAGAGTATTTTAATGAATGTAATTAATATTCTATAGATATGACCTGTTTAGAACCCTTGTCCACTAGCTAATTTAGTATACTGTATTAAGTTAGTTTTCGTAATTTTATGGCTAACAACAGACGATTTTATATAGCAAAGGAAAGATCTGGGCGTGAAGGGGTTAATGAATCTTGTGTCGGTGAGTTGACGCTGGTGTGCGAGGGGAGGACGCTGCCAGGTGTGTGCGAGGGGAGGACGCTGCCAGTGTGTGCGAGGGGAGGACGCTGCCAGGTGTGTGCGAGGGGAGGACGCTGCCAGGTGTGTGCGAGGGGAGGACGCTGCCAGGTGTGTGCCGAGCTGCCGCGCATCTGTCGCCTTTTTTTTATTTTTTTATTATTTATTTACATTTATTTCAGTTTGACAGAAGTATAAAAAAAAAAAAAAAAAAAAAAAAAAAAAAAAGAAAGAATAAGGATAGAAACATAAAATAGAAATTACAGAGAGCCGCTGTGTGTCCCGGAAAGTGTACCAAGATAAACAACATGACTTTTGTGCGTAATTGCTGCGGCATGAAACTACTTTAAGAGTAGAGTGAACATCCAACTCTGAAATAATCCAACTCTGTACAGGTATTGCAGTAACTATAACACCACAGTGGAGTGTCATGTACTTACGTAGCTTTCTTATGTAACTACCTGGGTAGGGAACTTGACTTATATATACATGCATAGCGGCATAGCTAAACACATTGGATATAAATAATGGTACCATAAAAACTGTACAGGTCGATGTCAATACACAAACTCTCATGTTGGATGTTGAGCTTAGTTAGTCAGCAAACAGCTCAAGAAATTAAACATGAAAAACAGGAAAATACTGTATGGTAACCGGCCATCCTTTGTTGCCTCCCTACACACATCCTCCCCACCAGAGCTGGGCAGTATTTAAATACATTTGTATTTAAATACGTATTTAAATACATTTGTGTATTTAGAAATGTATTTATAAATACATTGGTTGTCATGTATTTAAATACAGTATTTAAATACTTTTATGAGTATTTAAATACATTGTATTTAAATACTCATAATATAAAAATTTTAATACTTTTTTATCAGTAAATTTGGCCATAAATCCGCCAAACTATCTGGCAATCCTGATGTTACAGTGAACCAGTGTTTCCACTTTCAGGGAAATTTCCTTATTTTTAGGAAATTTAGGCCTGAGAAGGAAATTTCTAAGGAAACCCAAAATCTAAGGAAATCCTATAATAATAATAATCCTATAATTTATAGGAAATTCATTTTTTTCGGACATGCTAAAATTTGTGTGTATTTAAGATGTATTTACATATGTATTTAAATACAATTGATGTATTTAGTATTTAGTATTTAAATACATTCGTAAAATGTAATTAGTATTTAGTATTTAAATACATTTCTCCCATGTATTTAGTAGACTCGGAGGGAGGAATGTGGTTACGTCACAACCTACGACAAGGTATTATATAGTTTACCACAACATCCTCTCCTGCCTCTCTAACGACCACTCGACCAACGTCCACACAAGACAATAACATCCCTGCCGATTGCACGAGGTCGGTTGAGGTGACGACCCAATGAGATGCGTCAACTGGGAACTTACGGCACAAACTCTGTCGTTTCCAGTTCAAGATTGCAAGTTTCTTGTGACGTTTTTTTGATGCACTTGTATGTACAGTACCACACACTTTGGCCCTTCGAGATAAGGTACCTGATACGAGCACTCCCTGTGATTCCCCTTCGTTGCCGCAACACAGGGAAGGGTTGCAGGGAACCACGGAGACGCCCGCCTATATATACCCGCCGTCTAGGCCTGACTGACTCCTCCGGTGCTATCATGACCCTGGACACGGTTGACAGTTGAAGGCTGTTGTTGTAGTAGCGCTGAGTCAGCGTGAAGAAGACTTTTAGAGCTGTGTGTGTGTGTGTGTGTGTGGTGGGTGGGTGGGTGGGGTGGGTGGGTGGGTGTGTTGCAACACATTACAAAAACGATATTATCAAAGCGTGAGAAGTGAGCACACAAAATATCCTATCATGGGTCTTACCTTTACGCACACTGTTTCTTCTCAGTCTCATCTTATCACAATTTCCCTCAACAATAATTGAAAAGAGGAAAGAAAGCAGGATAGGTAAGGGATTGAAGATGGCTGCACACCGCCTCGTCACTGCCTCACGTGTGTGTGTTCACCAGAAGCAAGAGGCGCGGCATGAAGTTCTAAAAAGTTTTCACAAAAATACTTTTCATATTCACATTTACTCAAAAAAGGATATATGTAACTGTGCATAAAACAGTTCTCATTCAACTTTCGATTCCCACTTCCGTTACTCCATCTTCTTCTAGGCCCCCGAAGATGATGAACGAGCACTCGCACAATTGTTCCCGTGCGATGAACACCAGGACAGGCAAGGCGACCACAGGAGTCCCCCATAACCGCATCAGGCGACTGCCCCCAGAGGCTGTGACCGCCGGGACACGTCAGCTGGGCTGCCTTCGTGCGAGTCACGTACCTGTCCAGCGTAAACTAGCAGCGTCCTGCGTGCGTCGTCAGCTGATCCTGAGACGCGACTGCTCGGCCAGTGTGTCTTTGTCTGAACACAATACAACAACAATCAGACGCCAGACCACTCCGCCACACATGTATGCCTGTCTGGCTTCTTACACTTACGCAGGTTTCTCTCGAGCCGTCATGAACCACAGTCTGAATATACACACTGGACTGTGAGGGAAATAACTTGGCTGGTGAATGTCAGTGAGGGCTCGACGATGCTGCTCAGCGTAAGTTCTCCACCCAACATGCGACCCAGACCAAGTTTTCACAACATAGCTTTTCCTTTGGCTGTCACCGAAGATGGGAGACGAGGAAGGGCGTGCGATGAAAGATGGACTCTTGAAGTTTGATTAGGCCGCCTGGAGATGATACCTTCCCTTCCTTAGCTGCGGTACAAAGGCATATCAGGCGTGAACACAACCTGCAACAGGCAAGAACACAACACAAGACTCTAAGTGGCAGAGAGCCTCTCATTGTAATGGTGTGGCCGACTTACCGAGGACGTCCTGCTGGGGGAACCAGCTGCTGATTCTGACGTTGTCAGACACGCCCTCCAGCTCTCCCTCATACTTCCAGAGGACCCGCTGTGGCAGTCTGCGGAAAGCCTCAAGGAAGGCTTGGCGGTACTCGGGCGGCATGGTTTCACTGCGAGCGATGGAGCCAAGACTGAAGTAGATGACGCCTGCAGAGCCCGCCCCCGCCAGCCACGACTCGAGGTCCTG
This sequence comes from Chionoecetes opilio, assembly GCA_016584305.1. Taxonomy (NCBI): domain Eukaryota; kingdom Metazoa; phylum Arthropoda; class Malacostraca; order Decapoda; family Majidae; genus Chionoecetes; species Chionoecetes opilio. Next base: position 362,545 of record JACEEZ010000211.1, read on the forward strand.
TGATGAAGGCGAGGGATGCCGAAAAGTAAAGGTCCCTCAATCATGACAATTAAGTATAAAACTATGGCAAATGATGTTGTTTACCTTTGGCAGGGGCTTGGCGGGGCGGCAGTGCATGGCGCCCACCTCCACCTGTAAGGGCAGGAGGGGCAGCGGGGTAGCAATGCTGAACTGAGTGTTCATCAGTGTCAGACTCTGGTTCCTCTCAAGCTCCAGCAGCGGCGGCAGGTCCGGAAAGTATGCTGAAATCTGGAAAGAGAGATAAATTTTATTCCATTGTGAATTCCTCCACACTAGATATTGACATAAAGTCTTGCTGACCTTGGTCATCATCTTGGCTTGACTGATAGTGTCGCATACCTGAGTGTGATGTGTAAGGGTCCAATGTCAAGGAGCTCCTCATTAAACATGCATGTAAACTTGTATTTATAGCGTCTCATGACTGGCTGTCATTCCCACTTGGCGCTGTCTTAACGGGGTGTGGTAGTTCGAGAATTCCTCCGAATTGGTGAACTAGGTAAGGGGATTTCGGTCGCTCGTGCAGAGAGGACATTCCACGCCTGAGGGGCCGTGTACTTCTCTTCATGTACAGATTTATTTTTTCGATTTCGATTTAGGAATTCGCTTTCCTTCGAATTATTACTCCCAGGTGGTGTTCCTCAAGGCAGTGTCTTCAGCGTGACTCTTGGCTGTGGCCATTAATAGCATTGTTGGCGTTATACCAGAGGGGATGTTTAATGCATTTATTGTGTGTGAATGATTTATCGACTTCTTTTGTTGCCTAAAGGATGTCTGTATCCGAGAGATTGCTTCAACGACCCATCGACAGAGTTTCTGAGTGGGCGAATTGTCGGAGTTCATACAGTTATTTTTCCCCACTGAAAACATTGGCGATTTCCTTATGTATGGCCCGTGGGACTCATCCCGATCCTGACCTGCTTCTATATGGGACCCGAATACTATACAAGGACGAGGCGAAACTTTTATAAGTAGACTGACGTAGGCTCCTCAGCTGCGTTCCATCAAGTTGGCCTGTCTAAGAGCAATCTACCTACGGAAATTGCTCTCCCACACTGTTTAGAATGAATGAATGTATGAGGAGCTGACCGCACGACGCTCCTCCTGCCACAGCAGTCCATTATTCTTTCGAAGTTGAAGTATGGATGTTAAGGGTACTCTTTTTCTATATCCATTGGACCTCGGGTGTAGGACTTTGTATACCATGCTGGTTTCATTTATGTCGTCTCTCATCCCGTTTTTTTATTTTTATATTTTTATATTACGTTATAGCCTATAGCGCCTGTAGGCTTATGGAGAGTCTTGATGTTGGTCGATCCCGCCCGTTAGTGGCGCAGGCTGGATTTTTATAGTGACTATTGTCTTAGGTGAAGATCCCGTTTTCTATGATGATCGGATCTTCAGTCAGGATCATGTAGCCCCTAGAGTTTCTTCGTCACACTCGCAATCGAAAACCAGGTAATTGCTGCATGCAGGTTTCTTTCATCCACTCGACGATGGATTTGACAGTTGCTCCTTGGTGGGACATAAGCTCGGGACCTTCTTCTCCCTTACCAGGCTCTTGAAAGAGTTGCCCCCGTTAGGATTCGAATTCGGGACATTGAGTTCACCACGCCAAGACGCTAACCACTCGGCCACCGCCTCCCCAATGTCTGTCGATAGATGATGGTGTTCTTTCTCCGTTTGAATCTTTGACGCTTGTCCCTGACTTAAAGTGTTGTTATCGTCTTCAACGCCTCCCTGGCTCTGCATCGTGACAGGCTGTCCTGTGACTGTAACACAATTTTTATATCGACCAAGCATTTCAAGGCTGTTTGGTGTACGAGTTAGGGCTGTTCTTGAGACATTATTGATTTATTTTAGTACGAATATGCCAACATAGGCCTGCGAAGATTATGCCCTCACCCTGTTTATAAGGTAACGTCTTGTAAAGGTCTTCTGATATTCTAATGTCTATTTTATGCTCTTCCAGAATTCTCTTTTCATATTTCTGGTGATTGCTGTAGTATTCTTCAGGCTTTGTCAGCTATTATTTTTTCCAATCCACTATTCAAGGAGATCTTCGAATGGCTTTACTTCAATAAACGGCGAGGCTGAACGGTCGGCTTTTTTTTTATTCAGGTCCATATGCAGTTATCTGTCTATAAGAAGGTGAATGCTTTGACCAAAGCTGCCGCTAGCAGGCCTACTTTGATCCTGTTTTCAGTAGTACCGGCAAAAGATGTTCACCCAGCATAGCAGTCATTGAGTGCGTTCGCAAGTGTTGACGAGAGCTGTTGAATACACTCGATGTGAGCAGGTTACGCAACATTAGATATGGTATTGTAAAATGAGACTAGCGTTCAACGTTACTAGCTGACGATAGTAAACTTCGTCCCAATAATTAATCAATCAATCAGTCATGACTTGCTTCAGATTAATGTTTGTGTTTCAACACGAGACATTACAATGACTGGCACCGTTCAAGGTCCTCTGTAAGACATGTGAACTCTGAGGAAGAAAGATTTACGTGCAACCATCAGTAATAGACCTGCCACACACCCCAAGGGAATGTTAAGCTGCCAAATAAAATGAGTTGGAGTTCCATGAAGGAAAACTCGAATAATATGTATTCTAGAAACACGATAAATCTAGCTAAAAGGAGATGGGCAGCCATGTAGTGCCAGGGCAGTCAAGGATCAACAGAAATACACTTCGGGCTACGTGATCTAATAAATGAACTAATAAAGTTTGGCTCATGAAATGTTTTCCTGGAGTGTCCTTCCAAGGATCTGATTAGCGTCTATTCCTTTGTATGTACTTGGTCACCTCTCGATGCTGACTCCAAATAGATTCCTCCGTGTTTCGAAACACAAAATCTTTATAGTTGTAGGAATATTTCCTCGCAGAACAGAGTACTTGAATACTAAACACCAAGCAGGAAAGATGCAAAGAAGGGAAGAGCAACAGGGTTACAAGTGTCTGTCAATGACTTACCTCTTTTTGTACCAGCGGCACTACAAACCAGATCCTCCAGATAAAAGGAATCCAGAGGTGTATGCAAGTGTTCATCAGGCGATGCCACAAGGACATGGGGAGGGGGTAGCTGCCTAGAAAGGTGGGGGCGTAGGACGGGTTGAGGACGTTGCCGAAAGCGGCACTCTGGCGATGGTCCATCCCGGGCGGGGCAACGGTGATGAAGGGAACCTCATACACGAACGGGTACGCGATTTGGGGACAAAACGATGGCCGATAAGGCTGTGTTGGTGCTAGCGGCCTGCCTACCGCGTGAAGGGGGGAAGGCCCGAGAGGCTATTTGTATGAAACGACCTTTGGATCAAGACTCACCTCATTGAACAAATGATCAGTTACGATGAGGTCAAAGTCTTTTCTTTTTTCATACAATTTCTTGACAGCTGGCACCTTGTAAAGATCCTTGGCCAGTCCAGGCAATAGGTCCTTGAATATTTCCAATCCTCCAGCTGAAGCTTTTCTGAATTCAAACATGTCGTCTAGATGTTTATGCTTCTGCATCAGGTCATGGTATATCTCTGTAACGTTTGGGTGCTTGAAGCCGAGCGGTAAGGAGCTGAGGATATCTATCTGTCGGGGAAAATCTTATGTCAGCGAAAAAGATAATATTAATGTCTTGCTTTACGCCATTATTAACTCTCGGCCAAAGTCCGTTGGCTACGGCAGATGGATTGTGTGTGTGTTTGTGTAAGTCCATCGTGCTTAATCTCAGTAGCCGAGCCATTATTCGTGCCACAAATGAGGTCACACGCAGGGGAGGATGAACGTGAAAACATTTATAAGATTATCTCTGAAAATGCTTCGTTGCAGAGCTAGATAAATAAAAGGAAAAAAGAAGATGGATCAATTGGCAACACTTTCTCAACACTCGAGCTCAAGGTTAAATGTGACAGAAGTCTGAAGAGGTAGCCAGATGTATGTACGTTGTTAGCATACCGATATGTTTATTGAGTTATATCTTCTTTATGTTCTACTGTGACAGTAGTAGTAGTAATAGTAGCAGTAACAATGGTAGTAGAAGTGCTGTATAATAGTAGTATAGAGCAGTAGCAGTAGTAGTAGACTAGTAGTAGTAGTAGTAGTAATAGACGCGTTTAGCCGAGGGTTCAGCCAAAGACTACTCTATGGGGAGTTTTCTGGAAAGCTCACGCTCAAACCTGTCTCTCGCGCTTTCACTTCCTCTGCCCTTTCAGCCTGAATGATCTATCATTTACCGTAAATTCCCTGTGCTTTTTCGGGACATATCAGAATTACCCTTCAATACAGCAACTGAAACAGTTCTTAATAAAAAATGTAATTTATCATTTTATTTTTCTGCACTTGATGAAAATATTGGCAAAACAATTGAATATTTGAAAACTCAATCTTTAAAAATCGTCTTTTCATGAAAACACGCAAGTTCAAGCAGAATGAGGCTTCAGGAAATATCTACTTGTATGTAAGCATTCACTGAGTACCTGTTTTAGGTGTGTCTGTCTGTCTTGCGACGAACATTTAACCAAGAAGTAATTTATGTGCTTGGCACCTCAACGACAGTCCTGTATGCAAGACAGTTGAAACGTTTGTTTACTAAATACAAGCGGGAGCTCCGCCGCCACGTTCTACCCCTTCCACCTCAATGCCCTTCCCTCTGAATACCCCATGTCCTCTGGTTTATCCTATGTCAACAGGTTATCTGTTAGAGGAAGAAGACTAAATCAGGAAGTGCGAAACAGGGAGTCTAAATTTAAAGACAAGGCAGTTCGGTAGAGGGAGGAGCTAGAATTGTCGTTTGGAGAAACATATGTGGTTGTTGTCTGGAGGACAAACAAGGCAAGAAGAGGAAACAAAATCGTAATTCGGAATCAGGATATGGGGGTAAATAAGAAAGTGTTCTCGGAGGCAGCTAGATAACTTGAAGCTCAGAGCACGAAATAAGGAGACGAAAGTCTACTGTATGTGGGAAACGGTATGTGGGAGCGGATGCCGCGAATATTCCAGTAGAGGATAGAGAGTGTGATGAGATAAGCGGGTGATGATAGTTAGGATGACAGCCTCTGGGGTTGAGGGGTTAGGAGTATCAGGGATGTGAGCCGTGAGGTAAGGGAGCGGCGGCGCTGGTGGAGCTGAGCTGTGTCCCTCGCCGTGTGGTGACAACAGGAAAGTGAGTGATAACAGATCCTGACCGCGGGATGGTTTCTGTGGAGATGCTGAACGCCACACTGTGTTTTGGTTATATTTTCGTCGTAAGAGAGACATATACACCCAAAACAGGTACTCAGTGAATGCTTACATACAAGTAGATATTTCCTGAAGCTTCATTCTGCTTGAACTTGCGTGTTTTCATGAAAAGACGATTTTTAAAGATTGAGTTTTCAAGTATTCAATTGTTTTGCCAATATTTTCATCAAGTGCAGAAAAATAAAATGATAAACTACATTTTTTATGAAGAACTGTTTTAGTTGTTGTATTGAAGGGTAATTCTGATATATCCCGAAGAAGTACAGAGAATTTACGGTAAATGATAGATCATTCAAGCTCAAAGGGCAGAGGATGTGAGAGCGCGAGAGACATCTGGCGGCGTTAGCTTTGAAAACTCCTCATACACGTAGTCTTTGGGTCAGCTTTCAGTGCCTTTCATTCCGAGCGGTGTCTTTGTTACATTGTGTCCGCGGGCAGCCAGAGCCTCTAGCAAGGGCTTGAACACAATAGTGTGACTCTTAAATGTCACAGGGATAAGTACAAGGATCTTGTAGGACCTCTCAGGGGGCTGCAGATCCCCGGTGGTTCTGCCCACCAGGACAAAAGCCAGCATGCACAGCGCCACCGCCTTCATCTGTGGACGAAATAGTGAAAACGCGGCTCAAGGAAGCCTTCTTGATGCATCTGAATTTATTGGAAGGGAAATATCCACAATCATTTTGTAATCTTTTACATTTTTGGAGAAGATGTTCAGCTCCTTTTCTCCCAGCAACCATCCATTAACGCCAATTATTTAATTAATTAAAGTGGAAAGCTATTAATATGGTATTACCTAAACATAACCCATAACCAATGCACTCACTGAGGTAATGGAAAGAAAAAGAAACCTTCCTCAAAAGACTATCACCACCACTACCTGCACGAGGCTCTTTATAATAAGGTGACGTCCCGACTGGATGAATCACCTTAACACTTGCTGAGATTCTCCTTCTTTGCCACAGCACAGGTAAGGGTTGCAGAAACCCACACAGACGTGCACCACCTAGCTACACAGCAAGCATGCAAGACTGACTGAGGAACACTAGTGCGTGTATAATGTTGAAGGCCACTGACCGATAAAATGGTGCAGAGTCATCGTTACGAAGGCCTTTGTAGCTATGTTGTTGTTGTTCTTTTCTATTGTGCTCCCTTTTGGGGGGGAGCACACGGGCTAACAAAGAGCCCGTAGGGGGGTGGCTCTTTTCACGGCCTAGTAGCTATTTATGGAGGGGGGTGACTGTTACACAGATCTGCGAGCATTTGGGTATAGGCAGAGGCTATTGCTAGTGCCGCTGCTTCGTTATCTGTGTCTGGGATCCAGGCCATACGGTGGCGAAGGGGCTGGGTCACTGGGCATCGGAGGATGTAGTGGTGGAGGGGATCATCCTCGGTTTCGAAGCAGTACGGGCAGGGTTCAGGGGCAGTCTGTAGGATCTGTGAGGCGCATCGGTAGCCAAGGCGGAGCCGGATTAGGCGGAACACCACTCTTGGATGTAAATCTGGTGGAAGGGTGAGGGGTTCTCGTCGGGTCGCTGTGACGTACCACGTCACCGACCTTGACCCCTCCTCCATTGCATCTTCGTAGAGGCAGCGGGTGGCCTTCAGTGCCGCTCTGTCCACTGCGGCCTTGATGGAAGAGGCGCTGCGGAGTAAGGAGAAGGTGACTTGCTCTCTTTCTCCAGCAAGTCCAGCCGCAGTGTCTGCCTGCTCATTCCCGGGGACACCAACGTGCCCCGGGACCCAATATAGGTGGGTGTTGGTGCCGTCACGGTAGAGGATGGCCAACTAGTAGTGGATGGCAGATAAAAGTTGAATGTTGTCCTTGGGTGTGGAGTTGAGAGCATGAAGCGCAGCGAGGCAATCCGAGAAGAGGTGGATGGTGTTGTGACGGGCTTCGGATACGTGCTTTAGGGCCAGTAGCAGTGCTGCTAGTTCCGCTTGAAAGGCCGTGGTGTATGTCGGGAGTCTGTGGGCTTCGGTGTAGGCCCCACACACAAATGCCGCGCCTGCCGCGCCATTTGCCCCGACTGAGCCATCGGTGTAGTAGATGGCCGTCGATGGGCCATAGCATTAGGCTATAAGGGCAAGCGCCTCCTGCCGGAGATGGGTGGGTAGGAGGTCCCTGGGTCTCACTCGCTGGGAGGTGGTGATTGTATAGAGCGGTGGGGCCCAAGGTGCCATCGGGAGGTGGTCTGGGAGGGGTAGGTCGGGGTCGCAGCGTACGGCCCTGGCCACGTCCAGGGTCCTGGCGGAGTCAGCTGCTGCGTCTACCCAGTCCTTGTCTGGGCCAGCTGCTGGGGGGCGCTGGAAGGCGTGGCAGTACTGAATGGTAAGTGGAGCTGTAGGCCAACGACGCATGTTCGCCACCATGGCGATCGACGTCCGAGCCAGAATGCGGTGTTGGATGGTGGGCAGGCAGCACTCCTCCCTCATCGTGGTCACGGATGTCCATGGTTGTGCCCCTAGGATGGCTCTTAGAGCCCCGTTCTGGACTACTTCAAGGGATTAAAAATTGGTTTTGGCGAGGCCCGAGAGGCAGGGGGCACAGTAGTCCAGGACGGAGCGAATCGCTGCGGTGTAAAACAGTCGTTTCACCTGTTGGGTAGCCCCGGTGCCCCACCCAGACAGGCACCGTAGTACTCGAACCCGTGCCGCAGTTCGGTCTTGTAGGTGGCGTACCTGGGGTCGGAATGAGAGGTTGGTATCAAACCAAACGCCCAGGTACTGGTGAGTGGTGACGTGCCGGAGGGGTTCGCTATCTATCTTCAGGGGCTGTGGGAGGGAAGGGAGGCCGAAGGTCATGTAGCTGGACTTATCTGGGTTGATCTTAAGGCCCAGAGAAGTGCAGCGACGCTGCAGTTGGCCTAAGGCAAGTGGGGCGCGGACCTGGTGGCTGTGTTTGGGGATGTAAAGGGCGAGGTCGTCGGCGTAGCAGAGGAGGCGTACCCCTGGGCCGTATGAATCTTCGAGGAGTTTCCCCATTAGCATGTTAAATAGGAAGGGGCTTAAGCAACTGCCTTGCGGGGGGCCGAGAGTGTGGGCGTGTGCGGTGGAGAGACGCCCCTGGAAGTGCACTCGAGCGCTGCGCCCTGTCAGGAACCCTGCTATCCACTGCAGGAGGCGGCCCCCGATTCCTCTCTCCGCTAAGGCCTCGAGTATTGCAGATGGTCTTGCCAGCTCAAAGGCCTTTTCGAGGTCGAGGAAGACTACCAGACCCGAGCGTGAGCGGAGCTCCCCAAGAAGAGTCATGAGGCAGGTGGTGGCACTTCTTCGGGGCTGGAAGGCGAACAAAAGGTGGTGGAGTTCCCCTATCTGCCAACGGAGGCACGCAAGGACCAGCCTTTCCATCACTTTCCCTGGGCAGCTGAGGAGGGATCAGAGAATATGATTATATTAAGTTTGCATTCATCTGTATGTGTGTGTGTGTGTGTGTGTGTGTGTGTGTGTGTGTGTGTGTGTGTGTGTGTGTGTGTGTGTGTGCGTGTGTGTGTGTGTGTGTGTGTTGTGTGTGTGTGTGTAACCGCAGAGCAGATGACAAGCATTTACCAAAGTGGTCGAAATAAGGTTAAAAAAAAATCCTATGGTTGCTGTTCAGTTTTTGTTACGTCGCACAAAATGTAAACTATCATAAAGTTACGTTTTTCCTCGACATTTGCACAACAGGATATTATCTGAATAGTAGCAACACTATAGCATGATTAGTAGTAGTAGTAGTAGTAGTAATAATAGTAGTAGTAGTAGTAGTAGTAGTAGTAGTAGTAGTAGTAGTAGTAGTAGTAGTAGTAGTAGTAGTAGTAGTAGTAACAATAGAAGTAGTGGTTTAAGTTGTAGCCTTTTGATTATAAACAACAATTTCCGTAAGGACATTATCAGAGCGTCAACACAGCAAAATTTCTTATCAGGTCTCTTACCTTTAATCACACTATTTTTTTTAGTAGTTTAATCTAAACGCAGTTTTATTCAACCTATATTGAGTAGGGGGAGAAAACAATGCCAACTTTCCACACTCACATATAACCAAAGAGATAAAGAAGTAATAGTGTATAAAAGATTCACGTACTACATTCAGTGTTCTCCCGTTACTCTTTCTTCTTCTTAGCGCGGCCACCGAAGATGATGACATAGGCAGCTCGCACAAGGCGCCGCAGGATGAACACCAGCAGCAGCAGGGCCGCCAGCAGGAATCCCACCACGTCCAGCATCAGGAACTGCACCCAGGAGAGCTGTGCCGCTGGGCACCTCAGCTGGGGCGCCCCTCGGTGGCGGATCACGTACTCTGTCCAGAACACTGCGCGCTCCTGCGGCGTCGTCAGCTGATCCCTTAAGGACGCCGACATCCTCGCCACGTTCTCTTTGTACCTGAACAACGACAACAACAATCAGACGACCAAGACTACTCCGCCTCACAGCCTGTCTGGCCTTCTTATCACGCCCGTCTCCCGGAGGCCGTCATGAACCACAGGCTGAATATACACACTGGACTGCTGAGGGAAACTAACTTTGGCTTGGTGATGATGTCAGTGAAAGCGTCGACGATGCTGTCAGCAGTAAGTTCCTCCCACACCAACATGCGACCCAGACCAGAGTTTTCCACGAACATAGCGTTCCTTGGCTGGTCAAAGAAGATGGGGAGGACGAGGAGGGGCGTGGCGTGAAAGATGGACTCTTGAAGGCTGAGGAGGCCGCCGTGGGAGATGAACACCTTCACGCTGTCGTGAGCTGCGGTATAAAGGGCATGTCAGGCGGCTGTACCAGACCTGCAACAGGCAAGAACACAACACAAGACTCCAAGTGGCAGAGAGCCTCTCATTGTAATGGTGTGGCCGACTTACCGAGGACGTCCTGCTGTGGGAGCCAGCTGCTGATTCTGACGTTGTCAGACACGCCCTCCAGCTCTCCCTCATACTTCCAGAGGACCCGCTGTGGCAGTTTGCGGAAAGCCTCAAGGAAGGCTTGGCGGTACTCGGGCGGCATGGTTTCACTGCGAGCGATGGAGCCCAGACTGAAGTAGATGACGCCTGCAGAGCCCGCCCCCGCCAGCCACGACTCGAGGTCCTGTGATGAAGGCGAGGGATGCCGAAAAGTAAAGGTCCCTCAATCATGACAATTAAGTATAAAACTATGGCAAATGATGTTGTTTACCTTTGGCAGGGGCTTGGCGGGGCGGCAGTGCATGGCGCCCACCTCCACCTGTGAGGGCAGGAGGGGCAGCGGGATATCAATGCTGAAGTGAGTGTTCATCAGTGTCAGACTCTGGTTCCTCTCGAGCTCCAGCAGCGGCGGCAGGTCCGGGAACTGTGCTGAAATCTGGAAAGAGAGCGAAATTTTATTCCATTGTGAATTTCTTCACACTAGATATTGACATAAAGTCTTGCTGACCTTGGTCATCATCTTGGCTTGACTGATAGTGTCGCATACCTGAGTGTGATGTGTAAGGGTCTAATGTCAAGGAGCTCCTCTTTAAACATGCATGTAAACTTGTATTTATAGCGTCTCATGACTGGCTGTCATTCCCACTTGGCGCTGTCTTAACGGGGTGTGGTGGTTTGAGAATTCCTGCGAATTGATGAACTAGGTAAGGGGATTTGGGTCACTCGTGCAGAGAGGACATTCCACGCCTGAGTGGCCGTATACTTCTCTACATGTTAAGATTTATTTTTTCGAGTTCGAATTAGGAATTCGCTTTCCTTCGAATTATTTCTACCAAGTGGTGTTCCTCAAGGCAGTGTCTTCAGCGTGACTCTTGGCTGTGGCCATTAATAGCATTGTTGGCGTTATACCAGAGAGGATAATATTTAATGCATTTATTGTGTGTGAATGATTTATCGACTTCTTTTGTTGCCTAAAGGATGTCTGTATCCGAGAGATTGCTTCAACGACCCATCGACAGAGTTTCTGAGTGGGCGAATTGTCGGAGTTCATACAGTTATTTTTCCCCAATGAAAACTGCGACGAGTTCCTTATGTATGGCCCGTGGGACTAATCCCGATCCTGACCTGCTTCTATATGGGACCTGAATACACTATACAAGGACGAGGCCAAACTTTTATAAGTAGACTGACGTAGGTTCCCCAGCTGCGTTCCATCAAGTTGGCCTGTCAAAGAGCAATCTACCTACGGAAATTGCTCTCCCACACTGTTTAGAATGAATGAATGTATGAGGAGCTGACCGCACGACGCTCCTCCTGCCACAGCAGTCCATTATTCTTTCGAAGTTGAAGTATGAATGTGAAGGGTACTCTTTTTCTATATCCATTGGACCTCGGGTGTAGGACTTTGTATACCATGTTGGTTTCATTCAGGTCGTCTCTCATCCCAAGTCTGTCGATAGGTGATGGTGTTTTTTCTCCCTTTGGATCTTTGACGCTTGTCCCTGACTTAAAGGCCCCCATCCACGGTACGATTGGTCGTACGATCTGATCCGACAGACCTGATCCGATGGATTTCCTACCACCCACTAACGATCCGACCGCACCTCAAGACCAGTTCAGTTGGTGATAGAAACGGTGGAGAGCGGTTCCCATGATGGGTCTATGCAACGAGGATCGAATTACTTTTGATGGAATCTGATACCACAACTGAGGAGCGTAAACATCATCCGCGTTCACACCAAATTTCACTGAGGCTATTATTTTACATACATTACATACATTACAAAAACATTTTACATATATTACACAGGCTATTCACAGAGATTATTTTCTTAATATATTTCCGGAACACACTTCTCATATCGTTTTGGATTTTTTACTGTTTCAACATTAGCCTCACTGTCGCTCCTCGAGTTTCTCTACCAATACTTCATAAGTTGCCTTTTTCTTAAATTTATCCATTTACTCTTTGCTTTTTATTTCCCACAAACATTCAGTTTCTATATAATTGGATGAATTCTGTCCAAAAGTGCTTCTCATTAAAGAAACAATTCATCTTGGTAGTCCTCTCGCGACGCTGTCAGTGGCGAAACTGACGGCTGGCCTCACGATCAGCACACTCACGGTGCGATCCGGTCTGAACCGGATGATCTGTCGGATCTAAAATCCAAACACTGCTTGGTCGCCATCCGACTAGCTGTCAGTCGGTCGGACAGACCAAAATCCCCCCACTCACGATCCAATCTGGTTGGATCCAACCAGATCTGTCCGATGGTCGTACGACCAGATCGCACCGTGGATGGGGGCCTTTAAAGTGTTGTTATAGTCTCCCGGGCTCTGCATCGTGACAGGCTGTCCTGTGACTGTAACACAATTTGTATATCTCGACCAAGTATTTCAAGGCTGTTTGGTGTACGAGTTAGGGCTGTTCTTGAGACATTGTTGATTTATTTTAGTACGAATATGCCAACATAGGCCTGCGAAGATTATGCCCTCACCCTGTTTATAAGGTAACGTCTTGTAAAGGTCTTCTGATATTCTAATGTCTATTTTATGCTCTTCCAGAATTCTCTTCATATTTCTGGTGATTGCTGTAGTATTCTTCAGGCTTTGTCAGCTATTATTTTTTCCAATCCACTATTCAAGGAGATCTTCGAATGGCTTTACTTCAATAAACGGCAAGGCTGAACGGTCGGCTTTTTTTTTATTCAGGTCCATATGCAGTTATCTGTCTATAAGAAGGTGAATGCTTTGACCAAAGCTGCCGCTAGCAGGCCTACTTTGATCCTGTTTTCAGTAGTACCGGCAAAAGATGTTCGCCCAGCATAGCAGTCATTGAGTGCGTTCGCAAGTGCTGACGAGAGCTGTTGAATACACTCAATGTGAGCAGGTTACACGACATTAGACATGGTATTGTAAAATGAGACTAGCGTTCAACGTTACTTGCTGACGATAGTAAACTTCGTCCCAATAATCAATCAGTCATGACTGGTTTCAGATTAATTTCTGTGTTTCAACACGAGACATTACAATGACTGGCACCGTTCAAGGTCCTTTGTAAGACATGTGAACTCTGAGGAAGAAAGATTTACGTGCAACCATCAGTAATAGACCTGCCACACACCCCAAGGGAATGTTAAGCTGCCAAATAAAATGATTTGGAGTTCCATGAAGGAAAACTCAAATAATATGTATGCTAGAAACACGATAAATCTAGCTAAAAGGAGATGGGCAGCCATGTAGTGCCAGGGCAGTCAAGGATCAACAGAAATACACTTCGGGCTACGTGATCTAATAAATGAACTAATAAAGTTTGGCTCATGAAATGTTTTCCTGGAGTGGAAATGTTTTCCTGGAGTGTCCTTCCAAGGATCTGATTAGCGTCTATTCCTTTGTATGTACTTGGTCACCTCTCGATGCTGACTCCAGATAGATTCCTCCGTGTTTCGAAACACAAAATCTTTATAGTTGTAGGAATATTTCCTCGCAGAACAGAGTACTTGAATACTAAACACCAAGCAGGAAAGATGCAAAGAAGGGAAGAGCAACAGGGTTACAAGTGTCTGTCAATGACTTACCTCTTTTTGTACCAGCGGCACGACAAACCAGATCCTCCAGACGAAAGGAATCCAGAGGTGTATGCAAGTGTTCATCAGGCGATGCCACAAGGACATGGGGGAGGACATGTAGCTGCCTAGCAAGGTGGGGGCGTAGGACGGGTTGAGGACGTTGCCGAAAGCGGCACTCTGGCGATGGTCCATCCCGGGCGGGGAAACGGTGATGAAGGGAACCTCGTGCACGAACGGGTACGCGATCTGGGGACAAAACGATGGCCGATGAGGCTGTGTTGGTGCTAGCGGCCTGCCTACCGCGTGAAGGGGGGAAGGCCCGATAGGCTATTTGTATGAAACGACCTTTGGATCAAGACTCACCTCATTGAACTCATGATCAGTTATGATGAGGTCATATTCTTTTCTTTTTTCATACAATTTCTTGACAGCTGGCACCTTGTAAAGATCCTTGGCCAGTCCAGGCAATACGTCCTTGAATATTTCCAATCCTCCAGCTGAAGCTTTTCTGACTTCAAACATGTCGTCTGGAAGTTTATGCTTCTGCATCAGGTCATGGTATATCTCTGTAACGTTTGGGTGCTTGAAGCCTAGCGGTAAGGAGCTGAGGATATCTATCTGTCGGGGAAAATCTTATGTCAGCGAAAAAGATAACATTAATGTCTTGCTTTACGCCATTATTAACTCTCGGCCAAAGTCCGTTGGCTACGGCAGATGGATTGTGTGTGTGTTTGTGTAAGTCCATCGTGCTTAATCTCAGTAGCCGAGCCATTATTCGTGCCACAAATGAGGTCACACGCAGGGGAGGATGAACGTGAAAACATTTATAAGATTATCTCTGAAAATGCTTCGTTGCAGAGGGTTACATGTCATTTGGTACTGAAGCGATTGGTACTGAGGTCAACTGATCACGAGTTCACTTCGGCCACGCGCCATATAGGACACAGGTTAATTAGGCCCCAAACCGACTCGTCCACGAGTCAATTGGGACCCACTTCGAAATGGCCATAGACTCAGATAGGGCCCAAAGCGTGGAGAGAGAGAGAGAGAGAGAGAGAGAGAGAGAGAAAAAAAAAAAATATACAGTCAGATGAAAGGAAGGAAGGAGAAACAAATTTTCCTCACACACACACACACACACACACACACACACACACACACACACACACACACACACACACACACACACACACACACACACACACACACACACACACACACACACACACACACACACACACACACACACACACACACACACACACACACACACACACACACACACACATACATGTTATTGGGGTTATAATGATGTTGATGAGTTGATGATAATAGTTGTGATGACGTTGGTTGAGGTAATTTGAATAATAGTGGTGACGGTAGCAATAGTGGAGGTAATGGTATAAAAAAAACTATTAGTGATAATTGTAGTGTTGGTGGTGGATATGATGGTACTTATGGTATATAGTGTAGTTATAGTGTATATAGTATATATTATATAGCGTATTTATAGTGTATAGTGTCTATATGTCTATAGTGTATTATAGCGAGGCCACCGAGATGTCATCTCGGTGGCCTCGATTATAGTCTATAGAGTGTGGTTGTGACGGTAAACGGGTCAGGGGAAGGCTCCCCTTTTTCAAACGTCAGTGATAATGCGACAACGATTGAGAGAGAGAAGGGAGGGAGCGACCTGTATTTACAATTTTCATCCTTCCCTTTCCTTTCCTCCCTTCTCTCTCTCTCTCTCTCTCTCTCTCTCTCTCTCTCTCTCTCTCTCTCTCTCTCTCTCTCTCTCTCTCTCTCTCTCTCTGTCTCTTTATTTATTTATTTTTCTCTCTATCTTAATTAACAAAACATCACAAAGTCACTTGTCTGACGGTTCTCTTAATTCTTTAATTAATTAATCTCCTCCCGGAGAAGGAGGGGAGGAGAGGGCGAAAAGGATTAAATTGACCATGATGATATTAATGATGAAAATTATGATAAATTATAAGTAAAAATGATAATAGATAATAATGATAATATGAAATGCAGGACACCGGAAAACAGGCAAAATAAATATATTAACATCCATTATGAATTATAGTTATGATTGAAATTGATTATTGTGTTTGTGTGTGTGTGTGTGTGTGTGTGTGTGAGAGAGAGAGAGAGAGAGAGAGAGAGAGAGAGAGAGAGAGAGAGAGAGAGAGAGAGAGAGAAGGTGCCTTATAAAATTTAAGTATAGTATACATACAAAGATAATATTATATTTTCAATCATTACTATATTTATTAATATTATTATCAATATCAATTTTATCATTATTTTATTGATTATAGCTATCATCATTATCATCATTATTGTTATCTTTCTTCTATATTAATAAAAGCGAAAGTGTGTGTGTATGTCTGTGTGTGTGTGTGTGTGTGTGTGGTATAGGTTCCGCCCCCCGTGGCGGAATCCTATCATATGGCACATTTTTGGAACCAGGTTGACCAGGGGAAGGTTTTAAGCCCACTTATGGGATGATCCGATCACTTTTTTTTCATTTTTTTTTTAGTAGCCTATTAGCGAGAATTGTGAAAAAAAAGTGGGTTGCGAGAATTAGAGAGAACTGCAACTCCGAAATGCCAGTGGTCGCTGGCAGTTTTAACTCACAATTTGGTGAAAAGTTGGTCAACTTGAAAGAAAAATATGGGCTTACTCCACTGTACTTAAAACACAAAAGTATAATATTAAGAACGATTTTCTTCTATATGTATATTGTATAGAAGCCTGATTCTGTAAAACATTGTATATAACCAAATAACCAAGGAGGTTATAGTTGAGGAGGCGAGGTAAATGCTACTCTATGATATTATATAGTCAATAACGTATGTTTAAAAGTTATCTATACCTAGGCAGTCATATGTTCCTGTTATTATTATGTATCAATCAGATAGAAAGCCTGGAAGTGCAATGAGTCGACGCGTGAAGTGGCAATGTTTTGATTCAATCTCCCCGCCACAAACTCCCCGCCCACCACTCCCCGCCGCGGCACGTCGCCTCCACAATTATAACCTACATTGTCGCAGCAACAAGCCGATTTCGGCATTCTTTATTCTTCGTTTTTCCAAGGAATTGCTTATTGTATTTTGACAAGCGTTTGCCAGACGCAGCAGTACTGTCTTAGAAAACAGTGTGAACATCGCCCAAATTTTACATACCACAATATACATGTAAAAAATATATTAAGCTTTGATACTCGAGGCGAGTAATTTGCATTAAATTGCTATTATAGAACGTTCCATCGTAATGCATGTCATCCATATAATTAGTAGAACAACAGAAGAACTATATTCTTTGGTATTCAGATGCGGTGCATCAATGTTTATCGCGAAATCAATTTATGAAAAATATTAGTCGCGGAGCCAAAACACAGTAGACCAACCTTTGAGTTAAAACTGCCAGCGACCACTGGCATTTCTCGAGTTTCAGATCATTGGAATTGAGGAAACCTTGGTGTAGGGTGATGGATAATGGATGAGTGAATGGGTGGGGTGATGGGTAATGAGTGTGGGGTGATGGGTCAGTGAATGGGTTGGGGGTGATGGGTGATGGGTGAGGGAATAGATGGGGGGTGATGGGTAATGGGTAATGGGTGAGTGAATGGGTGTGTGGTGATGGGTAATGGGTGAGTGAATGGGTGGGGGGTGATTTTGGGGGGGGACATTTTTGTACCCCCGGCTCGTGCGCCTATGCTCATGGAGCATGCTTTTGATATGGTGCTAAGAGATGTTATAGCCTTTTTTTTGTATGATTTAATTGTAATTGTTGTGTTTCTAAACAGTCAATTACAATTACAAATACAATTACTTTATGATTTTAAAGCTCAATTACAATTACAATTACTTATAAATTAAAATAGACAATTACAATTACAATTATAATTACTTATAAATTAAAATAGACAATTACAATTACAATTACAATTACCCCAAAAATGTGTAATTAATTACATTTCAATTAAATTACAATTACAATTACTCCAAGCCTGCTCTATACTACTATTATACAGCACTTCTACTACCATTGTTACTGCTACTATTACTACTACTACTGTCACAGTAGAACATAAAGAAGATATAACTCAATAAACATATCGGTATGCTAACAACGTACATACATCTGGCTACCTCTTCAGACTTCTGTCACATTTAACCTTGAGCTCGAGTGTTGAGAAAGTGTTGCCAATTGATCTATCATTTTTTTTTTTTTTTTTTTTTAAATCTAGCTCCGCAACGGGTGCAGGTCAATTGGTACTGAAGCGATTGGTACTGAGGTCAACTGATCACGAGTTCACTTCGGCCATGCGCCATATGGGACACAGGTTAATTAGGCCTCAAACCGTCTCGTCCACGAGTCAATTGGGACCCACTTCGAAATGGCCATAGAGTCAGATAGAACCCAAAGCGTGGGGGAGGAGAGAGAGAGAGAAGAGAGAGAGAGAGAGAGAGAGAGAGAGAGAGAGAGAGAGAGAGAGAGAGAGAGAGAGAGAGAGAAAAAAAAAATATATATATATATATATATATATATATATATATATATATATATATAAAGACAGGTGAAAGGAAGGAAGAAAACAATTTTTTTCCTCACGCGCACACACGCACATTCCATTCCCAATCCTTTAATCCCTGCATCTCCCGTTTCCCCCCCCCCTCTCTCTCTCTCTCTCTCTCTCTCTCTCTCTCTCTCTCTCTCTCTCTCTCTCTCTCTCTCTCTCTCTCTCTCTCTCTCTCTCACCTCCCTTTTTCTCGCGCGCACACACACGCACACACACACACACACACACACACACACACACACACACACACACACACACACACACACACACACACACACACACACACACACACACACACACACACACACACACACAAATACACACACATACATGAAAATTATGATAATGTTGATGATGAAAATTACATTAATATTAATAGCAGTAATAATGATATTAATGATGATAATACAAACAAAGATAATAATAATAGAGATCATGATGATAATGAAAAATGAAATAATGTCCGTAATAATGATAATAATAACAGTTACAATAATAATAATAATGATAACTATAATAATAGTGATAGTAAAGATGATAATGATAATAACAACAATAACGTAAAAGATAATAAAAATGCTAATGATACTAATATTTATAATGAAAACGATAATGATGATAATAGTAGTAATGATGATAATATTGATAAAAATAAAGATAAAAATTATGATAATAATAATATGATAATAATAATTATTATATTACTACTACTAATATTAATAAAACAATACGATAGTCAATTAAAGATAGATGAATCATCTGAAATTTTATTAAAAAATAATGATACTAAAAAATAATAAAAATCTACAAAAATTATAGAAAATGTGTAACATTAATTGAATAACTTATATTATGATACGTATTAGTGTGTGTGTGTGTGTGTGTGTGTGTGTGTGTGTGTGTGTGTGTGTGTGTGTGTGTGTGTGTGTGTGTGTGTGTGTGTGTGTTTATTATTTATTATTATTATTATTCATTCATCTACATTCATAGATGTTATTCATTCATCAATTATTATTCATCTACGTAGTTGTATTTTACAGGGCCTGAGCTACACTCGCATGGCCCCGTCTCCATATCTACATTTTTTATCATTCATCCTTAGTGCTTAGTGTTGGGGGAAGCCATAACCCCGGGAGGCGGGTCACAAACCCCCGGCTAACACCCGGTACCCATTCACTGCTGGGTGGAAAGGCGCTCGGTTTTCTTAAGAAGACCGCCCATCTGTCTTCGCTCCGCCCGGGGATCGAACCCGGGACTTCTCGGTTGTGAACCGAGCGTGCTACCACTATAATTTTTTTTAGCATATATACGGTGGAGGGAAGTTAATCAAAAAGTTAACTTCGTTAACCGTTAATCCGTTATACAAAAAATTAACTTCGATAACCGTTAATCAGTTAATTCTTTAAAAATGTAACGGAAGTTATCGATAAACCGTTAACGTTAATTTTTATTCCAGAAAAAAAACAAATTTCAGTTTTTGCTCTAAAACCACCTAAAAACACCTTTGAAAAGTGCCAAAACTATAAAATCAGCCTTTATGGGGTTTTTTAAGGGCTTTAGAACCCACAAACTATAGTTATTTTTGCTTTAGAGTAAAAAAAAGGCAGATTTAATAGTTTTAATTTTTAAATAAACTAAAAAATGCTGATTTCATAGTGTTGGCCCTGTTTTAGGTTTTTAAAGGCTTTTAGAGCCAGAAAAGGGTGAAAAAAAACTTGAATGAAACACAATCTTAGTATTAAATTAAAAAAAAATATTGATAAAGTGGCCGTTATATCGGGGTTGAAAGAATGACGCGTACAATATTAAATATGCTAAGACTACATCTGTATTGAAAATCTGAAAATAATAGAAACTTTTAAACGTTTACCGGTTTTTATGAAAGTTTTGGGTTAGCGGACTTTGAGTTAACGGAAGTTAAATGTAACGGAAGTTAATTAGTCCGATAATGATTTCCAAAGTTAACTTAAAAGTTAAATCGTTAACGAAAATGTTAACTTCGTTAATTAACGATTAACGGATTAACGGTTTGGTGCCCACCTTTGCATATATACTATAATTTTCCGCAGCCTAGATGACTTAACATTAAAGAAAACGCTAAGCACAGTGGTAGAGATTATATATATATATAATATATATATATATATATATATATATATATATATATATATATATATATATATATATATATATATATATAGGGAGGGAGGGATGGGAGGAGGGAAGGAAGGAAGGAAAGGAGAATGGGAGAGAAGGAAGGAGGGAGGAAGAGAAGGAGGGATATGGAATAGAAGGGAGGAAAGGAGGGGAGAATGGGAGCGAAGGAAGGAAGGATGGAGAGAAGGGAGGAAGGAAGGGAAGAAGGAAGGAGGGAATGGGAGAGAAGGAAGGAAGGAAGGAGGGAAGAGAGGGAAGATAGGAAAAGATGTAATACGATATTATGATGAGAATAATGAGTAATGAGAGATAATTATGGTAAGAAGGAAGAACGAGGGAATGAAGAGAGGAGAAGAATGAGGAGGAGGAGAGATTATATAATCAGTATAGGATAGAAACAAGGCCCTACTGTTGTCTCGTCTTCACTCTCTCACCCCCCCACTGACCAGGCCTTCTCTCTCGTAGGCCTCGCCCTTGCTTGAGTGGTTTTTGTCTGATTGGCCTTTTGACAGACTCAGAAGAATTTAAATATATTAATTAATTTTGTTAATTTATCTAAGTATTTACCAAATTCTACTTTTAATTTTCCTTAAAAAGGACAGCCTAAACTGTCCTTTTCTGTCAGGAACCGTACGTGTCCAGTGACTGTCCACTGTTCAGTACCGGTGTCGTGTGGGCAAGTGTCTGTTTATGAGGGAATGTCTGTTTACTAACAAAGGCAAAGAAAACTGGAGTTGAGGGGAATAACTATTAATTTTGACAGGATTTTCTTGAAAATAACCTCGTTGTGATTCCCACACAAAGTTACTATAATTACAGTAAACCTAAACCTAACCTAACTTAACCTAACCTAACTTAACGTTTTTCTAACCTTACCTCACCTAGTAGTCTGCCGAAAAGGGAGAGCGCGTGGAGAATATGCCGCCTGGACATGCCTTTGTTGATCAAGTCAAAATTAGTAATTACTCCCCTCAACTCCCGTTTTCTTTGCCTTTGTTAGGAATCAGACATTCCCTCATAAACAGACACTTGCCCACACGACACCGGTTTACTATGCGTCGCAGTAACAAACGGTCCCCACGTCTCGCTCGCCAGTTTGCTCCTGAGTTATTATATATATATATATATATATATATATATATATATATATATATATATATATATATATATATATATATATATATATATATATATATTTTAATCAGCAATTAGTTCAGTTAATACTATGAAAAATGTAATTGAAATATGTAATTGAACAATAACTTTGCTGTAATTGTAATTGTAATTTGGAAATATTAAAATTGAGTAATTGTAATTGTAATTGTAATTTTAAAAAATTCCATTCCTTGTAATTGTAATTGTAATTGAGTATTTGGATAAATCGTCGTAATTGTAATTGTAATTGACCCAAACTAATGTAATTACTTCAAGCCTGGTGTAGAGCAGTAGAAGTAGTAGTAGTAGTAGTAGTAGTAGTAGTAGTAGCAGTAACAATGGTAGTAAAAGTACTGTATAATAGTAGTATAGAGCAGTAGAAGTAGAAGTAGCAGTAGTAGTAGTAGCAGTAATAGACGCGTTTTGCCGAGGGTTCAGCTTTCAGTGCCTTTCATTCCGAGCGGTGTCTTTGTTACCTTGTGTCCGCGGGCAGCCAGAGCCTCTAGCAAGGGCTTGAACACATGTGTGTGACTCTCAAATGTCACAGGGATAAGTACAAGGATCTTGTAGGACCTCTCAGGGGGCTGCAGATCCCCGGTGGTTCTGCCCACCAGGACAAAAGTCAGCATGCACAGCGCCACCGCCTTCATCTGTGGACGAAAGAGTGAAAACGCGGCTCAAGGAAGCCTTCTTGGTGCATCTGAATTTATTGGAAGGAAATATCCACAATAATTTTGTAATCTTTTACATTTTTGGAGATGTTCAGTCTCCTTTTCTCCCAGCAACCATCCATTAACGCCAATTAATCAAAGTGGAAAGCTATTAACATGGTATTATCTAAACATAACCCATAACCAATGCACTCACTGAGTTAATGGAAAGTAAAAGAAACCTTCCTCAAAACACTATCACCACCACTACCTGCACAAGGCTCTTTATAATAAGGTGACGTCCCGACTGGATGAATCACTTTAACACTTGCTGAGATTCTCCTTCTTTGCCACAGCACAGGTAAGGGTTGCAGAAACCCACACAGACGTGCACCACCTAGCTACACAGCAAGCAAGCAAGACTGACTGAAGAACACTTGTGCGTGTATAATGTTGAAGGCCACTGACCGATAAAATGGTGCAGAGTCATCGTTACGAAGATCTTTGTAGCAATAATTATATTATGTCTGCATTCATCTGTGTGTGTGTGTGTGCGTGCGTGCGTGCGTACGTGCGTGTATGCGTGCGTGCGGTTGTGTTGTGGTATGTGGTATGTGGAAATATCTGGCGTGAATGGCACCAAACCGCTAGCGAGAGCCTACTGAGGTGGGGTCAGGGATGCCACTTCTTGGGATTTTTCCCAAGATTTTGAGGGGATTATTCAAGTATTTCTCCAGTAGTTTATCTCAAGGTAAGCATAGGTACCGTTGTATCGTACCTTGAGATAAACTACTGGAGAAATACTTGAATAATCCCTCCAAAATTCACAAGATAGATCAAAAATATCCCAACGCCAGGACCTAAATCCCAAGATCTTGGGAAAAAACCCAAGGAGTGGTATCCCACCGTAGAGCGTAGTTAGGCAGATAATGGTGTGTGGTGTCGAGGGCTGACATCAAGGCGTATATGTGACACAGTTTGTAGACTTCTACGAATGTTGGCGCGGTTTCTGTATGCTTTTTAAAATTGCGCTTCCGGAAGAGCATGCCGCAGTCGCTCAGCAGAGCCTTCCGGAAGGCATGCCGCAGCCCACGGGTTAAAGCGTGGCCACCGAGATGATAAGGCCTGGTGGATCGCCCGTGACGTCACACCATAAGGATACAACCCGCTCCGCTCCCCGTACAAGTTTACCTACCTAATATAATGTTTATCAGTATAAAAGATATACTGTTATCTTCGGAAATGTTTGTTCTATAATATTATCAAATAAAAAACCGTAAAACACAC
Source organism: Chionoecetes opilio (assembly GCA_016584305.1). Taxonomy (NCBI): domain Eukaryota; kingdom Metazoa; phylum Arthropoda; class Malacostraca; order Decapoda; family Majidae; genus Chionoecetes; species Chionoecetes opilio. The sequence continues at coordinate 386,075 of JACEEZ010000211.1, forward strand.
AAAGAAAATGCCATTATGAGACTTTCAAGAAATATGCATTAACTTAAACTCTTCGCCATTTAATATTTTGCTCGCAAACATTTTACATGGAGAATATCAATAGAAGCGGAGTTTAATTAGCTTTCCATTGATATATTTTGTTTATTGATAAATGAATTAACGGCATGCATAAATTAGCGTTAACTATATATAAAAAATCATGAAATCGGGTAATTTCCTACCTAATATATATTTATCAGTATAAGATATATACTGTTATCTTCGGAAATGTTTGTTCTATAATATTATCAAATAAAAAACCGTAAAACACACTAAAGAAATGCCATTATGAGACTTTCAAGAAATATGCATTAACTTAAACTCTTCGCCATTTAATATTTTGTGAAAAAACTTTTTACATGGAGAATATCAATAGAAGCGGAATTTAATTAGCTTTCCATTGATATATTTCCTTTTCTGATAAATGAATTAGAACTATGCATAAATTAGCGTGAACTAAATAAATAACATCATGAAATCGGGTAATTTACCGAAGATAACAGTATATAATCTTATACTGATAAACATTATATTAGGTAGGTAAACTTGTACGGGGAGCGGAGCGGGCTGTATCGTGGCCACCGAGATGATAATAATAGATATAATGATAAGGCCTGGTTATAATGATAATAGGCATTATTATAAATAATAATGATAAGGCCTGGTGGATCGCCTGTGACGTCACACCATAAGGATACCACCCACTCCGCTCCCCGTACAAGTTTACCTACCTAATATAATGTTTATCAGCATAAAAGATATACTGTTATCTTCGGAAATGTTTGTTCTATAATATGAGGGCCTCCGCATCGAAAAGGGGTCAAGCGACACCACGGCCGTTTTGCTGATTTCACCATATAGCACTATTTACGCCCTTCCTCTATCAGTTGGAAGTGGAGAAGACCCCCTTACCACACTGGCAATAGGGTTGAAAGTCGTATTCAGTACAACATTGCTGTATCCGAAAGGGCGTCAGGTGCCTTGGCTCAGGCATTTGTCCACATCGAAAGGGTATCATCTCCCGTTCAGTGAGTGAGGCTGGTTGTGGGAGGGCTAGTGGTGGTGGGGTTTAAGCGGGGTAGGGAGTTCAGCCAATCAGCGCGCGCTAGGCGCGTGACGTTCTGTGCTTCGTGCGTGACGTGGCGCGCTGTGAGTTGCCTGGAGCCGCTCGCCATCTTTGTATCCCTTTAGTTGTGTTTACAGAAATTGCTATTGCTATTATTATTATTATTACTGTATTATTATTATGCTGTTTTGCTCACCGTCATTAATTTTCTACTATTAGTACCAATATTAATATAGGTATTAATGTTATAATATGTGACAGGAGAAGCATTCAGAGTTCAGCAAAAGTGAACATTATGCAACTGTAATAAACATAATATCGAGTATATTATTATACTAGCCGCAAAGCCGCCCTCCGGTCGGAAATTTTGGCTAGCTCCTGCGGAGGGCTATTGGTGGGCCTCGGGCCCACCAACTGTGTTTGGTGGGCCGAAGGCCCACCAAACATGGACTCTCCAGATAGCCCCTTCTAACTTTCCTGAAATCATGGATGTAGAAATGTATGTATTCCCCCCACCCATTCACTCACCCATTACCCATCACCCCCCACCCATTCACTCACCCATTACCCATCACCCCCCACCCATTCACTCACCCATTACCCATCACCCCCCACCCATTCACTCACCCATTACCCATCACCACACACCCATTCACTCACCCATTACCCATCACCCCCCACCCATTCACTCACCCATTACCCATCACCCCCCACTCATTCACTCACCCATTACCCATCACCACACACCCATTCACTCACCCATTACCCATCACCCCCCACCTATTCCCTCACCCATCACCCATCACCCCAAACCCATCACCCCCCACCCATTCAGTCACCCATCACCCCACACCCATTACCCATCACCCCACCCATTCACTCACCCATTACCCATCACCCTACATCAAGGTTTCCTCAATTCTTGCAACCCACTTTTTTTCACAATTCTCGCTAATAGGCTGCTATATAAAAAAAAAAAAAAAAAAGTGATCGGATCATCTCATAAGTGGGCTTATGATCTCCCCCTGGTCAACCTGATTCCAAAAATGTGCCATATGAGGTGTTTGCGCCACGGGGGACGGAACCTATACCACACACACACACACACAGACAGACAGACACACTTTCGCTTATATTATTATAGATATTATTTTTCAACATTTCCAATATTTTTCATGAAATTCATAATCGTCAAGTGACGAGCTACATTTTGATACCAAAATGAGCACTGTACGTCAATTAGAAACGAAGTTACAGCTGCCACCACTTTGTTGAACTTTGACCGCTCCTCCTGTAAAATTTTATTTTTGGCGCTTAACCCCCTTTCAATGCGGAGGCCCTCATATTATCAAATCAAAAACCGTAAAACACAAAGAAAATGCCATTATGAGACTTTCAAGAAATATGCATTAACTTAAACTCTTCGCCATTTAATATTTTGCTCGCAAACATTTTACATGGAGAATATCAATAGAAGCAGAATTTAATTAGCTTTCCATTGATATATTTCGTTTAGTGATAAATGAATTAGCGGCATGCATAAATTAGCGTTAACTAAATATAAAAAATCTTGAAATCAGGTAATTTCCTACCTAATATATGTTTATCAGTATAAAATATATACTGTTATCTTCGGAAATGTTTGTTCTATAATATTGTCAAATAAAAAACCGTAAAACACACTAAAGAAATGCCATTATCAGACTTTCAAGAAATATACATGAACTTAAACTTTTCGCCATTTAATATTTTGTGAAAAACTTTTTACATGGAGAATATCAATAGAAGCGGAATTTAATTAGCTCTCCATTGATATACTTCCTTTTCTGATAAATTAATTAGAACCATGCATAAATTAGCGTTAACTAAATAAATAACATCATGAAATCGGGTAAATTACCCGATTTTCGCGTCAGCACTTTATTAGACTCAACTGTACACAAAACAAAGTGCAGTTGAACCACCTGTTATGTGAACAAATCCTGAACGACGAGGATTTCCTCAGTAATGCCGCACATGATCATCACCTTGTAGTGTCTACAGACGATGACATTCCGACTGAAGTATTCAAAGGTCAAAAACAACCTCAACCGGAACTGGCTTCCAAGCACGAGGAAGTAGACATCCGCATGACACAGCAGGCCATTTTCATTGGTATCAAAATTGGTATTTTCAAAAGTATCCACATGCAAAAGTACCCGTTGTTGCTGATGACACCGATGTGTTTGCCTTACTTCTCTACCATTATGATAACCGAAACCTGCAGTGTGCCATGATCATGGAATCTCCAATTTATGGACGAACCAGTGTTGACATCCCAGCAACAGCGAGGAAACATCTCAATATCACATCACAGATTTTCGCACTGCATGCACTTAGTGGGTGCGACACCGTGGCAGCCACATATGGAATTGGAAAGGTCACTGCAATATCCATAGCACAGAAGAAATTTAAGCTTGATACTCTCGGTAAAGTTGATGTTGATATGAAACTGGTCGAGATGGAAGCGACTGCATTTATGGAAGCAAGCTCAACTGCGATTCCATGACAGAGTGCCGCCAGCGCATGTGGGCTAGGGTACGCCGTATAACAAAAATTATTTTTCTCAACTTTGGCATGCCAATTTCCTATGTAAAATGGAATTCTAAGACGATTTTATCTCGTTCCATTTTTGCATTTGAGCAATTCTTACTATGCAAAATCGCACTTTAAGCTATGTTTTGCATATAAATATAAAAGTCCATTTTTGCATAGCAAGAAGTGCTCAAACCAAAAAGTTGAAGAGGACAAACCACCCTTAAAATTCAATTTTACATAAGAAAACACCCTGCCAAATTCGAAATAATCTATATTTCACTTTTCATTGGACCTACGGCGTACCCTAAGTCTCACATCCCTCCACCAACACCACAACGCCTTCTCCTTCTCCAACCCCCCTCCCCCCGTTTCCCCACCAACACCCCCTTCTTTATTACAACCCCCCTCCCCCGTTTCCCCCCATTCTCCATCACCAACACACCCACCCCTGTTTATCCCACCATCTCTACCCCCCCTTCCTTTTCCATCACCATGGCAACCCCACGTGTGGGTCTAGCACTTGACGCTATCGTGATACGTTCATGGCACCGTCATAGCACTGTCGTGGATATCGTAGCTCTATCGTGACGACAAAATGACCGTTGATTTTCCATTCGTGACGTAGTCTTACAGCTGTCATGACTCCATCGTGACCATCTTGCGACCGTCATGACACATACGTACAGGTAGCGTGACATTGTTGTGAGGCTATCGTGGTCTGCATTTATCGTGGTAAAATTTCACGATAGCGTCAATAATCAAATTGGTGGCGCTATCGTGGTTCGATTATGGAATGTGTGAAGGGAGCTTAAACTGAGTGTCCTCCCGCAGCCGTCGTCGCCCGAAGAAAAAAAAGCGTAGCAAAATTTGAAACCATCTATACTCGCAGCTACAAAGCATAAAACAACGCTGAAACAGGGTAGATTATACAGTCATGATATAAACTACTGTGTATCATCTTCAGGGGCACATAAAAAACAGTAGTAATGCTATAATTCGTAATATATGGCGCCTGGCGACATCACTGCAGGTGGCGACTTTACTGTTATCTACGACGGTAGGTAGTATGATGGTAGGTATCAGTATCTTTATTATTATCATTATGATCATTATCAATATTATTATTATTATTATTATTATTATTATTATTATTATTTATTATTATAATCATTTTGATTACTATTATCATTATTGTTATCAATATTATTGTTACCGTAGATAACAGTGAAGTCGCCACCTGCAGTGAAGTCGCCAGGCGCCAAATATTACGAATTATAGCATCACTACTGATTTTTATGTGCCACTGAAGATGTTACACAGTAGTTTATATCATGATTGTATAATCTACCCTGTTTCAGCGTTGTTTTATACTTTGTATCTACAAATATAACTGTTGCGCATTTTGCTTCTCACGTTTTTCTTCGCGCGATGACAGACAGTAAACAATAGCTTTTCGGGCGACAGGACGCAGACTTGCCAGATCTTTCAAACTTGAATAGAATTTATTTTCACGTTGGCAGAGGAATTTTTATATATCCAAGCATCTTCCGCAGCTAATATATATAGAGACTTGTTTTACTTTAACTCTAATTTCCCTGAATTCCCCAGAGTGGCGACTCAACTGTTGGGTTAAAATACTAGCTGGCGACTTTACTGTAGTAGGTATAGTGAGGTCGCCACTCGGTTTTATTTTTGTAATTTGTTCATTTATAGCCCTAATATGACACAGATGAAGACACAAAATGACACAGACTTTCCAGATAGACCCTTCTAGCTTTCCTGAAATCATGGATGTACAAATGTAACTATTAACGCCACCACACGTCTGTAAATAACAAAGAAACGTAGAACTGGCGACTTCACTGTTATCTACGGTAGTATCATTATTATTGTTATGATTGTTGTATCTGAGTTATTATTATTATTAAAACTTATTATTATCATTAATATCATTGACATTATTGTTATTATTATTATTATTATTATTATTATTATTATTATTGTTGTTTTTATTATTATAATAATTTCATCATTTATTTTTTATTATTATTATTGTTATTATTTCAAAGGCGTAGAGCCGTAGACGGGTGACACGTGAAACGCGAGTTCCTGCAAAATAATGGTAAAGATACGAGGGGTCAGTCTTATCTTATCTGAGGTGTGAACACACACACACACATACACAGTCACACACACACACACACACACACACACACACACACATATACACACACGGGTACTCCGTGGTGTAAGGGAAGCACGCTCGGTTCACAACCCGGGTTCGATCCCCGGGCAGAGCGGAAACAGATGGGTTGTTTAATTAAAACCCAGCCCCTGTCCACCAGCAGTGAATGGAACCGGTGTTAGTCGGGGGTTTATGCCCGCTCTCCGGGGGGGCTGGTTTCCCCCCCAACACAAAGCATTAATTAAGGATGAATGATAAAAATGTTGATATGGAGACGGGGCCATACGAGCTTTTTGCTCTGGCCCTGTAAAAATACAACTAGATGAAGATAAATACCCCAGTCAAGCCCCAAAACACACACATATCTTTGAAATAATTATATTAATAATAAAATAATAATAATAATGGACCCGTTTACTCTACTTGAGGTAAGGATTGATTTGACATCTTCAAGCCTCATATAGTTGGGCAGTAATGTTGATTTTTCTATGTGAACAGTATTTTTTGATGATACAGCCAATTTAAGTACAGGAAAATTTATACGCTCTAAAACGACTGGCGCCATTTTTTGTGACGTCACTAGCGAAGAAAACAGAGCAAAACAGCTGTGAAGCGGCCGCTACTATATGTACTACCTACTAATAAAACCCAACTTGCTTTACCCCTACTACCGCAAGATGACCAGTAATCCTCCTTAAAGTGATATAGTAGGTATTCACTGTGTTTGTAAATTATGTAAGTTGTAGTTTATAAGGAAAAAGTGGATAGACAGAGATAAGTGGCCCGTGACACCTGACAAGTGATGACTTCTGGGATCGGCATTCCTTATAGGGAGCTTAAATAAACCCTTTGCAATGACATGTAAAGCTAGACAGATAGACGAACTCATAGAGGAACAGGTAGAAATGTTGGCTTTCTTTCCCACATAAGCAAAACAACACCCTTTGTCACTCTACTTCACCACTACAACCCTTTACTAACCATACATTTCTACCTGTTCCTCTATGAGTTCGTCTATCTGTCTAGCTGTACATGTCTTTTGCAGGTTCATTTGAGCTCCCTATAAGGAATGCCGATCCCAGAAGTCATCACGTTTTGTCTGGTGTTCACGGGCCACTTATCTCTGTCTATCCACTTTTCCTTATAACTACAACTTACATATTCAAAAACACAGTGAATACCTACTACATCACTTGAAGGAGGATTACTGGTCATCTTGCAGAAAGTAGGGGTAATGCAAGTTAGTAAGGTTAGTTAGGTTAGTAAATAAAACTATAATTTTTAACAAGGTTGGGTTAGTTAATTATTTTTTTATGGATGTCTCCGCTATAAGGTTATTAGTGAGATAAGGTTAGGTTAGGTTTAGTGAGGTTAGATTAGTAATATTAAACATATTATATTTTTGAGGGGTCCAGGGGGGTCGTTAAGGAGGGGAGGGGGTGAAGGGGGCATCTCCCCCCCACTTATAATTACAGTTTAGAGGTATCTGAAGGGATCTGTGAAGGTCGGGAGGAAAAAACCTCTAATAAGGGCGGAAAGGACTCTAGAATTTTACCTAACTCACTGCGTGTTGTATACTTAACATGAAAAACCCAGCCGTCCATCCCTACCTCAAAAGCCTTGCATACTGCATACTACTTCCGCAACTTATCACAGCTCAGCTAAAGCCCCACAGCTACATATCTTTGCAAGTTACTTATCCATGCACAAGTAGCATACAACATCAAAAAAGGTCTTCACAGCATAGTATGAATTTTCCTTCATCGAGAAATCACGCCTTGCAGACATCCACCACTGTTTCCTCTTTTCTTTTCCCTTTAGGCATAGTTATGAACACATTCTCTGGAGTTTTAATTGTGGTGTTTTTTGCACATTAGCACAAAACAAGCATAATATGTTTCTTTTTGTCTGGTACATGTTGAATGCAAAAGATAGGTACTGCGGTCTGCTGAGCCAAAACAAGCCGATTCAGCTGATCAGGCGAGATCTAGTTTGCGCTTACTACGTCACAACCAATCACAGCGCGTTCCGCCGTGTTGTGATATTTTTTGGGCCCCCAAAAAAAACCATAATTTCATTTATGGGGCATTTCTCAGCAAAAAGAATATGAGTACAGTGATATGTAGCCTATATTGCACCCAAAGCTTCATAATACTCCGTGTTTTAGGTGTGAGTAAACGGGTCCATTTGGATCATAATAATAATAACAATAATGAAAATGATGATGCTATTATTAACCATATTAATAGTAGACTACCTAAGACTAATAATAATACTAATAATAATAATAATAATAACAATAATGAAAATTTTATCTAGGCTAGATTTGTATAGTGACGCCTGTGTGATATGTAATGATCCGTTTTCTGAGATGGTCTTGCGGGGGGACTCTTCCCTCAGGGGTAGAGGGAGGGAGGGAGGTTGTCATGGCGGCATTGTCAGCTGAGCTGTAATCGGCCAATGATAACACGCGCTTCAGATTCTGAGGCTCTGAGCCAATGAGCGTTACGCTACCATACGTGTCTCGGCAGTCCGGTCTATTGCGAGAAAAAAACACAATACCGATACCGGTATACCGAGAACTAAAAATACCGGTAATACCGGTAATACCGGTGCTAAAATACCGGTATTTCGGTATACCGAAAACCGGTGCACATCCCTAGTCGCCAGTCGCTAGTCGGAGCCTCAGAGGCTCGGAGGGCCGACGGAGGCAGACTGGAGCAGCGGTGACGAGGCGACAGGTGAGTCCTTGCTGTCCATCAACACCAATTTATCCGTGTCTCAGAGGTATGTTGTGTGTATAACCACGATTAAATACAAGAGAGGTGGTGTGGATGCCTGGACGCAGGTGTGTGCGGTGCAGCATAAGGGAGGTAACATGAAAACAGCGTTTGATTCATTCACTGGTTTGGACATGACAAGTTGACAACCACTGGTCAGCAGGGGTTGTGCCTTCCTCATTGCCATCTGTAAGACACTTTCTCGGGGTTTTGATCTAATTTGCGATGTTTTCAGTGATAAAAAAATAGTAATCAGTGTCAGTACCTTAGACGCTGGATTAGCAGTGATAACCGTAACTACCTTAATTATAAGAAATTGAACAAGGAAACTACAAGAGGTCGGGAGACTTAAACGTGGTAGTTCCTGATACTTACATGACCATATCTAGACATTACGCGGATATATGGACATGATTAATGGTGGGGCAATAGTAATAATGCTATGAAGAATTTATCCATTGCATACATACAACAATACTTTCAGGTAGGTTTATAGATTAGCTCAGGTGGTACAACGTAATCTTATGTTTTATACTAGCTTACATGGCAAATAATTAAGAGAACTTCAACACCAGTCCTAGTACACAGTGGCGTAGCTATGTGAGAATGATGTGCCCCCCCAGGTGCCCCCCACTGGCCATGGCTGCCGTGTTCTGTATAATGTTCTAATACCCACCATTGATCTGATCTTAGAATATGCCCTTATACCCTTCAATGTGGCATCAGAGTGGCCCCGCTTGCCTAGTGCCCCTCTATTGATAGATACCTAGCTACGCCACTGCTAACAAAGCAATCCAGTCATTTAACAATCTATAAACTACGTAGCAAAAAAAAAAATATCCTACCCACAATCCTCTGCGACACTTAACGAGTTCGAAGCACTAACGAACCCTATCAATATAAACTTTTTAAAAAATACTACAAAACTATACCAACACTATTACTAACTCACATTACTAAGATTTAAGACTTCGATAACGTTGCAGTCAAAAATTATTGGTCAAAGGTCAACAGGTAAGGGCGTGGGAAGGAAATGAGGGAACGGTTTAGTGTTTCGAAGCAGTGTTGAGTTCCTTGAGTAATCCGGTACGAGCGACAGTCGAGACCGTGTCAGCGAGGGGGCAGGACGTGTGTGCACTGTGCAGGTAGCTGGTAGGAGGAAGGGGAAGATTTTTGGCCAAACAACACTTTATTTTGTTGCTTTTCTTCATATTTCTGCAGCGTAAGGTAAGAGAGAAGGTGTAGTCCATGGGCCGGACCAGATATCGGTACTAGGGTATCTCTATAAAGAGGGTAACGCCATTCATAGGCCCATGTTAAACGCTACTGGGCGCCAAGGCCTCTTCGTTCACCCAAGACCCGGGGAAGTTCTCAAGGCATTACCCTGCAGTATATCATGTTATACATGTATAAAGGATAGACTGTTATCTTCGGAAATGCTTGTTCTATAAGATTATCACATAAAACATAGTAAAACACATTAAATAAAGGTCATTATGAGACTGAAGAAATATGATGAACTTAAAACTCGTCGTCATGTATAACTTTGTGGGACAGCTTTTAAGATATAAGCAAAATTTAATTAGCTTTCCATTGACATATTTCGTTTTCTGATACATACAATAATACCATGCAAACAACTAAATGGTTAACTAAATAAATTGCTCTCTCTCTCTCTCTCTCTCTCTCTCTCTCTCTCTCTCTCTCTCTCTCTCTCTCTCTCTCTCCCTCTTCTCTCTTCTCTCTCTCTCTCTCTCTCTCTCTCTCTCTCTCTCTCTCTCTCTCTCTCTCCGTGAAAGAGAGAGAGATATATAAGTGAAAGAGAGATGAGTGAGAGATATGAGAGAGTAACCAAAAAACCTTTATAATTATTTTCATTCTCTCTCTCTCTCTCTCTCTCTCTCTCTCTCTCTCTCTCTCTCTCTCTCTCTCTCAGCAGAGACCAACAGCAGGCTCTCTCAGCAGCAGAAGCCAAGTTTGAAGAAACTGGCTCTTCTCAAATTTCGAATTCTGGGCTGCCGACCTCTGGCATAAACAATAGGGAGTTTATAAAAAAGACTATATACAAGTAGCTATATGGATAGGAATGACAAGTGGATGTAGATAATGTATACGTATTACAGGAACTACCACATGTAGATCTATATACCTGCCTCTTGTAGCTTCTATAAAACATACCTGAAACAAATAAGATGAAGTCAAAAGGAGAGGGAGGAGAGACAGGGGAATTACCTCTCTCTTTCTATTTCTTCTTGCCTATACATGCCTAGTCTTCCATAATAATCCTTGCTGTGCTCCCTAAATGGCCTATACCTTATTACTATTATACTATTACTATTATGTATACTATTATGCAAAGGTGGGCACCAAACCGTTAATCCGTTAATCGTTAATTAACGAAGTTAACATTTTCGTTAACAATTTAACTTAAGTTAACTTTGGAAATCATTATCGGACTAATTAACTTCCGTTAACTCAAGTCCGCTAACCCAAAAATTTAAGTTTTTTCACCCTTTTCTGGCTCTGAAAGCCTTTAAAACCTAAAACAGGGCCAAAACTATGAAATCTGCCTTTTTTAAAGTTAAAACTATAAAATCTGCCTTTTTTTAACTCTAAAGCAAAAAAAACTAGTTTTTGGGTTCTAAAGCCCTTAAAAAACCCCATAAAGGCTGATTTTATAGTTTTGGCACTTTTCAAAGGTGGTTTTAGGTGGTCTTAGAGCAAAAACAAATGGTTTTTTTCCTAGAATAAAAATTAACGTTAACGGTTTATCGATAACTTCCGTTACATTTTTAAAGAATTAACTGATTAACGGTTATCGAAGTCAATTTTTTGGATAACGGATTAACGGTTAACGAAGTTAACTTTTTGATTAACGGCGCCCACCACTGCTGCTCTTACTGCCTCTCTTTTTTTTCTTCCCCTGACCCCTTCAACACACTACTTATATAAGAAAATAAGGAAGCTACAAGAGGCCGTGAGACCTACACGTGGTAGTTCCTGTTACTTAACACTACCTACATCCACCTTTTCTACCCCATCCATGAATTTATCTAGCCTCCCTTTAAAGCTTTCTAATGACTCCGCACTAACTACCTGTCTACCGAGTCCATTCCAACTTATGATGAATTAATGCCATAAGGTCTATTTGTCTATATTTAAGGTCTCTTTAAGTAAGTACTATGTATATTACCATGCTTGTTACAGTTAATTGTCCCTTAAAGCCCGGTTCCCACCAAGGATAGTACATAGATCCTTGGTTCCCACCTTCCCGCTTGTACGGCCGCCATACAACAACAATGACGTTACCATCATCACCGCTTGAGTGGTATTTGTGGTAACTGGGCACAGTTGGCAACTCCGCTCGAGCGGACACCGCCGAGTGGGAGAAATGACTTTAATTTAACTTTGTACGGCGGCCGTACAGCGGTACGGCGGTGCGGTAGACTTTGTTGTGACGTCATTGTGACGTCTTTGTTGTTGTACGGCGGCCGTACAAGCGGGAAGGTGGGAACCGGGCTTAAGTCTACAGGGTGCAGGTCTCCATTAGGTTAAACTGCACAACCACTGCTCCAAGCTTATCTGAATGACATTGCAGCAGCATAGGTTCCAGTGTGGTGTCAGGCCATTTTATACCACACTGCCTTTACAAAGTCTGAGGTGCCTGAAAAATTATAAGTCCAAAGGCGAGGAGGTTAATACGCCAGGTTAGGTTAGGTTAGGTTTAGTTTATTTTGATCTTTCCCTAGATTAGGCCACTTTATTTTTTTTGAGGAACATGCTTAACCCCTTCACGCCTAGATCTTTCCTTTGCTATAAAAAATTGTGTTAACCAAAATTACGAGAAGCAACTAAATATACCAAATTAGCTAGTGGACAAGAGTACTAAACAGGTCATATCTATAGAATATTGTTTACATACATTAAAATAGTCTAATGGTATCCAAATTACAATGGACGTTCTGGGAGTGAAGGGGTTGAAAAAATAATAATAATTGTCTCCGCCACCCAAAACCCCGCTTTCCGACCAGATCCCTGAGTTTGTTGGGTAGAGGGGAAGATTTTATAGGTAAGAAGGGTTGGAGTTGTTATTATGCTGTTTTACCGGCCGAAGGATTTTTCTTTTTTCACTTGTGCAAAAAATCCCCAGTGACTTCAGCTTAAAACCAAAATCAGTAACTCTAAAGGCAGTCATTACCCCCCGCTGAATGCAAAATTATCCCCAGTGAGGTAATATACTATTTACCCTATACCCTATTTTACCCTATTTAGGAATCAGAGTTAATCATTTGAGGCGCTTATTTCAGAAAGTCAATAAGCGCCATCAATAAAAAACTGGCTTCAAAATGTTTCAATGTTCAAAAGAAATGACATTTTGAATATTGAAACATTTTGAAGCCAAAATATTTTCTTAAGTTTTTTATTGATGGTGCTTATCAACTTTCTGAAATAAGCGCCTCATTTAAAGCCATGATTACCAGGAATGGTGGTAAGGGTTATAAAAACATTTATCCTTTAGTATATATAATTATATATATATATATATATATATATATATATATATATATGACTTTTATTTACATTTGAAACAGCTGCAGTGGCAAGGACGACAATGACACCATGTCCTCTTTCCAATAATTAGGTTAAACCAATAACTGATACAACGTTAAAAATCTGCAGATCATATTTACACACGCACCAAAAATATAAATAAATACCGGATGAATAATAATAAAGAGAAATCTTAATTTGAGATTCACTAATCAGTTATCTTTGGTTTGACTGTTCCATTAGAAGTGAGATACACATACAGTCCCACAAATAGGACTTAATAGACTAAAATCTCAGTATTCACCTTACAAAAGACAATACTGATCATCAAAACATTGTGCTACAAGAAAAATTAAGTTCAAGTACATTGTAATTAGCAAAAACAGAGATGATGATTCATAAAATGACATACAGCTGGGCAAGGAAGTAGCACGAGAAATACAGTGGCAGTTTGGTTACTCATGACCCTCCCTTATCCATTAAAACTAAACCATGGAATCAGAGCCTAAGAGAATGTCAGTAAAATGATGTGACATTTCAACCTTCAAGTAGATAACGACGACCACCTGGTTCATTTATACACCGTCCAGTTTTACACTTAGAAGATGAATATAGTGAGTTAATAAAGGACCCACACAATAACAGTCGCAGATTATCTTTCATTGAGGTCAAAATATTACAAGACCTTGTATAGTAGACTCAATTCCTTGGTATTCATGAAGATTTTGTAAATTTCTGAGTATAATCATTTTCACATTAAGAGGTAATCTTAAATTAGTTAAGCTCAGTAGTAAATTTCACAATGTAATTCACGCAGTTGCATAAGCAAGATACTATGTAATAAAAGCACCATTTATCACTAGGACAGTCTTCAATGATACAAATTCATCTGTATTCATATTGATGATCATGGATAGCTTACGGAAAACGATGATTACATTTATGTGCCTTCAAAGTGAACAACTAACATACATAACTTTCTCTCCATTATGATTGACACACGCACTCGCACACGCACACGCACACGCTATGGCACAAACAAGTACTTTTTAACATTTCAGACTGCCGTGATACCATTACTAGGTAGTATTATCTATGAGGCTGTGATGTGCAAGATCCATGACACATTACATTGCCTTTATCATACCACAGCACATGAGATTAACTAACTATTTTTTAATATTTTTTGCAATGAGAATAACATTTCTGCAAAGCTACGAGTCCTGACAGAGTGACTACAATGTGTTCAGACACGTCACATTGAGCATTAAAAATTTCTTACCGTGAAAAATTACTTTAAATCTTTCACACACTCTGAATTTTATCTGAATTTTATGTACGTACTATAAAAATAATTAACTTTTTTCTGATTTAGTTTACAAAGATGTTTCCTTCATAAAAAAATAGTACTATATGTTATTTGTGACATTTTTGTTAATTTTACAGCTTGGCAGTGAGGGCAATGCTTGGGTCACTGCCGCTGCACAGCAAGGCACTCGGGGCACAGCTGCGTGTACTCCTTCATCAGAAAGGCATCACAGGTATTACTAATAAGTAGTTAGTCAATATTCTGGATCATATCAATATAATTTAACACTGCTTTTCTCCAGCATAATTTGCAAAAAAATTAATAAATAATATAAAATTAAAACTAAACCAGTATTTTGAATTGCTATGAATAAATAACAGAGTACTTTAGGTGGATAAATATATAATGAAATGGCAAGCTTATGAAATAAGACTAATTCTGATATATGACATGATTAACATACTAAGGATGTGTCAAAACTAATAGATAAGAATAATGTCATGTAATGTTGATTGATTGAAAATGCTTGACATCCTTGACATATTAAATTTTTCGGCAAAAAATTTACTCTTCTATATATATAGAAATTATTAATATATTGGTTTCCACCCAAAGACACTCTTCTGGGCAGCCGTCCTGCCTCCTGGGTCTATGGACATTGTGCTTTGTTGTTGTTTGTTTCAGATCTAAATATTACTAATCAATTAATCAGTATACAGTGAACTCCAAAACAAAATGCCAAGAAAATGCATTAAAGCAATGTAGCAAAAGATATGAAGTACATGTATAGCAATACAAATTATCCTCACTCCCTAGATAATATATTACATGATAGTTAAGTCCGGAGACCAAGTCGAAGAACAGAGGCCAGCTCCGAGATATATTTTAGAAGCTTAGCAATCACAGTCTAGAAGTGTAAGTCCTAATTTCGTGATTCATGTTATCAGTTGCAGCCCAGCCACTCACTAGTTTGTACACCCAGGGATGGATGGAAGGCACAGCCACAGTGCAGAACATGTCGTGGACGTGTCCTGACAGGCATCTCATGAGAATTGCTGAACTTTGGTTTTAACTTCCATCCAGGCAGGTGGCGAAGAAACTATGGAATGACTGTTGCTTTGTGACAGACCAGGTAGGCAAAGTTGCTAATTATTACTTCCCAATGCTGCGCCTTGAATAAATACACTCTTAATACTAATTAACAACACTAATTATTCTTATTAAGACTGGCAATGTACAGTATTTGCAATAAGAGATGTGCTCACTCCTGTTAAATGTTTCAAAGTGAAACTTCTTCCGTCAGTTCAGGATGAATCTTTCGGAAGTTTCCCTTGAAGTGATCTTAGAGTTTTACAAGTGTTGTTCAGTTTCACAGTCACTATTTATTTTTACTTCACTTATTTTTCTATATAGCAACCCAGTGGTAAAACGGTGAGCACGATCAGCTCACAGTTGAGAGGCCTGTGAGGTCCAAGAGGACATGGGTTCGAATCCCTAGCCAGGTGGAGGCATGGAATGGAGGTCGAGGAGTTGTGACCTCAAAATCCCAATTGATGCAATGCTAAGAGGAGCAAGCATGAGCAAATCACTTTTTTACAGATACTGTACATAGAATATGATTCTTAGAAAGAATATTTCTTTAAAGAATCATATTCTAATACTGGTCATGGATAGGTGAGATGAGTACTTCCTGGTAAGCTTGTGTACATGAAATTAATATATTTGTCAATAATAATGGTAACAGAGACCTGTGGTAAATAATGTAGTGTTCCCTTCAATACACTAAGCAACTCGTGTCCATCATTGAGCTACAATATTCACCAAGGGAAAACACCCGACCTTCGGAGTCCATGAATTACCACGAGTAAAGAAAGAAGAGAACTCGGGTTACACAGACCTCGAATACAATCTCATTTGCATTGAAGCAAAATTACGATTTGTTCAGTAGACCTGAAATATGCACTTCAGTATTTACAATGGATGACGGGAGCCAGCGAGGTTGTCCCATAATGCTTACTTTCCATCTATAACATTTTACTTGTTGAGACTTCCATCATGGTATTCTTCATTAAGTCAAATATGTTATTACAGTAACTTAATTATTGTTTCTTTCTGTTGCCAAATATTTTGACACAACCCTAGGCTGCACACACGGCTGTCACATAATCAGGACTTGTGCATCACACAGCTGACTAGCCATGTTTAGTGTGATCTTCCCTTGTAATGCATTGCAATCGTTGGGGCTGGATATAAAGGGCTTAATTACCGATGGTTTCCAATGACAGCCGAGTCATCTGCCTCGGGTGATGCAGCGTTGATATGTTCCTCAGAGGCATCATGGCATTCATGAAGCCTTAACCCCACACTTCATTTATTGTTTCAGAACAAAGTCTCTCCATCTCATCAGGTTTTGTGGTCACGTGTACTATGGACCTAACGCGCGATACACAAGTGCATAATGAAAGTCTACTGATTCCAAATACATAATTCCCATAAAGCATCATTCTACTCACTCATGCGAGTCAAACTATGAGAAAAATACTATGAACCCATCAGCCAGCCCAGACTACCACTGCAGTGATCCGTGTTTCAGGACAGACAACACACCAAGGAGGGGAACACCCTTGTCCCACCCCATGAGCTCATTTTATGAAGCATCATACCTCACTGGATTCAATGTGACCATAAAGTGACATTAATGTTCACTACATTAATACCATTGGCTGCCTCGGCTTTGTCTCGATGGAACACCGATTGACCTGTCTGTCATCAATGCAGAAATGCAGCCAAGTAAACGCGTTATACATGATGAGATATATCAAGGCTGAAAAACGATGATGTAGTAGCTAAAAATTCTGTTCACCTGTAGTAATTGCACTCAAACAACGAGAATAACTTTCATAAACCAGAAGGTAACACCGATTTGTAAAATTTTCCCCTTTGATAAGTATATATCTTAACATTTGCAACATCTGTATCTTCTATTGCATCAACGTTTCTCATTCAATTGTATACAACTCGTCTATTGACACGCAGTCCTGAAAATGTAGAAAGGAAATACTACACGGAATAAGTGTTTGAACATCCCAGAGCCGAGACAACCACCAGATTGTTTGTAGCCAAGACGGTGGTTTTCCGAGATCATGTCACTTGATGGCCAGGGCAGATCATTGATGGCCAGGGCAGATCAACTCAGGTGCTTGTTAGCACATTCACCAGCCAGCACAAGGCAACCACATTGTATTGGAACATCGCTAAACACTACAAGCTTGCAACCACAGTGCTGACCAGTTGTATTAGGAACCATTGGCGCATCTTTGCTCCCTCTACAGGCCCTGCATTACCTCTTGCAGCAGGAAAATAAATAAGTGGTCCTAAGATATCCATAACCACAGGCCACTGTCTACTTTATGCTCAGAAAATGTCTGATCAACTGCCTCCCTACACCCAGTAACGAAAGGGAAGTGTCATTTGAAGCCTGAAACTTGGGTTTGCTCAAGTAAATGCATTCTATATTATAATACTATATCATGGAAGCATTTTCTTCTGTTCAAGTAAATGCATTCTTTACTAGAATTAATATATAATGGAAGTAATTTTTCTAATGTTTAAATTGAGCAACGTCCTCCTATAAAGACCCTGTCAGCCAGCACGCCGTGACGGTTGACTCACTACTGTGGAGGGTTTACAATTCTCATCTTCCCTCTATGGGAACAAACGCAGGGATGCAAATATTTGTCAATCGTGATTTTAGTGGCTGTCAACAAATCCTGACACTGTACATAACACTTCATCAGCTCCTGCTGACAGTCAAGCTTTGTCTGGAAGGATTTCATCATCCTTCTAAAAGCTGCAAGTTTCATGAAAAAGTACATTTTCATGGAAATAATGAAATACATGAGTCTCATTAGAATCTTCCATTAGATTCCATGAGCTGAAACCATCAGTCTCAGGTTGTCCTCATGAACATAATCTCAGTGTGAGTCATGAGCAATGAGATTCATATCTCGCTGAGAACAGACTCCGTTAGATTCACAAAACCCAAAGGTGCATCAAATATCAGATAACATCTTGAAGTGGCTTTGTGATATCCTTTGGAGTTTTAAGTTGATCTGCGTCTTCTAAAATTATGAGTTCCGTTTTGTTTTCCTCGTTATTATTCAAGTGATTCATATCATTTTTCTTAATAATATTCTCTTGATAAACCTTGTTATTATGATCGTCTCTTTCAGAGCTCCTGTTATCTGGAGTCTGAACGAAACAGGAAGACCCTTGCGGGGGGAGACTGAAGAGGTTTTGTATTCTGCTGGAAAGATTTAGTTTGGTTGTGGGTGAAGCCCGTCCAGGGGTGTCACTAGACGGTAATGATTTTAATTTCAGTAATATTTTCTCTTGTCCTGTGTTGCCTTGTGATCCTGCAGGGTCCTGTTGAAGGGAAAGATTACCCGTCATTAACATGTCCGGGGGGTGTGACGGGTAAACGTTTTTCTCATCATAGAGTGATTTGTTGTTTCTCAAGTCACTTTGTTGTGTTGGCTTCCCTTTCATATTTTGTGACAAGACTTGCTGTTCTTGAAGTGATGAGTATTCTTTAACATCTGTCACGTTTGCCCTTTTGTCCTTGTACTCTGCAGAATTCTTTGACATGCTATAAGGAGGTGATTCCGTCTCATTAGCAGACGTGTTCTCAAACGATGGAATATTTCCCATCTCCCATTCCCTTCTGAGGCGAGCCAGTATGCTCGGCGTGTCATCCGTATCACACTCTGCCTGGCAATCTGACATGGGTGCAGATTTTCTGTAACCGTGTCCAACACTTGAATTAGCGCGACGCACCAGGACGGCAGCGTTGTGTCTGTTGCTGCTGCGCACGCTGTTGCACTTCCTGCACGCAACAGTCGGGTGGTGCGAACTGCGACACATGGGAGGCCGAGGCAAAGGCACGTCTGCGGAGAGATTGGCAGTGCTCGGAGGCAACATTTCCCGCTCGGCGTCAACGGGCGAGTTATCTGATATTAAAGGAGGTGATTCACGTTGGGGGGGATAAAAAGCCTGTGCCTGTAGTGCATTATTGGCCGCCTGCGTGGGGAGCACCTCGTGGCGGCCGTGGTAGGGCGGAGGGGCGCCGCGGGGTGCCCCTCCGCCCGTGGCCGATGGGTGACTCATTAGATTTTGTGATTGTGTCGTGTTTAAAGCAGAGATTTCACTTTTGAGGGGAGCCATAGTGGTGAGCTCGGCCGGGTAGGCGGGAACAGAATCATACTGTGGAAGGGCAAGGTCATCGTGGGCATTGGTCTGTACAGCACGTGGCTGGTCTGGTCCCTTGAGTGTGTGGCGTGACATGTCACTTGAGGGATGCCGCAATGAGGGACGCATTTCTACACTCGCCAGTAGTGGCTGGGAAACCTTGCCTTCTCCAGCTGCAGAGCTTGAATTAACCAATCCTGGAAAACACACCACACGCAGCTGCAATGAAATATTTTGTGTCACCACCAGAAAGAGGACAGTAAGAGGGGAAATGGCCAATCCTGTTCTCACCTAGTCCTCATTTCTACCACTAGCGTTTCTTTGTCACCAAAATATAATAGCTCACATGTGATTTATCTCTTTAGTAGTCTATTGTCCATCTATCATTCATTCCTTAGTTCCTGAAATATGACAAACTTGCATATGATTTACCCATTTACTATTAAAATAATCTATTGTCCATTTTCCTGATGTCTTTCTCTTCCTACCTAGCTTTCATGGCTCCTGTCAGTGGTCTACAACCGAAGCAAGAAGGGGTCAGCGCATCCGCCACACTGAAGCAATGATGACCTAATTAATGTCAGTGCCAGTAGCAAGATTGCTTGATTCTGATGAAAATGTAAATGTGAGCATTTCAATTAAGTCTTAATTAGGATCAATCTAATTGCAGAACCAAAGGATGAAACAATAGTCCTGTAAGTGACCTTTATATAAAAAAAAACATTAAAACTACTATGATGTAACATCCTTGTATAACTACGCATTTTTTATCCAAAAGAATTTTAAGCTAAGAACTAAAAGCCATCTACTACTACAGCTACAGAATGACTGCATTATACGAGCATTCCTGAATTGTAAACTAGATGATAGGAGATGGAGGAGTTTGCACCGTACACCGCTAAGTGTGGCTCGCTGCAGAGCCTCGGCGCCCCATGGCCAGCCAGGGAGGAAGGCCACTTGTCTGAGTGCCATAACTTTGCCACGGCGTGTTCTTTGTGCCCTCAATTACACCCACAAACATGGGGGGAAGTATACTACTCCACAGGACAAAAGGCTCATACACTGGCCCTGAGTGAGTAAAATGTGAAAATTACAGACATTTGTGAATGTGAGGCACTCAAAGGTTGCGTTGCGTTGCGTTCGTCACTGCTGGTCGCCATCTTAGAGCCTGATGGAACACACAGCGTCCGAGTGTTCAGTCTCATGAGAGGTGTTCCTGAGCAAGGTTTGGGTGGTGGTTCAATGTGGGCTTCAAGATGGCAGTCAGCAGTGGTGAATGCAAATGATAGCCTTTGATTGCTCCACACATTCACAAATGTCTATAATTTTCACATTTTTCACCTTCAGGGCAAGTGTATGAGTCTTTTCCTCCTTCATGGTGGGACTTCAGATCATGTTACTTCTTGGGTGCAGCTGGGACGCAAAAACATTCCCACCACAAAAAACTACATAACACTCGGACAAAGACACTTTTTCTCTGGCCGACAATGGGGCGTTGAGGCTTCATAGTGCGCCACGGGAAAATTGCCTGACACCACCCACTGGGACTGGACGCTGCCATAAGGATTTGGCAGTGGTTGGAGGTGAAAATATTTCTACCACATATTGAAGGGGTAGTCTTATCTTCTATAGATCAGTGGCTATGGTGGTAAAGAAGACACAGAATGAGGCAGGTGCACTTCATAATCTCTATAACATTTCTGCAAGGTTCGTTCTTCAGAGGGATGGGGACCACACCGCCATATAGATATATCCTGGAGGATCCCCCTTGCTGGATGCCTTAGAAGGGTGTTCATCAATGAGGAACTTTCTGAAAAGCTAACGCCACTAGATGTCTCTAGGGCTGTCACTTCTGCACTTTGAGCCTAAATCGATTTCAATTTTATCAATCAGAATTACACTTCAATACAACAACGGAAACAGTTCTTAATAAAAATGTAGTTTACTGTTTAGTGAGTGACAGCGCTAGACATCTGGTGGCGTTAGCTTTGAAAGTACCCCATCGTTCTGTTCCCACTTCCCTCCTCGGCGACCAGTCTGCTCACGGCGATCAACGATTCACGAACTTGTCGATGCCGTGAGCAGACTGGTCATCTAGGTGGCGAGGAGGGAAGCGAGAATGAACTGACAGGCACCCTTCCGAGACAGCCAGCAAAAGGATCCGTCAGGAATATCTATAAGGCTTTCTTAAGGAGTCTGGTACCATTCCCTCGTGAAAAATGCCTCTTGTTGAAACATTAGCGATAATAAAAGTACTCATGGCTCATTCTGTGTCTTCTTACCACCATAGCCACTTATCAATGTCTTCATATATATTTATATATATTTATATATTTTATATATATTTATATATATATATATATATATATATATATATATATATATATTTCAACTATTGAAGCGTCTGGCAAAGGTAGAACTAGAAAGGCACCAAAGACCAAAGTATTTAAATCCCCTGTATAGTCAAGCTCTACCTACAATCTACTGCTCTACGAAGGTTTACTAATGAATGTTCTGGCCAGGAAATATGGAAAATTTAGGTCAACTAAACAAGAAGGGCTTGCATTGACATGAGCAACAGGGTAGAGAAAGCATGTAAAGATTGATAATGAGATTAGAAGAATAAAAGCAAAGTTCAATTAGTCAATCATATAAATCATTGTAGTTTTATAAATCATAAACGTTTGACTTTGAAAAGCAGTTAACTTCCATCAAATCATATGTTCACATCAAGTATAAATACAGTTCATGAAGCATTAAGCACAGTACAGTAAACACTCTCTAATTCGAACTTTCGGCTAATTCGGCCTGGGTCGAATTAGCCCCTCCCCGCAATTAGTTCAAATTAAAGAGGTCGAACCCGTATAATTCAAACTTTCGACTAATTTGACCAGGTCTCCCCCCAATAAGTTTGAATTAGAGGTCGAACCCGTATAATTCAAACATTCTGCTAATTCAACCCAGGTCTCCCCCGAATTATAGTCTGGGTTTTTTTATGAGGTGAAAAATCCTGACCCCTTGCTGCTTACTGACTGATATTTGATGCCAGGAGAAGAGAATAGTATGCTTCTTCTAAAATTCAGCTGTATTTTATCAGAGTTAACCATATTATCAGGTAAACATAGACAACATAAAGGGCTCTGGTCAACATTATCTGGCTCTAGTCAGACCTCACCTAGACTATGCGGTTCAGTTTTGGTCTCCATATTACAGGATGGGTATAGCCTTGTTAGAATCAGTGCAGAGAAGGATGACCAAAATTATTCAAGGGATGCGTAACTTTAGTTATGAGAAGAGATTGAAGCTATTAAAGTTACACTCACTCGAGAGACGCAGAGTAAGGGGCGATCTGATAGAAGTTTTTAAGTGGATAAAGGGATTTAATAAAGGAGAGGTAGGAAACATTCTTACGGCTATTAACCAGGGTAGAACAAGAAGTAACGGATTCAAGCTGGAAAAGCGTAGATTTAAAAAAGAAATAGGGAAAAACTGGTTCACAAATAGGGTGGTGAATGATTGGAATGAACTCAGTAGACAGGTAGTTAGTGCGCAGTCATTGGGGAGCTTTAAAGAAGGGCTGGATAGGTTCATGGATGGGGATGAAAGGTGGATGTAGGTAGTGTTAGGTAACAGAAACTACCACGTGTAGGCCTCACGGCCTCTTGTAGCTTCCTTATTTTCTTATATTCTTATGTAACATTTTAAGCATGGGAGATAGAATGGAATTTTCGCCTCGTTAAAAAAAATACTCTAGTTCGAATTAGAGAGGGTTTACTGTGTTGACATCCCACGCACCTTGCCGAGCATTGGGTCTTCACTGTCTAGGAGCAAGTCGTCGGGTCCGGCAGTGTCAGAGTGGATCGCCGCCGCCAAGAACTGGCTGCCCCCGTGGCTGCCGTCCATCCTCCTCCTCTCCACGCCCTGCTCTCGGCAGCGACCCACAGAGCCCAGGGAGAGCAGGTCTTGGCCCAAACTCACTAACAGTAAAGACAATGTTAATTAACACTGAAAATATAATCTTATAAGTCAAAAATACCTGCAACTACTAACTCACTAACAGTAAAGACAATGTTAATCAACACTGAAAATATGAACTTTTAAATAAAAAATATCTGCAACCACAAAATGAAAGAATTATTTAGTGGAGATTGATTGATTGATTTAATGCCAAAAAGGGGGAAATGTGCCAGACATCAGAGGTCGTATGGCACTGTGGCAAAGCATAAAAAAGGGGAGATTTAGTGATGACATGTATCCTATGTTGTATGACAGCATTTTTTTCCTTCAAATCACATTGACAAGAATACCTATTTTAGCTATGAAATAAGTTCCTGAGACTATATGAAACAATAAAAAATTCATCTGAGCAGAATAATGTTCACTGGCTTGTTAAAAGTTAAGTTATGTATTAGTGCTCTTTGGATCACATGGGAGTAAGCTATGGGACTAGGGTGAATGTTTGATCTGGGCAGAAAAAATAAGTCTTGTTTTAAGCTTTAGAATACATCTCAATAATGTTCTATCTTGTGGCTAAGTCTAAGTCATTACATATACTGTGCGCGTAAGTAAAATAGTAAAACCGATGCATGCACTGGTAAAGCAAGGTAATAAGGGATATAAATCATGAAGCAAATAATAAGTTCATAAATAAGCTAAATAATTCTTCACAAGCAGGATTCAACAGAAAACTTCAAAAATACTTAGGGGAAAAACTTCTCTAAATAAAAGCAAACAAATTCTGACACAAATTAAACAAAACTAAAATAATCTGGAATCATAACAACAATATCTACCTGACTAAAAGATACGAAAGAAGTGTTGAATGGCTCACCTACGACATTCAAAGGAGGTTTATGTGAACAGGCAGGCAGGCAGGCAGTTAAGTGGGCAGACAGCAGGCAGATGGACAACATACATTCTGCTCACAAGTCACAAAACATTAAGCAGATGCACAACAGATGGTTCTTCAGGGGACCAAAAAATCACAACATGCAGCAGTAAGACGACACATGGACATTGAACACACATCAACGTCAGCATCATGACATGGAAGTCCGCACAACACAACACATAACCTCAATCAGTACAGTGAGGTAAGGTGTGACATTCACTGGGAGAAGCTTTGTGGCAGTTAGTTTTCTCTTGACCATGAATAGCTTGGTAGTCAATACGTCAAATGTACACATATTACAATCACAGACAGATAGCTATTTTAACATATAGGCTCTCTCTCAGGTACCCAATATCTCTGCTTTAAATAATACTGACTAGAGCCAGTACCAGGATATTGTGTACACTGATCATGAGCTCACAGCCTGCACATCAAAAGCCTGCAATGTTCCTGCTCTCCTCTCACTACAGGAGTATTTCACCCAGCTCTTCATCACGCCGGGGAGTACCTGGGGCGCTGCAGCCGACCCCACCACTGCCCAGCCCACTGCTGCTGTGGGAGTGCGCGGTGGACGCCTGGCTGCTGTGACCCACGCTGTGACCCACGCTGGTGTTGCTGCTGCCCGGCCCTTCCAAACTGCAGATAAAGAAATCACTGCATTTGTAGGCATTACAAAATTTGTAGTGTTGAAAATGAAGTGCTTGCATGCTAATATTGGGGAGGCGGTAGCAGAGTGGTTAGCGTCACTGGGTGGCGTTCTCGAAGACCCGAGTTCGATCCCGAGTGAGAACAATAAATCCACTTAAAATTATTCTGCACTAATTATTCCTAAGAACGCCCACATGCCCTGCCCATTAACTCTACCTTCGATTGCAAGTGCATTGGAGGACACAGGGGGGCGGCATGAGCCTCTAATCACAGGCGTCACTATAACAATCCTGCCTGCGCCACCACGGGCGAGGGTCAACCATCACAGCCCTCAAGTGAACCTCCAGGGCCTACCATCCCACCCCTGGAGCTCACTGCCTACAGGTGCTATAGGTCAAGATGTAAAAAATAATAATAATAATAATAATAATAATTTCTGGACTGTTACAGTTTGCCAGTGTTACAACTCACTCTATATCCAAACCAGTTATCCATTAGGTAAATGGGTACTTTGATAGGAACAAAATCATCCCAAGTAGGGTCTCCTGTTTTGGGGGTTTCTTAGCATCCCGGGATTCCGGGACAAATCAGGATATTTCCCGGGATCCCGGGATTTTCCGCATCAGATAATATTTGTACTAACAAACGCTGTGCTAAGTGTGAACCCCACATACTTCATTAGTGTAGTTTCTTTCAGTGATGCCAACCCCAAAAATGTCTTCGCCCTACACAGACAATGAAAACGCCCTACATTTCACTTCATCGCCCTACGGCTCAAGATGAAAATTGACATTTGTCAATATAACAAGGTTTCCATAACCTTTGTATCATAAATTATAATACCATACAGCAGTGCAACGCATGCTTTTCTTTATACGGATATTTTTGTAATGAAACACCGGTAAAATATAGCTTATTGCAGCCTACCGTACCACTGAATGAGACGCAACGATGATTATGATACGAATTGCAATAAGTGGATATCCACCTTCAATAGTTCCACATAGAACGGCAGCATGCTCCCGTCATTTAGCTAGACCTGTCATATATCCCTGTTCATACTTACAGCCACACCAGCAGCCCAGCAGCTGATGCGATAAATCAGCTGCCAGTCACTCATTAGTTATCATTTAACCAGATTTTCCAGGGGGTAATAGAAAATGTTAATTGATTAAAAACTACTATTTTTTTTTTTACATATTTCTTTTCCGCTTAAATGATTTATATTTTGCTGCAAAGTAAATATCAAACACTAAATTCAAAATCGTCCTACTTTTAGCTCAGTTTCTGTATAATCGCCCTACGGCCCTACAAGCCATATGATGCTGAAACGCCCTACGGTTGGCAACACTGGTTTCTTTATATAATTTGAAAGGCAATTGAATTGATAAATTTTATGACACTGAAGCAATATTCTCTTTATGAACTTGCATACTGGTGCAGAAATAGGTAGCTACATAATCTGAGTAAATAAACCAAAATTTTGATGATCTAATCTCACTACAGCCATAAAAGAAACTCAGACATTGGGAATGGCATTCAGTTAGCCATTATAAAAGAATAATAATTATATATTTACTGGAATGGCATTCTACAAAAAACTAAAGAAACACTTGAATGATATAAAAAAGTGGAAAAAAAAGATAATAGCATAAAATCAGTGCAAATCTGAGATAAGGAACAACAATAAGAATCCCGGGATTTGAACCAATTTCCCGGGGAAAAAACACGACCCCTTACGCCCGGGATCCCGGGAAGGAAACCCTGCCACCCAGTGCTGTCCTCAGTTGTCCAGCGGGCCAAGGTTATTAATCTAATGCCTTTCATATTAAGGGCTGAACAAGCTCATTTTAAAATTTCACACTAACCTTTTACCACTGCTAAGTGTTGTTCTCATGAGTGCCTTCTGGTACAACACCTCTTTCTCTTCCACTCTTCTCTGCAACGCTCTTATCATGGCGTCCCGTTCAGCAATATGACTTTCTAGTTCCCGATTTCTGAAACGGAAAGTGTAAAAAAGACGTTATCGTCAGCCTCTTCGGAAAAACCTAATCTATCTTCAATCGAGCCATCAAATGTCTGATAACATGGATATGACATTCAAAACATTATTTAACCTTTTTGTGCCGAAGTACTAATACACTGTAAAACATTTTCAAGACTTGATATAGGAACATTTTTTCGCACACATCACAACCATTTTCGTGATGAGCACATTCTTACTACATTAAAAATTATAGCAAATAAAAAAGTACGACAGTTACTTAGTCTGAAACTTATCAGCGTCCTACATGTGAACAGCATGAACCTCAATTGATAAAGAATCTATGATATCACCATAAAAAATAACATGGGCACAAAATAAAAGTAAATCCATATCACCAAACACATACAGTTAGCGCCACTCGACTTTAGAACTTTCGGTGACGTGAGCGTCATATTTCAAAAACTGGTAACCTCCCTTTTTCAGTCTGTAAAGGGGCCCGGGAGAAAATGACTACATGGCAACTTAGGGTAGCCCCTCACTCATCTCCACGGATAGATTTGAATTATTTAAAGGGTCCAGTGTTTGACAAAATATTGTTAGAAGGAGGATTATCTCACCGACCGCTCATTGTTTTGGCTTATAAAACGGTTGTGTTCGTTCTACACTTTGTATTCTACTGTGCTAATGCGCGATGCCTGGGAAATATACAAGCCATGATGACATAGTACGAGTAATAGAGTTGCATAAGAACGATGAAACAAATCGATAAATAAGCCGTATAACTAGTGTCAACGAAAAGACAGTGAGTGTGTTGGTGAAGAAATGGCACGGTGAGGAATGCCAGGATATCCCTCACCACAAACATGGGGGTGGACCAGACAAAAAAGTTTCTAACAATACTTTACATATTATCAAAAGACAGTTGTATATAAATCCTCAGTTTACTGTCTTTTGATAATATGTAAAGTATTGTTAGAAACTTTTTTGTCTGGTCCACCCCCATGTTTGTGGTGAGGGATATCCTGGCATTCCTCACCGTGCCATTTCTTCACCAACACACTCACTGTCTTTTCGTTGACACTAGTTATACGGCTTATTTATCGATTTGTTTCATCGTTCTTATGCAACTCTATTACTCGTACTATGTCATCATGGCTTGTATATTTCCCAGGCATCGCGCATTAGCACAGTAGAATACAAAGTGTAGAACGAACACAACCGTTTTATAAGCCAAAACAATGAGCGGTCGGTGAGATAATCCTCCTTCTAACAATATTTTGTCAAACACTGGCCCCTTTAAATAATTCAAATCTATCCGTGGAGATGAGTGAGGGGCTACCCTAAGTTGCCATGTAGTCATTTTCTCCCGGGCCCCTTTACAGACTGAAAAAGGGAGGTTACCAGTTTTTGAAATATGACGCTCACGTCACCGAAAGTTCTAAAGTCGAGTGGCGCTAACTGTATAATCTCGCATCCCTTTGCCACAATGGTAACACCTGGACCACTGGACTGACCTTGCTTCATACTCAGCTTGTTTCTTGCTCATATTGTGAATCTCCTCCATCTGGCGCAATTTATCTGCCTTGGCCTGACTAAACGACCGCTCACTTTCATGATTGCTCTTCTCCAAGGCAGCAATTTTGGAGTCCCTGAAACAATAAGTTATAATAATTTCCAGATGAAACTTGTTTATATCACACATGCAAATAAGCATTCAAATGAAAGCAGAAAAAAAGAAAATGTAGGAACCAAACATTTCTAAGCTTAAGGTTTTCTGACACTAACAACTGGCAAGAAAATGTGGATTGAAGGAGCCGAGTACAGTGCTGAGAGTAAGGCGATTGAGGTGGTTTGGGCACATGAATAGAAGAGAAGGAGGTGAGGCATGTGGGAGAGCTGTTAGAGTGGAAGTGTCAGGTCGCCGTCCACCGGGCAGGCCAAGGAAGACATGGAGGCAGTGTGTTGAAGAGGATCTGGCAGCATTGGCCATTGAAGAAGTTGAGGCAATGGATAGAGATAGTTGGAAGCGTATCATCGGCCGTCTAACCTCATAAAATATTAACCCCCTTGAGGCCCATCACGTAATTCCCATTGTAATTTGGGTATTATTAGACAATTTTAATTAATATTAGCAATATTTGATAGATATGACAAGTATAGTATCCTTGTCCATTAGTTAATTTGGTATATGAAGCTACTTTTCGTAATTCTAAGGCTAAAAACAAACTATTTTATGTAGCCAAGGAAAGATCTGGGCGTGAAGGGGTTAAGGGAAAAACTGACGTTAAACAGAAGGAAGAAGAAAACAATGGTGACAGTCAGGGTGATGTCAAGATGTGTTCTATCCTCGGCGTGCCCCAAACACTTACAGAAATAACAATTACAGAATCAAAAATGGGGACAAAAAAGGTTAATCAGTAGTACTATAACCATAGGTGGGCGTTATCGGGTTATCGGTTATCCGATAAAAAATTTCCCGCGTTATCGATTCATCGGTATCGCCGATACTTTTGGTTCCAAGCTAGCGATAATCAATAATTTTATTTTTTGGTTCCAGTTTAGCACAGGGGCGAGCCGCACGTGCCTTGGAGGCAGAAATAGGTAGGTCCGAGCTGGGAACCAAACAACGGTCTAAACCCAGTTAACCGTCCAGCGCCGCGGTGGAGCGCTTGTTCTCCCTTGGCAAGGACACCAACAGGGCCAAGAAGAGCTCCCTGTCTGATGAAAACTTCAACATGCTCATGTTTATGAAGGGGAACATGCTGCAGAACCTGGTCTAGACTGTGGCGGTGCTAAAGACATTTTTAGTAGTTTAAACTTTCAAATGTAGTTATTTTACTTAAAAACAGTACTTTTCATTAATGAAGAGACAGGATAAACATTGAATTTAGAAGATATTAGTGTGCAAAAGGTAAATGAAGGGTTTTCTAACAGTTTACTGATAGCATTTAAGATTTTTTATTTAAAATATCAATATCGTTATCGCTAGTATCGGAATTTTGGATTTGTCGATTTATCGGTTATCGCCTTATCGGGCGATAAATTTATCGCCAGTTATCGATTATCGGTTATCGCCGATAAGGTTATCGTTATCAATTTATCGGTTATCGTAATAAATTTTTTCGTTATCGTGCCCACCTATGACTATAACTATGGTGATAGAAGTGATAGATAGTGAGGAAGAAGAAAAACAACAATGGTGATAGTCAGGGTGATGTCAAGATGCCCCACCCCAGACCCTCACTTAGGCATGGAGGCGGCGTCGATGGCCAGCTGGCGCATGGCAGACTCCTGGAGGTAGCGCTGCTCCCACTTGGTGACCTCGCCCTCCAGGATCATGATCCTCTCCTCCTTCTCCCTGAGCTCCCGCTGCAGGTCGCTGATCTTGCTCCCGGGGTCTTCCTGAAATATTGAAGTGGCTTGAGAGAGAGAGAGAGAGAGAGAGAGAGAGGGAGAGGGAGAGAGAGAGAGAGAGAGAGAGAGAGAGAGAGAGAGAGAGAGAGAGAGAGAGAGAGAGAGAGAGAGAGAGAGAGAGAGAGAGAGAGAGAGAGAGAGAGAGAGAGCGAGAGAGAGCGAGAGAGAGCGAGAGAGAGCGAGAGAGAGCGAGAGAGAGCGAGAGAGAGCGAGAGAGAGCGAGAGAGAGCGAGAGAGAGCGAGAGAGAGCGAGAGAGAGCGAGAGAGAGCGAGAAAGCGAGAGAAAGCGAGAAAGCGAGAGAAAGCGAGAGAAAAAAAAAAAAAGGAAGAGAAAAAGTGTAGAGATAGAAGTGGGCAGAATTTTAGAGAGAGAAAGAGTTGTCTTCCACTTATTCCTCACCCCTATAATATTAATTTGCTACGAGGCACATATCTTAAGTTTCTTTGCAAATTTCTACTTTTCTCTATTTTTTCCCCTCCATGCACTAAGCCTTTGCAAGTAAAAGTTTAAAAAAAAATGAAGTTTAAAAAAAAAAAAAAAAAAAAAAAAAAAAATAATAATAATAATAATAATAATAATAATAATAATAATAATAATAATAATAATAATAATAATAATAATAATAATAATAATAATAATAATAATAATAAAATAATAATAATAATAATAATAATAATAATAATAATAATCTGGATATAATTAATCTTTGCACAAGAGTCAGGACCGAAATATCTCACCTGCTTTGATCCGAAACGCAATGCTTCCACCTCTTTCTCTAATTTGTAACGTAAATTCTTCTCCGACTGTTCCCTCTTATCGGCCGCCAACTGGAGGGACACGATGAACCGCTTCAGCTGGCCGGCTTGCTCCACTATGTTCTGCTTCTTGCGTAACTGTGGGAATACAAACTTTCTTTAGTATGTGTATCATAAACCACTAGCTTCTGTATTCTAACATTCTAACATTCATAGAAATATTCCTTCTGTTCAACAAAAAGCAGGCCAAACAAGAGGAAACAAAGAGAACATTGTTATCGATGTGGCACAAAAGAAAAAGTATCATAAAGCAGCAGCACCAGTAACAAAAGCACCAGTAACAAAATAACAAGATAAAATCACTAAGATAACAAAACTTTCACTTCTTCTATAACATCACCATTCACTTCTATAGTTTCTACCTCTTCTGTCAGTTCCCATCATATGCCTTTCTCTGGCAGTAAAAGGTTTGTGTTATCCTAATCACTGCCTATTACTAACATCATACTCATAATACCAGGGCAGGGATGCTCGAAAATCCCTCGTAGGGGACAACTTATGAGTGTGTGGCTACAACAACCTTACGAGGGTGGGCTGAGGTTGATGCTCGTACCGAACCGTCACTCCCGTACGGTGATCGGTGGCCTCTGGGTGGGGAATATTAGGGATATTCTAGGGATATGTGTGGGGAAATTCTGCTGACCAATCACAGAGCAGCGCCTCGCATGAACTTTGTGTCAGGGAGCCCGAGAAATAAATTTAAAGAGACACTTCAAATGCCGCTAGACTGTTACAGTGTGTGTGTGCGTGTGTACGTCAGACATCTGACACCACCAACACCGCATCATTATAGTGGCCAAACTTGTATGATGAACTATACGTTTTGATTCAAGAAGTCGAACCGATATATATATATTTAATATATTAGGTTTGCCCTGATATGAATTTATTACAAGTATAGGTATTGTATGTTAAATATGATATATATGGAGTCAATGATGCAATAAACACATCACATTTCAAACAGCAAGCATGAAATGGCTCTATAATACACAATAAACATAAAATATAGTGATACAACTTGTATTTTGTTGTTTGTTGATGTCTAGTCGCTTCAAATCTCACTCCCTTAGGGAGTTAATGGTCCCGACCACCCTTAGCCTCGCGGTCCCGTAGCAAGGGAGAAAACGGTTTGAGCATCACCCGTAGAGGCGCTACGAGGTAAAAGCCTCGTAGGGTAATACTTACGGTCCCGTAACTCTTTCGAGCATCTCCCCCCAGGTCAACATTAGAAATAAGCATACCTCTTCCTCCAATTTCACAACATTGGCCTGGGAGTTGGTCAAGGCAGAGTCCAGGATGTCAATGTGTGAGCGCTGTTCGTTTAAAGTTTGTTTCTGTGCAGTCAACTCAATCTCCTGTCGTTCCTTCGCAGCAATCAGCTCTTTATCTGAAACAGGCCATGACTATTACCAAACATGTATATATTATATTTTGCTTTAGTACTTCAGTTCATTCCCTCATGTCTGTATATTATGTTGTTGTTGTTGTTCCTGTATGCTTTCGGGTGAGAAAAAAAAAATATATTATTATTACACTATTACTATAAAGATATCATAAAATACAAGGCATGATAGAATACTGAGTGGTAAGTTCTTTTTTTTTTTTTTTTTTTTTTTTTTTTTTACATCACAAAGGATTGACCAAGGGCAAAAAAAAAACTTAACAAAAAGTCTGCTTAGTTGCCAGTCCCTATAAAGAAGATAGTAAGAGAATACAAAAAGAGGGAGGTGGGCTAATTTAGTTTAGGTGTCTTGTTACTCCTCTCTTGAAAAAATTTAAGTCGTAGGAAGGTGGAAAAATAGAGTTGCGTTAGTCTGAATCCTTAAAAAGAAAGATACAATATTTAGCAAGTCAAGAACATACTTTGTGATATGAGCTGTGCTATAAAAACATCTCTTTTATTCAGCTCTTTGCGGAGTGTGTCGCTGTTGTCGCTGGGCAGGGGGCGGTTGGCGAGCTGGGTGCTGAACACGTCAATCTGGTCCTTGAGGTCGGCATTCAGCTCTGTCAGCCGCTTGACCTCGGCGTGCAGCTTGTAACGGGCCAGGCGCTCCAGCTGCTCCCGGCGCTCCGAGGACTTCACCAACGCCTGCTGCGCCTCATGCACCTTCACGATCTCCATCTCAAACTGGGGAAAGAAAACAATGGGAAGATAAGAACATGGGAAGATAAGAACATAAGAAAATAAGAACATAAGTGATCTCCATCTCAAACTGCGAACAAAAAACATAAGAACATAAGAACGGAACCTTTACGATCTCCATCTCAAACTGGGAACAGAAAACATAAGAACAGAAGAACAAGAGCCTTCACGATCTCCATCTCAAACTGCGAAAGAAAACATAAGAACGAAAGAAAACATAAGAATAGAACCTTCACGATCTCCATCTCAAACTGGGAACAGAAAACATAAGAACAAGAGCCTTCACGATCTCCATCTCAAACTGCGAAAGAAAACATAAGAACGAAAGAAAACATAAGAACATAAGAACAGAAGAACATAAGAACATACGAACATAAGAACAGAACCTTCACGATCTCCATCTCAAACTGGGAACAGAAAACATAAGAAAATAAGATGAGACGTAACACCAAGAAAGGAGGAAAATAACCAGGATAAAAGTTAGAGAAGGGGAGAAGGGGAGAGAGAATGAATAAGAAAAGCAAGAGTTCAGAACATAAAAACATAAGAAAATAAGGAAGCTACAAGAGACCGTTAGACCTACACGAGGTAGTTCCTGTTATTAATAGTACTATCTAATTCCACCTTTCATCCCCATCCATGAAATTATCCAGCCTTCTTTTAAAGTTCCTTAATGACTCCGCACTAACTACCTGACGACAGAGTCCATTTCAATCATTTACCACCCTATTTGTAAACCAGTTTTCCCCTATTTCTAACCAGTCACTTTTTCTGACCAGTTTTCACTATTTCTAACCAGTTTTTCATTATTTCAAACCAGTTTTTCACTATTTCTAACCAGTTTTTCACTATTTCTAACCAGTTTTTCACTATTTCTAACCAGTTTTGCCCTATTGCTAACCAGTTTTCCCCTATTTCTAACCAGTTTCCCCTATTTCTAACCAGTTTTCCCCTATTTCTAACCAGTTTTCCCCTATTTCTAAGCAGTTTCCCCTATTTCTAACCAGTTTTCCCTTTTCTAACCAGTTTTCCCCTATTTCTAAGCAGTTTCCCCTATTTCTAACCAGTTTTCCCCTATTTCTAAGCAGTTTCCCCTATTTCTAACCAGTTTTCCCTTTTCTAACCAGTTTTCCCTTATTTCTAACCAGTGTCACTTTTTCTAACCAGTTTTTCACTACTTCTAACCATTTTCCCTATTTCTAACCAGTTTGTCTATTTCTAACCAGTTTTTTCCTATTTCTAACCAGTTTTTCCCTATTTCTAACCAGTTTTTTCTCTATTTCTAACCAGTTTTTCCCTATTTCTAACCATTTTTTCTCTATTTCTAACCAGTTTTTCCCTATTTCTAACCAGTTTTTCTCTATTTCTAACCATTTTTCCCTATTTCTAACCAGTTTTTCTCTATTTCTAACCAGTTTTTCCTATTTCTAACCAGTTTTTCCCTATTTCTAACCAGTTTTTCTCTATTTCTAACCATTTTCCCTATTTCTAACCATTTTTCCTATTTCTAACCATTTTTTCCTATTTCTAACCAGTTTTTCACTATTTCTAACCAGTTTTTCTCTATTTCTAACCAGTTTTTCCTATTTCTAGCCAGTTTTTCCCTATTTCTTACATTAACATCTTGACATTAATACCCTGACCATAAAGGTGGTGTTACACATTAATCACTCTCACAAGGTTGAGCAGCCAGGCTCTGTTGATACTGACACTCCATTGAGCATCCAGCACTGGCTATGTGCTGTGTGCCTGATAGGGGGTGAGGCCCGATGAATTTATTATGCATTGAAAGTCTGATATAACAACATAAATTAATCATGTAACTGTAATTCTTGAAAATAGCAATTAGAATATGGAATAGCTGAATATTTTTTGTACATATTCATTCAACACGAGTACAGGCTTTTACATCTCTCTCTCTCTCTCTCTCTCTCTCTCATGCTTACCCTTTGAAGTTTGACAATCTTCCTATGATACAAATCCACTTCCATCTTCAAGGCATTGTTTTCCTGAGCCAATATATCCGCCACTTCCTGCATGGGACTCTCTGGGTGATCAGTCTGTCCCGACACAACTCTGCAAAGGAACATAAGTTTTTTTCAAATCAAATAAGAAATTTTTTTGACACTTGGAATTGTAAAAATGTTCACTTACAATCCCCATTCAAAATTCATGAAGAAAATGACAGTATTCACATCTTGATTTCAACATGACAAAACAGACAACTATAGTCACTGCACGTTAAGCTGCCGAAAATTGGGCCCCCTCACTCCGTCCTTCCGAACCCACGGGAATGGCTGAGGTGTTGGGTGTTCGGGCTTTAGGACGAAACGTGGAGTAAGGCATTCTCACCCAACATCCAACACCTCAGCCAACCCCGTGCATTGGAAAGAAGGGGAGTGAAGGGGCCATATTTTCGCCAACTTAACGCACGGCGACTATAACTGCATCCTTCACCTACTCGGATCCAATTGAAACTAATCATCTATGCCATTGACATTTCATAACGACAAAGGTAATTCACATGTTCACCGTACCTCTGACTCAGCAGCTCTTTGGGACTAGAAGCATCTTTGGTATTATTAATCTTGGTTAAATCAGGTTGCGACTTGGACAAGCTGGATCTTTCACCCGCATGGTTTCCAAACTCCCCTTGTCTCTCCAGCTTTTCTGATTGCTTGGACCTCCAGATGGGATATGCTGGCGGGGGAGGCAAAGTAGTCAACAGATCATAACTTCCACTAGAATCTAAATCAGTATACAAAGGCATCTGGGACATGTCTATCATCCCTGCATTGCCATTTTCTGAGATCAAGTTGATGCCACTGTTCGAGC
Organism: Chionoecetes opilio; assembly: GCA_016584305.1. Classification (NCBI taxonomy): domain Eukaryota; kingdom Metazoa; phylum Arthropoda; class Malacostraca; order Decapoda; family Majidae; genus Chionoecetes; species Chionoecetes opilio. Next base: position 422,566 of record JACEEZ010000211.1, read on the forward strand.
TTGACGCACTCTGATCGCTGCACCCACTGCCCTTCCCCTCCCGTCTTAACAGGTGTTTCAGGATGTCTGACTGATCCAGGTAGGAGGAGGGAATATCCGGCAGGTCAGTGGAGGTCTGGTAGTTCATGGACATGCGTGAGGACAGCTTGGGAGAGCCGGGAATACTGCTGTGGTTCAGGTAAGGCACACGTGTTTTCTGGGAGGGTATAGAGGAGTCCAGGAGAGAGGAGTTAAGTAGTGTCGATGAGAGGATGTTTGATTTTGCACCGGATGACTCAATATGTGGTGTGCTGTTGAGAAGGGAGGAGTTGAGCTTGAGAGATTCCATGTTGAGTTGGTGAGCCTGACTGGTGTACTGTGGAGGTCCTGAGTCTTGGTCGTCAAGGAGACTTCCAGACCTGAAAAACAAATGGCCTCACTTCAAAATGTGAAAATAAGAACATTCAATTAATATGACTGAAATAAAGATTTAAATTTCCTAAGATAGATTAGAATTGATGCTACGGATTGAGACAAAGAATAGATATAGTTGGAAGCGTATCATCGGCCGTCTAACCTCATAAAATATAATGGGAAAAACTGACGTGAAACAGAAAGAAGATTACCGTATTTTACGGCTTATAAGATGCATTTTTTTCCCCCAAAAATACCCTGAAAAACACTCATGCGTCTTCCAAGACGAGTGTTGTAGGAGGTTAGCTTAGGTAGCTATTCAATTCAGCCTCTTATATGATGTAACCTCAGTACATACCTGTTATGAGTATTTAGAATACCATAAGACATTCAAATCAACTGCCAATCTGTCCTCACCCTGTGATGTTTACACGATACTGGCGGGAGCCTCAGCAAATTGGCGCCAATAGCCATAGCGTGTATAAGGAACTTTGTTTGTTACATTAGATGAAAATTTGTATACATATGTAGATGCAGCCACCACAAATACTACAGGCATACAGGAAAATTCAAACAATACATGGTGAGGCACAGGAGGCAGGCAACGTAGTGAGGCATGGGAGGGCATGAGAGGTGCTTGTTTACACTTAGGACGACAAAGCCAGACTCAGCTGATCGGCACATCAGGCAGGCACACAGCTGCGCACCGCCGCAGTAGGGTTTTTCACTCCCGCCGTCCGACCTGCGTGCACATGTTCAGCCAGCCAACATGACGATTTACTTATACTACCGCATACAAGCTAGAAAATAAAAATGGCTGATGAGCAGTGCTGAATGAAGATAATGAATAGTGAGTGTGTTCTTGTGTGAAAATGAATGTATATCGGACAACAGTTTTTTCATTTTCTTAAGAAATTTCTTTCCAAAATCAGGGTGCGTCTTCCAAGATGCAGCGTCTTATAAGCCGTAAAATTCGGTACATAGAATTGATGCCTACTTTCAACTTTCTACTTTATTGATTTCCTTTGTTTATTTTAATTCCCTTTTTTTTTTATCGTATCTTGTTTTTTGTTAGTCTGGTGTCGGAGTGGATGGAGTGAATTAGACATGATTAGATTCTCGTACATGATACTCACATTGATTTCCTGCCTGCGGTTGAGTATCCTCCGAGACCCCAACGGTAGTGCCACGAGTCATCATTGTTGTGAATGATCAGGGTGTTTGTGCTGCTGCTGATTGAAGAATTGCAGCTGAAATGCAACGGACAGTGAACTAAAGATGGCATATGTAGCGGGCTTTTTTGTTAACTTTTTTTTTTTTGCCCTTGGCCAGTCCTTTGTGATGTATAATATAATAATAAAAAAAAAATTAAAAAAAAAAAAAAAAAAAAAAAAAAAAAAAAAAATTTAAATGAGGAGCAAAACACACTATGTTGTCAAGGAATAGCAAACTGAAGTATATATGTACTCATAACGAAGAAACTAATAGTAAGTGTTTTTTAACCCTTGACTGCATTCACTAAAGAGGAAGATCGTAAACTTTTGACAATCCAAATTTTCAGTATGAGATGCAAAGCATTTATTTTGGAAAATACATTATTAGTTTTCAAAGATGTTTTGGCAAATAATAAATCTTGTAAACCATAAAATTACCACTACAGTAATAAATATATACAGTAAACTCTCACTTTTACAGGACCTCGTATAACAAATTTTGGTTTAACAAACTTTTTCTGCCATTCCGATACATGCGGGACATATTGAACTACATTAACTGCTTGAGGCCCAGAATGTAATTTCCACTGTAATTTGGGTACCATTAGACGATTTTTAGTGAATATAAGCAATATTTTATAGATATGACCTGTTTAGTATCCTTGTCGACTAACTCATTTGGTATATTCAGTTACTTTTCGTACTTTTATGGCTCGAAAATATACGATTTTTTATAGCAACGGCAAGATCTAGGTGTGAAGGGGTTAAAAGTGGGATTGTCATTCTCTGCTGAGGGAAGTCTTACTCATTGGACCTGTGATTAGACAGGCTGGACGCCCCACTCATCAGTGCATCAGTGGTGTGTGTGTTGGCCATGGTGGTGGCAGTGCCGCTAACATTCTCCTGGCCCTGGGGCTCCTGGCGCTGCGTGTGCTCTACGGCATAACGCTCCTCGGGACTCAGATTCTCCGTGGAATTGCTCACATCTGGTTCACTGCCGCTGAAGCTGTGAGCAGAGTCTGTCCAGGGAAGGAACACAGGGAGGATAAGTGAAAGAATATGAAGGTCAATCAATATAAACGCTACTTGCATATCCAAGCATACAAAAACATTTGTTAGATTATGTCCATATTTTCTATATTTCTTAGGACATGATGTTTACTATCATTCATTGTTAATACTACTTTATGTCATAGAATTATCTACATCACGAAAGTATAATGTATAACTATCACACTGCCAGAAAGTAAAGCCAAACTCAGTCTGGGCCACCAACAACACCAATTATTACTGGCAGAATATTCCCTGATTACATATTCTTGTCACTTGCCCTGCTAAAGAAGAAAGCAATATAAACATTCATAATAAAAGGTTGGGTATGGAGACCTACCTTTGCTCTTAGCGAGAAAGTTGTCCTGGGGAGCGGCAAACTTTCTGTCCCTGGCTGAGGCGTGGTGCTGCGTGGCTTTGGCTTGCTGGTGTTGCTGGTGCGAGGTCATGGCTACCTCATGGCACAGATGCTCTCCCTGCTACTCTGGAGGAAAACACATTTACTGAATATCATAAGAGTGCCCGAGGATTGATCGTCGGTTCTGCTGCTATTCGGTAAATTGCCAGATGAACACCGAACTTCCTTTGGTGGACGAAACTATTTTTTTTCTGGTGAGTTTTGATGTTTTTTTAATTAATCTGCTAATCGTTTCTGTTACAAATCACTTTTTTGTGTGTGTGATTTGCAACAAAAATGACAAAAAAACAAATTGAACCTAACCAAACCTATACCTAACCTAACCATAGACCACTGTAAACCTGGACTGCGCACGGAATATTGGCCTGTCGCACAAGGGCCTGAAGTAGGAGGGCCGCTCGGATTTATATATATATATACGGATCATATAGACTGGTTTATCAGTATATATGATATACTGTAGTCTTCATAAATATTTGTTCTATAATACTATCAAATAAAAAACAGTAAAACACGCTAAAGAAATGCCATTACGAGACTCTGAAGAAATATGCATGAACTTAATATTCACTTCAACTCTTCGCCATTTAAAACTTTGCGAGTCAACTTTTATCATGAAGGGTATCAATAGAAGTGCAATTTTATTAGCTTTCCATGGATATATTTCGTTTTCGGATAAATGAATTAGAACCATGCATAAATTAGCGTTAAATAAATAAATAAAATCATCAATCAGATAATTTTCCCGATTGATGATGTTATTTATTTACTTATATATTTCTTTTTCTGATAAATGAATTAGCACCATGTATAAATTAGCGTTAACTAAATAAATAACCTCTTCAATCGGGAAAATTACCCGATTGATGATTTTATTTGTTTATTTAATGCTAATTTATGCATGGTTCTAATTCATGTATCAGAAAACGAAATACATCAATGGAAAGCTAATAAAATTGCGCTTCTATTGATACCCTTCATGATAAAAGTTGACTCGCAAAGTTTTAAGTGGCGAAGAGTTGAAGTGAATCAGTCTCGTAATGGCATTTCTTTAGCGTATTTTACTGTTTTTTATTTGGTAATATTATAGAACAAACATTTACGAAGATTACAGTATATCATATATACTGATAAACCAGTCTATATGATAGTCCATAGACCCCTATATCTCTTTGTCGGGCGGGCCGCAGGCCGCTATGCAGCCTGGCAATTTCAAAACATTGTCGCGTGAACAGTCCAGAGAGATAGTGGTCTATGACCTAACCTAAAAAAAAATAATCATAATAAAAGATTTGCGACAGAAACGGTAAGCAGATTAATTCAAAACACATCAAAACTCACCAGAAAAAAATAGTTTTGTCCACTAAAGTGAACTCAGTGTTCATCTAGAATATTATCTGCTATCCTTCTGCGTCTTTTCATGGGTGTATTGGCATTGACAACGGCCGCCGTGTCGTAACCCTTCTCACCGTGGCTAGAGACACGCCGGCTGTAACCCTTCTCACCAAGGATCTATATCCTTGGTCAGAACCATGATATATTGGTTGAAAGTTAGTCCATGGCCAAAGGTTTGGTATAATTCTAGAGTCCTTTCCCGCCCTTATTAGTGGGCTTCTTTCCTCCAGACCTTCACAGATGCCTTCAGATACCTCTAAAACGTAATTATCAAGTGGGGGAGAGATAAAAAAAAAAAAAAATTATTAACCTAACTTCAATATAACCTAACCTTACTTGGTAAAATTCTAGTTCTTTCTCGCCCTTAGGTCTCGCTAGGAGGTTATTGGCAAGGTTAGGATAGGTTATAGTGAGGTTAGGTTATGTTAGGCTAAGTTATATTGAGGTTAGGTTAGTAATTTTTTTCTTTTTTTACCTCTCCCCCACTTTATAATTACGTTTTAGAGGTATCTGAAGGGATCTGTGAAGGTCTGGAGGAAAAAAGCCCACTAATAAGGGCGGGAAAGGACTCTAGAATTTTACCCAAGGTTTTACAGGCCCTGGTCATTTCAGCTTCCTAACCTAGTCACTTCAGCCTCTTTCCTCTCGCCCTGATCCTTCCGGCCTCCACATAAGTCACTTTGGTCCTCTCACCAATTTTCTGCCAACCTGATCAATGTACGGTAAAATTCTAGTCCTTTCCACCCCTTATTATTTGGGGGTTGGAGAGGTCCCCAGACAGGTAAATATTTACTTTATGACTGTTACAAGTTTTTCAGACAAGTGCGATTTTTATCGCTTAATATGCGATGCTTTTGCTAATGTAGATATTTTTTTTCTGTGCAAACCTCATAAAAAGTGTCGGATAATTTATAGTTTCACCCAACCAACGATTTTCTGATGCGCCTTATGTCTTTCTGGTGTGTTTTTATGTGTTTTGAATGAATCTGCTAACCGTTTCTGTCGCAAATTTTTTTTTTTTTTTTTTTAGGTAGATAAAGGTTATTTTTTTGTTTTTGGGTTTTTAGTTAGGTAAAGGTTAGGTTAGGTATAGGTTAGGTTAGGTTAGGTTAGGTTAGGTTAGGTTAGGTTTAGGTTCATTTTATTTTTTATTTTTTGTCATTTTTGCAACAACAAAAAAAAAAAAAAATTGCGACAGCATCGGTTAGCAGATTCATTCAAAACACAAAAACACACCAGAAAAACATAAGGCGCATCAGAAAATCGTTGGTTGGGTGAAACTATAAATTGACCAGTGTCTTTTGCAACTTGAAAAGATAATGACAAATTTCTGAAAATACACATTTTAGAGGTTTTGACTGGAAAAAAAACCACTCCATTTGTAAAATCATCAAACCTAATCAAAATCACCTAATCTAATAACCTAATTTAATAACCTAATCAAACCCCCAACCCTCAAACTAACCTAACCTACCCTATGAAAAATATTTGCACAACATTTCATTGTTACTTTCACACTCGTTCTGACCTATAGAAACAGTAGAAAGGTGAAAAATACTTGAATCCAGACACAGTCATGTTCTAAATATTAGCCGATATTTCTCTTAACTGCTAAAAAAATAATGTATTTCGTGGATTAAACTCAATAGATGGGCCAACATTAACTAAGACATAGTACATAGACATTGGTAGAGTGCACAAGAATCTAAATTGTAAGTCCAGTTAGTAGGAAGCAGGATTAAAGCAGTGTTTAGTGGTGGGAAACACAAATTTTAGGAAAGGAAAAACTAGTCAGTGTCTAAGAAAATGACCGCGCAGTCCACTACCATTATTACCCCAAATTTTACCACCCTTACCACCAAAACCCATGAACCACGTACAGAACACCCTCACACACCACCCTTAGTCCCAGCACTCCTTACCACCACACATATCCCACATTCCTGAACACCAGCTGAGCCTACAGGAAACACACCACACAAAACACAGCCTTTGTATACCAGTAAGTAGTAACACACACTCACTCCTCCTCTTCCTCCCCACACACACCAGTTTTACTTCACTACACCACACACACACTCTTTTTCCCATACACAGCTTTAGTTCACATATTTAGTAACCCACCTCACGATAAATCTGGAGAAGACACAAACATCCTCAACCCTCAAGTGATTGCACCAATGAATGTTATTTCCGTGAGGGCCAAAAGAGCGTCCATCAAACCCTTATACCTCGACCACTAACACATTCCGATTTCTTTCCACATCCCTTTACTTCTATTCGCCTTTGTGCCTACTTACGTTTCCTAGGATATATTATATACGTAAATACACGATATTCATGAACAAAAAGGGCGGCAGTATGGAGAGGACAAGAAATTATAAGTTAATATATGGTAAATAAAGGCAAGAATACGCAAAATGATAACTACTACTGAGAAAAATGAAGGGGAAACTATCTCATTTTGTTCCTTTTTATATTCCTTTAACTATTCACGAGCTAAATGGGCAGCAGTATATAGTGGATAAGAAATAATAAGTTAATAATATAAATGAAAGAAATAGGCAATGATAAAAAAGAGAACTGTAAGAAATGAAGGGAAACTATTCTATTTTTCCTATTGTCAATCTTACTGCTCGACGTTATCTACCGTAGATAACAGTACAGTCGCCAGCTGCAATAATGTCGCCAGCCGCCATATGTTACGATATATAGCATCACTACTGATGTGTATGTGCCACTGAAGATGAAACACAGTACTTTATATCATGACTGTATAATCTACCCTGTTTCAGCGTTGTTTTATGCTTTGTATCTGCAAGTATATACGGTTTCAAATTTCGCTACCAGTTTTTTTTTCGGGCGACGACGACGACGGTAGGACACTCAGTAAATAAACACTAGATGGCGACCTTAGTGTAGCTCCGTTATTAACGTCGCCACTCGGTCTTATTTTGGTAATTTGTTCATTTATAGCCATACTGTGACACAGATGAAGACACAAAATGACACAGACTCTCCAGATAGCCCCTTCTAACTTTCCTGAAATCATGGATGTAGAAATGTAAGTATTAACGCCACCAGACGTCTGTAAAAAAAAAAACGTTGTCCTGGCGACTTTAGTGTTATCTACGGTACACTCCTACAACATTAATTCTTTCTATCTATTCTTTCTTTTCTAAGTTACCTATTCCTAAAAACTTCCCTAATACGATGGCTGCGACAGAAGCTAGAATCTCCATTACTTCTGTCCTTTCTTCCTTCCTTCCATATGCTCTAAAACCGTCTCGTCCATTTCGTTCACATAATTTCTAGCACTGTCTCTGTCCTCCCATTTATTTCTTATCCTTGCATTCCCTCCTTGCATACTCTATTACCCTTTCGTTCTTCTCTCCCACATTTCTCTCATGATCACATACTTTCATTACACTGTCTTCCCAGTTCACTTAATTCATAGATACTTAATAAATAACTATTTTTTTGTATCTTAGGTATAAAAACTAATAATATAGATAGACTAACACATCACCAATTCCAACAATAGAAAAATATATTTCCTCCGTGATAGGTATATATAGACATTTAATTCAAAACTGGGTAGCCTACTCGAATCACCTGGAAAGATCCGTCACCCCAGAATGTCCACCTGAAGAACCGTCACCCTAGAGGATATCCCGTATCACTCCCGAATACACCCGTATCCCGAATACACTCGTATCACTTTATGGATAAATAGTCAATAAAGGGATTTGGACACTTTTATGTAACGATAAGATAAGAATAACTATATATAGAGGTTATGAGTCACTTGTCATGAAGCTCAAAGAATGTTTCCCCACCACAGTAGCTACTGAATAAAGATAACAAATAGTACTAATTCGAGGTTCAGTAGTACTACAACTGTTCTCCTTTGGAACATAAGGTAACGGCTGCCTGCACATGCACAATTTGTCCTTATTTATTGCATTGCATGAGGTAAAGAAAAGAAGCTTGAACTAACAATGAGAAATTTGATGGAAGACTATACTTACAACGATATTGTAACCTTGTTGCTTCACCCATACTTGGAGTTTTATTAAAGAAGAATCCACTTTTATAGTTACTTTATTGACTTTATCCTACCAAACCTCATTAACTGAATATTTCTGAAAGCCCTGGGAGTGACAAACACCTGTGCCACCTCCACTTTGCATTGACGAGAAGCAATCTTCTCTCTCTTCACACCCACCTCTTCAACCCTACTCTCTCTCTCTCTCTCTCTCTCTCTCTCTCTCTCTCTCTCTCTCTCCTATCTCTCTCTCTCTCTCTCTCTCCTATCTCTCTCTCTCTCTCTCTCTACATTTTTGAAAGCCCTGAGTGACAAACACCTGTGCCACCTCCTTTGTTTGCACTGACGAGAAAGTAATCTCTCTCTCTCTCTCTCTAATCAGACCCTTAATTCGGCATACACATAATAGCCTATCTAAATACACCAATAGGCTACACCCGGAAACTCCACGGGCGCAAAACGTACCCATGCGTCGGACACCATTTTCAAGAATTACCGTGAATCTTATATAAACAAACAATAATGCAGCTGATAGCAAGGTAGCCGTGAGTCCCAGTTTCGATGGCTTATTACAAGATGCTGATAAAGTAACAATTCCTCAGCCTGCGATATGATGAGTTATATCGCGTAATCATGTCATATACTATAGCCACTCTGCAGAAATCATCACGCATGCGCCTCTACAAAACGGGCATTACTCTATCTTTAGCCTCGATGGCATTGGCAAATCCTGAGGGCCTCAAGCAGCTCGGTATGTGCAGTGTACCTTCTACTTGAGCCGCATACGTGTAGCACAGGTTGTTTTATAGTGAGGAAGGACTTAAACTTCATGTACAAAGCGCACACGACGGATTTCTACGTGTATTCTACTATTTACTTGCGCGTATGTAGTAATCAACATGCGGTGATTACTGGTTATAGCTAATTGCAGGGCCTAGTTCATTTCCTTGGCCTTAGTTAATTGGTTTCATCGCCTACCCGCTTCACACCATGCCTCCCATCCACCAAGGGCAAGGTATAACATGCAAATTCACCTGCATGTTTGTTTATATTTATGAATACATTCTAATTACGGCAACTAACCTCATTATTCTCCTAGGTTGGCTCCTATCCATTCGAGTATATACAGCCGTGTGGGCAGATATGCTATGCTCGCACCTTTATAATCAGTGTTCGTCTATTTGATTAAAGAGGTGATCATTACATCATTCGTAGTGGTGTGTTAATTCCAGACCAACTAACATGACAGTGAATATTTCATAGTATATTTTACATAACGTGAAATTAAGAGACAAGATAATAACTAGATGGATATAGTGTCTGAGTGTATAGAAGAGTTTGGAGAGAGAGAGAGAGAGAGAGAGAGAGAGAGAGAGAGAGAGAGAGAGAGAGAGAGAGAGAGAGAGATAAGATAAGATACTTTGATCCTATCTAGACACTTTGCAAGTACCAACTACAAGGTTATTGACTATACAAAGCGCCACCACGCCAGGACGAACTTAGTGGACTCGAACCGCTGACCGAATGCGCAGGGACGCTGCACACGCGAGCTCACGACTCTACCAACCATGCCACCCTGATGGGTAGAGAGAGAGAGAGAGAGAGAGAGAGAGAGAGAGAGAGAGAGAGAGATTTATCCCAGCTAGACAAATAATGCAGTTTAAGCTTTATGAAGCATTGCTTGACACCTTTTTCAAGTCCAATAAGGTTGAAAAGCCAGAATTAAGTATCTAGTGTTTGTTACAGTCATAAAGGTTGTTTGACCGAGTGCCGACAAAGGTGATCTGTTGGGTGAAAAGTATGTGATGTGTAGGCTACAGGTGATGTCATGCAATGCTTCTTATATACTGAAAAAAACAGTGTTGAAAGTTTATAATTTGCTTTGATTGTTGGTGCATATACCGTAGAGTGGTATTAATTTCCCTGTTCCACATTATGAAAAGGACTGAAGGACTGACTACCTAGGAAACAATAATGAGATGATTTAAACCATTTATGATTTGCAGTTAGATGGCTTGTTTTTACGACGAACAATATTTTTGGCTACACAGTACACAGGTGAGGGGAGTAAGTTTAAGGACAAACTAAAGGACTTAAACCATAAAAACCATACATGTTGAGCTATCTTTTGCTATAATATTAGATGATTGTGACTGTCCTCAACAATGATAAACAAGGTAGTCTGCCAAAACCCATACGCACTGTACATCGCTGCCAGACACACGTCTACACACACCACATTTGCCACATCCCATCAACCATAGTACCTTACACCCTTCCACACACCCTATTGCAGGACTATTACATCCAAAGTAACACCTATAACAGACAGTGTAACTTGGTGATGGGTGTAAGGCAAAGATAGTACATGTACTATCCTTGGTGGAAGGTGTGTGGCGTGGTTGTGTGTGTGTGTGTGTTGGGGGAGGCGGGGCGAGTTGCGAGATGCGGGTTGGCTTGGCGCGGGACAGCTGATTCAGTAGTACACAGAGGTGTGTGTGAGGAGTAACGCAATGGTTGTCTCCGCCCCACCCGTCCTACTGACACCCCTGCCCTGTGTCGTGTGTGGATACAGATAAGCTGGTACAGGATTACCTTTACAGTGGCGTCCTGGCAATCCGGGTGGCGCCGTCCTCCCCCCTTCTCTGCCCACGTTGCAACCCTGTGGAGGATGATACGTGGGACATTTGTAGCCAGAATACGTCTGTTCTGCAAATGTAAGTACCTATTATAAGTGCATTTTATCTCTTGACATAACAATGGACATGCTTCTGTAATCATATAAATCGCTAGTTACACACTAAAAAATGAGTGAACGTTCTGTAAAATCGATATCTAATTTGGTGATTATGTTCGATATTTCGGTATGTAAGCTCATAATAGACGACTGTGGTATGTCATTGTCACCAGGAGCAGTGAGAAAGGTGTGTGCAGGCTATACATCATGGTGACAGTGACATATCGGTGTTCCAATGGCCCAATGGGTATTATTGAGTGACTTCGTTGCACCGCTGCCAGGCAAACTGTTCCTTGGCGGTACCTGGAACTGTCCCCGTGACTTCCCTGCCCACAAGCATATAGATTGCGTATCATTCATATCTCTTTTGTCCTCTGTTGTTCTTTATGACTTGTTCTGCTTATCAGTACTCCTTCAGTGGGTCTTTGTGGTGTGCCGAGGGTAAGTGGCCGAGCAGTGCATCTTGCCGGTAATTCAAACTGCGTAATTATAAACTCTACCTTGACAATGTCACATGCCCAAAGAAGGAAAGAAAAAGCATTCTCATAGGAACATGAGGAAACAAGGAAGCTTCAAGGCCGTGAGACCTATAATACATGCGGTAGTTCCTTCTCGGTTTGCAATTTCCGTGTAAATCAAAGATACTAATAAGAGTATAGTATCCTTGGTGTAAATACTTAAACTTTCGGTAAATCTGAAGAAGTCCTTCACCCCTATCTTTTTCTTGTTCCACCTATAGCCAACAAGCCTGGGGAACTGGCGGGAATACGGGGTTTTTGGGTGGGGGAAGCAAATATAACTGATTTATGGCCCCCGAAAAAAGAATCAAAATCACTATGCAAAAAATCTAGGGAAATTCCCTAAATTAGGGATTTCCCTAGATATCCATTGTTAGGGAATTTACTTTGATTATTTGTAAAGATTTGGTCAATTTTCGGAGAGTAACCTCACCATAACTCAAGTTACTAACCTAACCTCACTATAACCCCCTAAAAGTTACTAACCTAACCTCACTATAACCGAGACCACCGAGAGACAATATCATCTCGGTGGCCACGCTATAACCCCCTAAAAGGATCAGGACAGGATCTGACTGGACTTAGAATTTTTTTGAGGCACCTCATATTTCATAGCGGCCGTGTGGGTTAACCAAGGCCGAGCGCACGCTGGAACCTTTGCAGATGTGAAGTACAATAAGCATACTATACAGTGCGGTAGTTTATTTCAGTCAAAGTCGGAAGGTTTTGTTATTCAGAATTTCCAAACTTTCCAGCAACGAAAGAACCATGTATGGAAGACTTAACAGAGTATAGTTACGTGTGGCTGGCGGGTCAGGGGGGACTCGCGCCACTCGTTGAATGAGTCCATGCACTCGGGACTCAAGATAACAACTTACATAAGAAAATAAGGAAGCTACAAGAGGCCGCGAGGCCTACACGTGGTAGTTCCTGTCACCTAACACTACCTACATCCACCTTTCATCCCCATCCATGAACCTATCCAGCTCCCCTTTAAAGGTCCCCAATGACTCAGCACTAACTACCTGTCTACTGAGACCATTCCATTCATTCATCACCCTTTTTGTGAACCAGTTTTTCCCTATTTCCTTTCTAAATCTACGCTTTTCCAGCTTGAATCCGTTACTTTTTGTTCTACCCTGGTTAAAAGCCGTAAGAACTTTTCCTACCTCTCCTTTATTAAATCCCCTTATCCACTTAAAAACTTCTATCAGATCGCCCCTTACTATGCGTCTCTCGAGTGAGTGTAATTTTAATAACTTCAATCTCCTCTCATAACTAAAGTTACGCATCCCTTGTATCATTTTGGTCATCCTTCTCTGCACTTTTTCTAACAACACTATATCCATCCTGTAATATGGAGACCAAAACTGAACTGCATAGTCTAGGTGAGGCCTGACTAGAGCCAGATAAAGCTTTAGAATAACTTCCGCACTTCTACTTTTAACACTTCTGGTAATGAATCCTAATACTCTATTAGCTCTATTTCTGGCCTCAATACATTGTTTCCTAGGTCGGAGGTCTGGGCTCACCCTCACTCCAAGATCTTTTTCACCTTCTGATCTTTTCAGCGATACATTGCTTATGGTGTATCTATTACCAGGGTTTTTTCTACCAACATTCATAACGCTACATTTATCAATATTAAATTCCATCTGCCATCTGACTGCCCACTCGTTAAGTTTATCTAAGTCTCCCTGCAATATGTTTACGTCAGACTGTGATCCAATAATCCTACCTAACTTAGTATCATCAGCAAACTTGCTGATATCACTGCTAATCCCACTATCCAAGTCGTTGATGTAAATCAAAAATAGTAATGGACCCAAAACAGACCCTTGTGGAACTCCACTTGTCACCAGTCTCCATTCAGATTTGGAACCATTAATTGTAACCCTTTGTTGCCTATAACTTAGCCAAGCTCTGATCCAATGAAGAACCTTCCCATCTATACCATGAGCCCTAACCTTATTTAAGAGTCGCTCGTGTGGTATCTTTCGGACACTTGTACTGTTACACAATATACTTTCTATTAAGGAGGGAGATAAGTCGAGGAAGATAATACACAGCTTGCAACAAGGGCGATAATCCATACGGGTAGTGCGCCAGTTTCATTACTCTGGCAATGTAACATTAGTACCTTAGTGCTATCTCGCATGCCACGTAACGTAAAGGGCGTACGTATAACAAGGTAAGTGATCTATTGCTGTTACTGGGTCACCCATGATACCCACAGGCAAGATATCTACGGGCACGTCGCCAGGGGATAGGGATGTATAAAGTATAAGTGTATAAAGGCTTGTGGGGATAGGGATGTGGAGTGCCAAAAAGCCTGTGTGTCTGCCTTAATTAATGACCCATTGTTGTGTGATGGATAGGTAATGAGCCTTCCCTCCTGTTGTCACTGCGGCAATGGCACTGTGTTGGGAATAATTAAAGGATCCCTGGCAATGGCACTGTGTTGAGAATAATTAAAGGATCCCTGGCAATGGCACTGTTGAGAATAAAGGATCCCTGACTAGCTAGAGTAGTCTACGTAGATGATGTGCGAGCAAATGATGTTCGAGCAGATTTATGTCCGAGCAGTAGATGATGTCCGAGTAGTAGATGATGTTCGAGTAGATGATGTGCGAGCAGTAGATGATGTCCGAGGAGTAGATGATGTCCGAGGAGCAGATGATGTCCGAGTAGATTATATTCGAGCAGCAGATGATGTTCGAGCAGTGGATGATGTTCGAGCAGATGATGTGGGAGTGTGGTGCGTGTGGGAGGTGTGTAGCGCGTGAGTAGCCTACCCCGGGTGCTGGGTGCGACATGGGTGGCGTGTGGCGGGGCTGTGCTATCAATCATCAATGTGGCTTTAGAAGTAATGCCAGGTGACGTGCGGCCACACCCTCCCGATAAAGCCCGGTTCCCACCTTCCCGCTTGTACGGCCGCCATACAACAACAAAGACGTCACAATGACGTCACAACAAAGTCTACCGCACCGCCGTACCGCTGTACGGCCGCCGTACAAAGTTAAATTCAAGTCATCTCTCCCGCTCGGCGGTGTCCGCTCGAGCGGAGTTGCCAACTGTGCCCAGTTACCACAAATACCACTCAAGCGGTGATGATGGTGACGTCATTGTTGAGCGGTGTTGTTGTAAGACGGCCGTACAAGCGGGTTGATGGGAACCGGCCTTAAGGTAACACGTGATGCCTTATCTCTGAACTATATACGAGATAACTCGTGCTGCTGAGTTTCTATGCTGGGGATTTCTCGGGTTCAGGGGAAAAGGGGGTTATAAATGCCGTTTGGTGTACTTGTGAATACTTGCGCCTTCATCACGTTATAGTTGCGGGACATTGTCTGCACCATTACTATCAAAATTAACTGACCATTTATCTATCATTAAAGTCAATTGATCTAGATTACTATGATAGTGAGGCGATAGTAGTGTTATGGACGCGCGGAGTTCTCGTTGATTTTCGCGAGTTTGATTCAGGCCAGAGATGGTATGACCAGAAAAATATATTAAAACTGCAATATGTCAAACCGAAGCTATGGACGATGTTTGGCCTTGATAGGAAACTGAAGAATGCAGTCTTGAGGCACGGCTATCAGCTTAATCTAAAACAGTTGAAGATGATATGATAATCTTATGATAGGTTCGGTTAGGTGGTGGGAGTGAGTGCAGTGTTTGCTGCAGCCACTTTTTTTTTGCCTCACTGCCAAGCAACTACCCCGTACACACTACCACTCACCACCGTCGGCGCTTCCCGTTGATCGAGTGTTCGTCACTCAAAAGTGGCAGTGTGGACAGGATGCCGACGAGCAAAATGTGACCGTCGGCATTGCCCGCCAATATTCAGCAGGTTTAATATTGGGCGGGCATGCCCGTCACTCACGGATCAGCGCGGAACACATATGCTTAAGTTATCGCCAATTTTCACCATCTAGATATTTTTGTATTGCTATGTATCGTATACCATCAGAACCAATAAAGTCAGCTGATTACGAATATGTGATAAAAAAAACCTCAATGAGAAAAGCAGCGAGTTGAAGACAAAAAAATGAGAAAAATGTTTATAGTTTCTTTTTGCTATATTTTTTAGAATACTCAGAGGTTTTCGTAGATTTGTTTCGCTTATGATATGCATAAATGTGTCATGAAGATGATGGTTGGGTCAGTTTTTCTAAACCTGTGGTTATTTCATAATCTCGGCTGAGAGTACACGATATGCAGAAAACATGACTCGCTTTGAAATCAGGAAGGGCACTGACGCCGAGCAAAACCATTCAGTGTGGACACAACTCTGGCAACGGCACTGCTCGTCGGCAAGCACCGACGGGAAGCGCCGACGGTGGTGAGTGGTAGTGTGTACGGGGCTAAATTTTAAAGCGGACACACAAGGCGGGATTTTGTATTAGTTACTATTTTCATGAA
Source organism: Chionoecetes opilio (assembly GCA_016584305.1). Classification (NCBI taxonomy): domain Eukaryota; kingdom Metazoa; phylum Arthropoda; class Malacostraca; order Decapoda; family Majidae; genus Chionoecetes; species Chionoecetes opilio. The sequence goes on from JACEEZ010000211.1 coordinate 438,767, forward strand.
ACAATACCAGAAATAACTACGGTGTGTGATTTGTATTTATTGTAATTAATTTTAGATGTGGTCAAATCTACATGTTTTTTTCTTTGACTAGGTTACTTTATTGCTTACTTACGATTTCTACTGATCTTTTACTTATCGGTTTTGTTGTGTGTTTGCAGGTTTAGCCGGAGAAGGGAGGAGACATGTCATGCTCATAAACTGTGTGTGCCTTACTCTGTTTTTCGTCAAAGTCGCTTTCTATAACTACGGCTGTGATTATGTGAGTACCTTTATAGAGCACATTTTGGATTTTGCACATTATACACTATGTAATGAATATGTAAACTAGTAGCACAGACATTGAAGACATCCTGCCTCTTGTAGTTTCCTTATTATTTTCTTATGTTTTGATCCTCATAAGATAAGGACTGGCAAGTGCACTACAGGCTTGCATGGTATTTTCACTACTTTTAACTGTTAAGAAAACAAATTCATGATTTCTCAGGTTGCTGCAACAAAATATAATTAATGTCATGTGAATTGCAAGTGAATGCAAAAAAAGCAAGAGATAAATTTGCTTGGGAATATGCAAGCATCAGCCCAAAAAACTCCTTTGACATACAGTAAACCCTCTCTAATTCGAACTAATTATAAAACTTTTGAATTATACGGGTTCGAATTAGAGAGGGTTTACTGTACCCTTTATCTACATGGTATTCAATGATGCAAGCTTTGTGTGACATTTTTCAGAATATCATGTTGTAATGTAGCACCTCATAGGGGTAGCCACAACATATTTCAAATGTTTTACGCTGAATATCAATAACTCTGTATCTATTTTTCCCTCCAACAGATTTCACCAGCCAATATGCCTGTCAATTTTGAGTCCAAGCACCTGAACCACTTTGTCATAGAGGAAGCAGATTTCTGTCGCAAGCATTCCAACCTGAGCATCATTGTTTACATCCACTCGTCACTGCACAAGGTGGAGAAGCGCCGGGAGACCCGCCTCACGTGGGCTTCGGCGGCGCTGTACGACTCCAGCGTGAGGATGGCGGTGGTGTTCATGGTGGGGCAGGCCAAGACCGAGGAGGAGGAGACCATTCTGAGGGAGGAGAGTGAGCGCTACCACGACGTTGTGCAGGTTTGTGGATGTTTTTTTAATATTTTTTGTTGATTTTTATGACCTGTATGTGCATGCTTGTGATATTTCTGTGACCTGTATGATGTTGTATAGGTACACTATCAGTAATGACGCATAATGAAGGAAATTATTTTTCTTTTCAAAATTCATACTCAAAGTCCTCTCTTTGATGCCAATTTTTTCTTCTTCAAATTTATGTGTAATGTTTGCACATACCACTATTTTCTCTGGTATTGCATTCTATTGATTTATTGCTCTATTTGGAAATTTTCTTTTTGCATATCCTCATCTCCTCCTCTCTTTTAAAGTTTCTTGCTGTGACGTCAGCGTTGAAATCAATATTCTACATATTTTTACGAATTTATACACCATGATCATGTCTCCTCCTTACCTTCTTGTTTGGTTTGCAAGGCATGACCCACCCACTGTATTCCCACAGGGTAACTACACAGACTCCTACCACATGCTGAGCTACAAGGCCCTGTCCTCCCTCATCTGGGTCACACGACACTGTAGTCACGTGCCGTGGACCATGCACGCCGACGATGATGTCCTTGTAGACGTGTTTCTCCTCAAAAAGTTCCTGGACACCAATGACACCCGGGACAGCATCCTGTGCTACCCCTGGGGCAACTCCTATGTCAGGCGGTATGGCAAGTGGTGTGTGCGGCACAGTGAATACCCCGAGGACATGTACCCTACTTACTGTGGCGGCGGGGCGTGGGTGATCGCGACGGCCCTGGTGCGCCAACTCCTGGACGCGGCCGCCCGAGTGCCCCTGATGTGGGTGGACGACGTGTACATCACCGGCATGCTGTCCAAGAATGCCGGGGTGCCCATCTCCCAAAACCTGAAGCAGAGTATAAGGAGATATGGTATTGGTGATGATGACTTGGGAAACACAGTGATATGGTTTGAGCCAAGTAAACCAAGAACAATATGGTGGGATAAGTTATTAAGGTTTCACAGTTATGTGTCGGCAACTGATGTGTGATTTTTTTTCTTTTTTTCTGTGAACAAACTCATTCCTTCTTCGCCAGTATTAAAAACAACCTCAGAGTACTATTGTGTGCATTTAAATTACAATTTACCATTAAAATTTTTTGTAAATGTTTTCTTTTCTACTCCCAATGACCATCAATTTTACTTTTTTCAGTGTGAGGTCAAAGACCAAGACACATCATGTTCCAAAGTTCTCAACCCACTTGCTTATTTTGCCTTTAATCTAGATATTTATAGATTGTATATCTGTAATATTCTTCGATTTTTTTCATATTAAAAAATCGTTTAGAGACAATTTCCATGGAAAAAAAAACTTTAATATGATTGATTTTTTAAAAACTGAAAAAGAACATAGTCAGGGCAGGTTTCCCCCGAGAGGCAACACCGCAAGAAAGGGGCATGAAGAGAGAGTAATTACACCGAAAATATCGTGCATTTTTAACATACAACTGGGGCCCAAAAATGTCTCCCAGTGATGGAAAACTATCCCCCAGTAAACAATTTTAAGCTACTGGGCAAAAATTTTTATTTAAAATCCTTCCTGGATACAAGGGTTTCATCTTATCTGTGTGTTCGACCAGAATGCTTCTTTATGCAAACTTTATTTATACAAACATACAAAAGGGGGGAGGGATTTTTTCCTAAAAACTATTTTAACAAGTGGCCCTTTTTATTTTGGTAACCCGGAAAAATGTCGCCAGTAAGATTTGTTTAAAAAAAATGAACTGAAGTATATACAGTTTTCACCTTTAAACAAACTAAAGGGAATAGATAAGCATAAAAGAAATATAGCTTGGTGGGATTTTGATATCTAATACAGTTTGGAGAATGAGGAAAATAAGAGCACTGGTAAAAAAAAACCCCTTAATTTTAATCAAACTCCAAAATCAACCAGTCGAAATTATATTAATTTTCTTATTTCAGGTTAAAATACAGGGGTAAAGAATGATTGCTTACCCATCAAACCCCCAAAATCTAACTTGGGTCCCAAAACTTAATTTTTTTTTATATTTCTTTAAAAAAGGTTTGCAATCGCAGTCAACACCCCCGATGAGGCCCTTAGGAAATTTAATTTTATATGAGTGTAGGAGATTAATCTCCTTTGGTGTGAGCAGGTAAGAGATCGGGACTGCTTTGGTTTTTATTAAAATGGTAAGTTTAGGTAACTGGTATCACGTGCGTAAAAAGGTTAGGGGGAGCATCTGGCTCACGTCCTCCGCCCCCGGGCCTGTGGATCCTCTGGTGTGGCACGGTCCGCGGGGGGTTTGTGGGCCCGCCTAGCCTCAGGGGCCTAAGTCTTTTTTTTTTATTATGGTAAAAGTGCACTAAGGGGGCCACGCCCCCTTGTTCCTGTTTGGCTGAACGTAACTTATACAAGTTGTGATTGGCTAGCCAAACCAAGAGTAGTGAAGTTTTTGAACTCCCCGGTGCACCCGGAGGCCACGCCCCTTGTTCCTGATTGGTCGAACGAACCGTCTGAAGTAAAGGATTGCACTAAAACTACATCGTGTTATTTAATGTTTAAAAGTTTTATCTAAATAAATAAAAGCATCATAATTTGCTTTTGATTAATAAAAGCTATACTTTATCGCGATTAACTGATATTGCTTTAAACTAAAAATTTACATATGCAATCACAGAGCTTGCTCCTTAAGTTTTTTGTATGATATTTTTTAAGCGATCTCATAAAAGAAAAAGGGTTATTTTTTAGTCCCCTTAGAGCTAGTGCACTAAGCATAGGATGGGAAAAATTTCGCCACCCGGGCAAACCCTGGGTAAAAACGAAAAATCGGGTTGGGTAAACCAGGCTACACATAGAAGAACTAAAGAAAAAAAACATACGTTGGCAACGCCGTGCCTCCTGACCGGGTGGGCTGTCCCCAGCCGGCTCGGAGCCATCATTCTTTTTTTTGCCTTATAGCGTCAACGCCTGCTGCGTCTCCGAACACGTGTTGTTTCTTTTCGGGCCATATGGTAAGCACCTGCTGTTTTTTTCGTTTTTACGTGGGGTGTGTGAATTTTTTACCCATTCAGGGCTTGTAACCCTTCTTAGGGTTTACGGGCTGATGTATTTTTTTCTTTACCCCGGGCCCGGGGCCACGGTCTTAAAATTATTGGGCGGGTGTCTGTGTTGGGTGTTAAGCTACCCCCCAAAGGGGCGCGGTTTTACCTTTTCTCCCCGGGGCATTATTTCCCCGCCAGGCGTCCTGGCCTCACCTGGTCTGCCCGTGTAAGTGAGTGGGCGGAGGGTTTTACGTTTTCCCCCAGCCACCCCCCCCCCCCTCCGGACCCCCCCCAGGGGGCCGGGGGGGGGTTTTTGGTGTCCTGTCTGCCACGTGTAAGCTGAGATGGGCGGATGGTTCGTATTCTCCCAGCCACCCCCCCCCCCCCCCCCCGGGGGACCCCCCCAAAGGGGCCCGGTGCGGGGGGTTTGGTGGACCGGGTCTCCCACGTGTAACTGAGATGGGCGGATGGTTCTAGTTCTCCCAGCCAGCCCCCCCCCCCCCCCCCCCGGACCCTCCCATGGGTTTGTGCGGGGGGTTTGGTGGCCCTGGTCTGCCACGCCCCGGCCTGCCACTGTCGCTGAGATGGGGAGGGTTTTACTCGTCTTGCGGGTGCCCACCTTCCCCGCCCCCCCGCCCGACCCTCCCAGGCCCGGGGGGGGGGTTTGAGGGGCCCCTGGCTGCCACGTCGACCCCCCCCCCCCCCCCCGACCACCACTTACCGGGGGGTCGGGGCAGTGCGTGTGGCGATGCAGGGGGGGTTTTTTTGGGGGCGTTTCGTGTTGCGTCTAGCCCTTTCCCCCTCACTGTTTTACCTTCTTTTCCCGGATCAATTGTGACCCAGGCTGCTCGGTGCTTTTAGGTCCCGGGGCCCCCTTCTCTCCTCGAAACGCCCCGTGCCTTTGCGGACCTTTTTTCGTCCGCCGATGCCCTTGCTGGGAGGGTGGGGCTCATCCTCCCGGGGGGGGGTGTCCCCCTGCTTTCCCGGGCGACCCTTGCGACCTAAAGGGAGGGGTGGTTTCAAGGCTTTAAAGTCTCCCAAGCAGCCCTTCCGTCTGTCCGGGGGCGGACCGGTCTCGGGGTTCTCGGCTGGGCCTCCCCAAGTCGTCCATCCCCCCTCTCTCGCACCTCCCGACCCCTGCCTCTGTTCCTGAGCTCGGCGTGATCGCGCTGAGGGGTGGAGCAAGATCTGGCGGTCTCCTCAGCCCCTCACCATGACCGCGACCCCCCAGGTCGAGGATTTTCCGGCGGGGTCTGTGGCCCCCCGGCTGGTCAGGCTCTCCGGGCCCTTTCCCCACCCTCACCTCCTGTGCCTCCGGGGTTGTCGGCTTGGAAAATTTCAGTAAACCCCTTATGGAAGAAGGGGAGGGCCCTTAATTCTGGGTCCCTTTTCCCCCGCCCCCGAGGCGTCGCAGGTCCCCTCGCCTGCTTCCCTCTCCCCGGTGCCCCCTTCTGATTCTGTGGTAGTCGAGGATGATACCGGTGGCTCCGACGGGGAAAGAATGCTGCCCTACCCTTGCCCAACGACGAGGGTTGGGGGGACTTCCGCCCCCGGCTTCCTGTCCCCCGGGGCCCTTTCCCTCCCTTTTCTTCTGAGTGCCTTCTAGGTGCACTTCCCCTGCCCGCTGCGGAGGATCCTTTGGGGGACCCCCTCCTTCTTCCTCCGTCCTGTTTACCGGGGCACCGTTTCCACCGCGATTGCTTGTGAGACGGTTGACGGGCGGCTTGTTCCATTGGTCGTCTGGGGGACGGCTCCTGGGGCCCATTCCCGGGATTGGAGGGCGTCGCCCCCGGGGAGGACGGGGGACGGATCCTCCCCTCTACCCCCGGATTCCTTTCTCTCGCCTAAAACGCTCCTCGAACAGCCTGCGGTTTTTTTGGGCGGCCGCTTTGGATGCTCTGGCCCCCCTTTACTGGCGGCCTATTTTTTGGTAGGGATGGCTTCCCGTGCGGGAGGAAGCCAGGATCCCAGGTGGCTTTCTCTCGGGGCCAAGCCCGGGTTCCCCTGGATAAAGGCCCGGCCTGGACCCTGCCGAAGTGTGGAAAGCGGGTACCACCAGTGGAAACCGGGGTCCTTCCCCTCCTGGGCCCCGTCCTGGTTTTTCCCGGCCTCTGGGGGTTTTTCCACTTGATGGCCTGATTTCCCCCGGGTGCCCCGGGGCTTTCGAAGGCCTCCCGGGGCGGGCGAAAAACCTTTAAGGAGGGGCTTTTTCCCCGGGGACTTTCAGGACGGCAACACCCCCCCTGTTGACCTCTTCTGTTCCCTTCTTCAGTCAGCTGCGGAGGGGCTCCCCTCCCTCGCCGGGGATCACTCTTCCCTCCCCCGGCCTCCCGGTCGGAGTCTGTCGGGCCTTGTCGCCGCCTGATGCGTTCGGCGCCCCCCCCCCCACGGGCCCCCCTCCTTGACGGGGCCCTCCCCCCTTGGCTCTTCGGCGCGAAAGGGTTTTCGGGGCCCCCCCCGGGGCCCCGACAGCAATTTCCGGATTTCCCTTGATTCGGAGGTCTTTTGGAGCCCTCCTTGGGGTTTTTAAACCCCCCCACCCCCCCGGTTCTTTTTGGAGAGTTTTTTTCCGGGGGGGGGGGTTTCTCCCCCTTGTAGGGGCCCGTAAATTCCCTCCTTTGGGGGGCCCCCAGGGCCTTTCCCCTCCCCCCTCTCTTCCCGGGTTTTAGGGGGCCCTTTTCCCCTTTTTTCCCCGGGGGCGTTCCAAACCTTTCCCCAAAGGGGTCTCGCTTTTCCCCCCCCGGTCGTCCTTTTTTTGGGAGCCCGGGGCCCAGAAGGGGCCCCGGGTCCAAAAGGGCTTTCCCTTTATTCCCCACCCCCCTTGGGACCCCCCCTTTTTCCCCTCCCCAATGGGCCCCCCCCTTCGGGTTTTTCCCCTATAAAGGTGGGGAAAATTTCCCCCCCATTTTTACTCCCGAAAGGCTAAGGGGGGCTTATCTTTCCCACCCAAAAAAAGGTTTTAACCACCGGGTTCCTATTACCGGCCCCCGGTCCCCCCCCGAAAGGGGGGGGGTTGTTTTCAAGGGGGACGCCCCTTCCCCTTTCCCGGTTGGCGTTCCCCCCTTCCATATCCACTGGAGTTTCCCCAAATGCCCTTTCCCCCCCCCCCCCCAAACCCCCCCCCTTTGTTTTAATGGGGTTTTATATTTTTTAAAAGTTTTGGGGAGAGGGGCCCCCCTTAAAAGGGTTTCCCATCTCCTTTTTGGGGGGTGGGGAGGGGGTTTTTCCCAAGGGAAAGTCCCTTTCCCCCCCCCCATTTTTGGGGCCTCAATTCCTTTTTCGGTCCGTCTGGGGGAAAATGGGAATTTAAATTTCCGGGTGGGGTTTTTTTTAAGGGCCCTTGGGTTTTTTGGCTCGCTCAACTTTGGCCCAAATTTGGGGTTGTTCCTTTTTTGGGTTAAAACCCCGGTGCCCCCGGTTGCCCCCCCTTTCCCCCCCTTCCCCAATTTCCCCACGGTTTTTGGGGTTTTCCCCCCGGGACGGGGGGGGGTTTAGGGGCCGGGGTAAAATTGCCCGGGGGGGGGGCACCAATCCCCCCCATTTGGGGGTTCCGGGGGGGGCAACCCCTCAACTCGGAGTGCTGGGTTTTTCTTTTCCCCGGGGGCCCGAAAGGGTCCCCTTTTAGTGGACAAATTCCTCCCCCCCCCCAAGGGGTTTAAACCCCCCTTCTGCCCCCCACCCGGGTTTCCCCTTTTTTGCCGGTTGCCCAAAAAATTTTGGGGGCCCCTTTTGGGGGGGGCTCGGTATGGGGGGTTCCCCCCCGGGTTTTCGGTTTTGGGGTGGGGACCCGGGGGAAATTTCCTCCCCCCCTCCCAATAAGGCCCTTTTTAGAGGGGGGCCAACCACCCACGAACCCCCCCGGGGAAAAGGAAAGGGGGCGCCCCGACCTTTTTTTCCCCCCCCCCCCCCCCTGAAGGCAAACAAACTCCCACAGGGAAAAAACCCTGGTGGCCGGCCTTTTTTTGGGCCCAGGCCTGCCCTTAATTTTACGGTTTTTTGGGTTAAAAATTCGGCCCCCCCCCCCCAGCCCCACCCCTCCCGCTGGCCCGGGGCCCCCAGCCGAGCCCCGGTTTTTTCGCATATTGGGGGGGGGAAAATTAGAAGGGGAAAAAATTCTGGGAGTCGAACCGGGGGGGGGACGCGGCCTGGCCCCCCCCGCAAAAAAAATTTTAAAAATTAAAAAAAAAATAAAAATTTTTAATTTTTTTTTTAAAAAGGAAAAAAAATTTTTAAAAAAAAAAAAAAAAAAAAATTTTGTAATTTAAAATTTTGTTTTAAAAAAAAAAAATTTGGCCCCCCCCTTAAATTTTGGGAGCCAGGGATGGGGGGCAAAAGGAAAGAAGGAAAAAACCCAAATGAAAAAGTTTTTAATAGGGGGAGGAAAAAAAAAGGGTTATTAGCCGGTGATTAAAAAAGGTAAAAAATTTGGGGGTTTACTAACCCGCCCCCTTTTCCCCCCATATTTTTTGAAAAATTAAACCCCTAAAATTTTAAATGGGGGAAAAAAAATTTAAAGTGGGTTTGATACGGGGGCCCGGTGTTCAAAATCGGTGTCGTATTTTTTAAGTTAATAATTACTCCATTCACGGCCCGGGAAGGGGGGTTTTTTGGGGAGGTGGGGCTGTAGGAAGTGGTTATGTCACTAGAGGGGCATGGAAAGGGTTAAAAAAAAGAAAAAAAGCGGAAAAAAAAAGAGGGTTTGGGGGGTTTTAACGGTGGGTTCCCCCCCCAACACGGGGAAAATTTTCCCCCTTTTTTTTTCCAAATTTTGTTTCCCAAAACATTAAAAAAAAATTTTTGCCTTGGAAACGGGAAAAAGAAAAATTAGTTTTCGGTAAATTTTTTAAAAAATTTGGACCCCCCCCCCGGTTTTTTCCCAACCCCCCCCAGTTTTATTAAAACCAATTCGTCCACTCCTGACGTACGAAAAGAAGAAAAAATACTTAAAAATATATTTAAAAAGCTTTTTAAATTACTTAAAAATATGGGAAAAATTTTATAAAAATTCCGGGGCCCAGTTAAAATTTTAAAAATTTTTTTTGTTTAAAAAAAAAATTTTTTTTTCAAAAAAAATTTTGTTGGGGGCCCCTTGGTGGTTTCACCCTTGCCCGGGGCCTTTCCCCCCTTTATCCCACTTTTTGGGCCGTTCAAATTTTTAAAAAATCTCTGTTAATTCCCAAAGTTGACTTTTGCCAGCCCGCCCAAAAACCCCCTCCGGTTGGGAATTTTTAACCCCCACCCACCGGGGGTTTAAGTTTTAAAAATTTTAACCCAAAAAAAAAAAAAAAAAAAACAAACCTTTTTTAACCCCCCCCAAAATCCCTTTGCAAAAAAAACTTTTGTTTTAGCCATAAATACGAAAGTAACTGAATATACCACATTAGTTAGTGGATAAGGCTACTGAACAGGTCATATCTATAAATTATTGCTTATATTAACTAAAAAGCGTCTAATAGTACCCAAATTACAATGGAATTTACGCTCTGGGTCTCAAGGGGTTAAATCAAGTATTTTTTTCTTTAATTTTTACAAAAGATAGAGTAACCATAGTGCAGTGACTAGATTAAAGATAATATAATGAAGAGTAGAAGAAGGTGGAAGAGATATAGTAGAGTAGAGAGTATGAGTAGTAGAAGGTGATAGCATGAAGGTAAAGATACACCTACAAAAGATAGTTACCATAGTAAATTGACTATAAAAATAAGAAAACGAAAGAAGAAAAAAAAAGGATATTAGAAGATTTATCGATATTTTTATAAGTATAACAGGAACTTTATTGATGAAAGAAGAAGAGAAATATAAGAAGCAAGATAATATAACAGAAAAAAAATAGACGTATGGCATAACTCAAAGCGTCTAGCATAGTGGTGGACGGATGACCTAATTATTCATCAGACGCAGAGTAATGACTTCGACGCGCGCCAAGGCGTTGAGGGAGGAGAGGAGGGAGGAGGAAGAGAGAGGAGGAGAACAAGAAGAGGAAGAGAAGAGAGGAGGAAGGAAGGAAGAAGAAGAGGGAAGAGGGGACGAAGAAGAGGAGGGAGGAGGAAGAAAGAAAAGGAGGGAGGAGGAAGAACGAAGAGGAGGGAGGAGGAAGAACGAAGAAGAGGAGGGAGGAGGAAGGATGAAGAGGAGGGAGGAGGAAGAACGAAGAAGAGGAGGGAGGAGGAAGGATGAAGAGGAGGAAGGAGGAAGAACGAAGAAGAGGAGGGAGGAGGAAGGATGAAGAGGAGGAAGGAGGACGAAGAAGAGGAGGGAGGAAGATGAAGAGGAGGGAGTAGGAAGGAGGAAGAACAAAGAAGAGGAGGGAAGGGCCGGAGGAGGAAGAGGAGGGAAGGTCGAGGAGGAATTGGACGACAAAGAGGAGGAAGGAGGAAGGAAGAAGAGGAGGGATCGGAGGAAGAAGAGGAGGGATCGGAGGAAGAAGAGGAGGGAGGAGGAAGAAGAGGAGGAGGAGAAGAGAGGAGAAGAGGAAAGGAGAGAAGGAGGAGAAGGAAGAAGAAGAGGAGGAAGGAGGAAGAAGAGGGAGGAAGAAGAGGCGGGAAGGGAGGGTCGAATGCGCGGGAACAGGACGGGAGGAGAAGCGGGTAATGGTAATGTCCTTCTCACACATATATTCCCACCCTTCATTCCTCCAGCCTTCACTTCACACCTCACCTCACAGCCAACGACGCCTCTTCCCTACCTCAACATTTGGTGTGTGTGTGTGTGTGTGTGTGTCTTGTGTGTGTGTGTGTGTGTGTGTGTGTGTGTGGTGTGTGAACTCAGTGCTTAATATATTTTTTTATCGCATTCTCTGACCTTTCCCCTATTTATGTTTTCTCGTTCAACATCGCCGCTTGTTTAGTGTTTTATATATATTTTTTTGTCATCAATACTTAACTTACTTTTACTAGCGTTTTCTTTTTCCAAGTCATTAGTAGGTACTTATTTCAGAAGGTGCGAGTCCCACTAGTATGGTAACTAACTACTAACTATTACTAACTACCACTACTAACTGATTACTTTATATATTTTTGATCTCGTCCTGTGACCTTTACGCGACGATGTTTTCTCGCTCAACATCGCTGCTTTTCTAGTGTTTTTCTCGTTTTTTTCAAGTCATCAGTCACTTTTCTTTTTTCAAGTGCATCAATCACTTTTTCTTCAATTATCAGTCACTTTTCTATCAAGTCATCAGTCACTTTTCTTTTTTCAAGTCATCAGTCACTTTTTTTTCAAATTATTAGTCACTTTTTCAAATTATCAGTCACTTCTTTTTCAAGTCATCAGTCACTTTTCTTTCAAGTCATCAGTCACTTTTTTCTTTCAAGTCATCAGTCACTTTTTTCTTTCAAGTCATCAGTCACTTTTATTTTCAAGTCATCAGTCACTTTTCTTTCAAGTCATCAGTCACTTTTTTCTTTCAAGTCATCAGTCACTTTTATTTTCAAGTCATCAGTCACTTTTCTTTCAAGTCATCAGTCACTTTTATTTTCAAGTCATCAGTCACTTTTCTTTCAAGTCATCAGTCACTTTTCTTTTCAAGTCATCAGTCACTTTTATTTTCAAGTCATCAGTCACTTTTATTTTCAAGTCATCAGTCACTTTTATTTTCAAGTCATCAGTCACTTTTCTTTCAAGTCATCAGTCACTTTTATTTTCAAGTCATCAGTCACTTTTATTTCAAGTCATCAGTCACTTTTATTTTCAAGTCATCAGTCACTTTTCTTTCAAGTCATCAGTCACTTTTATTTTCATGTCATCAGTACTTAACTCAGAAGCTACGAGTCCCACCTCACATCATGTATAATACCAAGGCCGTATATAGTTAGGCCGTATAGTATAATGGTATAGCCATAGGCCGTATATATAGGCCTATGTAATGACTTTGTATAATACGAAGGAAGCTACCAAGACGTATTTTGACTACGAGTACAGTAAAAAAAAATCATTATACTAACCGCGATTATTAACGACAAAAGTAACGTAAAGCCCCGTCCACACTACCACTCACCACCGTCGGTGCTTGCCGTCGGTGCTTGCCGTTGCCAGGGTTGTGTCCACACGAACGGTTTTGTTCGGCGGTCAGCGCGCTTCCTGATTTCAAAGTGAGTCATGTTTTCTGCATATCGTGTACTCTCACTCGAGATTATGAAATAACCACAGAAGGTTTAGAAAAACTGACCCAACTATCATCTTCATGACACATTTCTGCATATCATAAGCAAGAAAAATATACGAAAACCTTTTTGTGTATTCTAAAAAATATAGCAAAAAGAAATAGTGTATAAACATTTTTCTCACTTTTTTGTCTTAAACTCGCTGCAATTTCCCGACCATTTCTCCCATTTAATTTTTGATCACATACTCGTAATCAGCTGACTTTCTTGGTTCTGATGGTATACGGTACATAGCAATGCAAAAATATCTAGATAGTGAAAACTGCCGATAACTTGAAGCATGTGTTTGGCGTTGACCCGTGAGTGACGGGCATGCCCCACCCCAATTAAACCTGCTGAATGTTGGCGGGCAGCGCCGGACGGTTAAATTTTGCTCGTCGGCATCGTGTCCACACTGCCACTTTGAGTGACAACACTTGTTCGACGGCAAGCCGCGTGAGGGTAGATATGTGGACGGGGTTAAGAACGATAAGTTCTAATCTACACATACGTGCTTATGACATCCGGTGTAGTAATAGCACTGATCACGGTTGCATGGTAGTGAAAATTAACCCCTTGAGACCCAGAGCGTAATTTCCATTATAATTTGGGTGCCATAGGACGATTTTTAGTGACTATAAGCAATATTTTAAAGATATGACCTGTTTAGTCTCCTTGTCGACTAACTAATTTGGTATATTAAGTGACTTTTCGTAATTGTATGGCTCGACAACATACAATTTTTTATAGCAAAGGAAAGATCTGGGCGTGAAGGGGTTAAGTATGAAGTTGTACGTAAGTATGAAAAATTGAAATGAGTAGTAGTGAAAAGGTAGTGAAAAGTATGTGTCAAGTGGTCCAAAAAGCGATGTACAAAAATGGAACACAAATATAGGGTAGCAAAGAACTGAAAGCATATTTATGACACATAGGAAAAAGAAATAAAATCGAGCTGTATATTGGTCCCTTCAATTACGTGTGTGCGACTATAATGGAATAAAAGCTGATGTTCTTATGTTGTGAGGAGGTATGAATGATCCCTCCATATATACGCGCTTCTGAATCTATCCATTGAAGAAGTGATAGTAAATTAGTAATACATCCACGAACTTAATCATAATCAGTGTTAGAATATACACATAGTACGTCTAGTTGTGAATACCAGCCCCCTTCGTCCCTATCATCGCTTTTACCCCTATCCAGCCCCTTCCCTCCCTTCCTATCCCCGCTTTTACCCCTATCCAGCCCCTTCCCTCACTTCCTATCCTGTCATCTACCCCTATCCAGCCCCTTCCCTCCCTTCCTATCCCCGCTTCTACCCCTATCCAGCCCCTCCCTCCCTTCCTATCCTCGCTTCTACCCCTATCCAGCCCCCTTCCTTCACTTCCTATCCTGTCATCTAGCCCTCTTCAGCCCCCTCTCTCCTATTCTGCCATCTAGCCCCTCCCTCTCTTCCTATCCAGCATCATCAAACATTCAGTTACATCTGTGTGTTATACGTTATTATAATTTTCCTTTTTCCCCTCGTAGTTCATTTTGATAGGTTAACAGCACTATCAACGCACGCCATTCTCTTCCCGAAGCATCAAGTTATGGATTCGTATTCATCATTATCTTCTCCAGAGCTGGGCAGTATTTAAATACAATTGTATTTAAATACGTATTTAAATACATTTGTGTATTTAGAAATGTATTTATAAATATATTGGTTGTCATGTATTTAAATACAGTATTTAAATACTTTTATGAGTATTTAGATACATTGTACTTAAATACATTTAATATGTAAATCTATTTACTCTTTTATCAGTCAATTTGGCCATAAACCCGCCCCACTATCTGGCAACCCTGATGTTACAGTGAACCTGTATTTCCACTGGCAAGGAAATTTCCTGATTTCAAGGAAATTTAGGCCTGTACTGAGAAGGAAATCTCTAAGGAAACCCAAAATCTAAGGATATCCTAAGGAAATTATTTTTTTCGGACATGTTAAAATTTGTGTGTATTTAAAATGTATTTACAATGTATTTAAATACAATTGATGTATTTAGTATATAGTATTTAAATACATTTCTCCCATGTATTTAGTATTTAGTATTTAAATACATTCAATGTATTTAGTGCCCAGCTCTGATCTTCTCTATGTATTGGTATCGTGAAGGTAAGGTGGTTTGATTATGTGAAAAGTTTATGGTCTTGCACTAAATCATAAACTCAAAGGCTAATCCGACGGAGATGAGCACCGAGGCCACGCGCAGCATAACGCATGCCCCCATCTTTACCTTTACTAAATAATATCACAGAAAAGATCTTGTGTCTACTAATTACCAGCCTTTGATTAACGCCGTTCCGATAAAACGTTTCCGTATAACACTGAATTTAAGCCGTATTGTTGAAATGTAAAATAATAATAATAGTAATAATAATAGCGCAATGCAATCATAATGTATTCACTATTATCACAAGTTACATAAACGTATTACCTTTATCGTACGTGTATCTTGTTAATATTCTACTTCTACCTCACTGAGACATAAAAATACTAAGAGAGAAAAGAAAATATCACAATCTCGCCGCGCAAGATATCAAGAAGTGTATAAAAATAGATTAATGTTTCGTGTCTCAAAAATGCTTCACTCGGCAATAACAATGTCCGTGTTTACAGCGAGCCTTGCGGAAGACAGCCTCGTCAGCACTACCTCAGCACAACACCTGCTCACCACTTGCAACTCAGCACCTTAGATAATAGCCACAGTAACACCGCATACCTATCTATGTTGCGTGATCGATAACAACATACCACATACCACTTCTCCTACATACTCCTTCCTCGTTACTCCTACATACTTTACTTTCGTTACTTCCTAGTCCTACATACTCCCTCGTTATATTTATTCCTTGATGGCGAAGTTGCGTGACTGATTTCCATAAGCTGCCTTTACTGACTCCTTCTCGCATTTAACATTGTATCCCTATTTTATTATCAATGTGTCCATGTGAGGTAGATTTATGTTGTCACGCGAGGTTTTGATGTATATGTGAGACGAAGTACGTAGCTATTGTGATTTCTGTTATATTCTCTTCTGTTATATTCACGGTTTCTGTGATATCCTCTTCCTTTCAGAAACTAGGTTATGTTAAAGATTCATGTGTATATAAGAAGGTCGTAGAAAAAACACAAATAATATATGGCGTCTGTCGATATAAATGCAGTGGCGACTATAGTGTTGTTGAACGGTAGGTGAATACATATACGTATAGGTAAATGCATACCGTTGCAACACAAAGCATTCATGTCAGTCTTAATGGAACACACACAAGAACTGACAGTATACTTATGACACTTAGGAACAAGAAATAAGATTTGAGCTGTGAATTTGGTCCCTTCAATTACGTGAGTGCGACTACAATGGAATATAAGATGATGTTCTTATATAGTGTGAGGAGTGTGTAGCCTACTTGTACCTTGCACGCAGTCGAGGTAAGGCATGAGACTGGAGGAACCAGACACCAGACTGGAGGAACCTGGACATCACTGCATTGCGGGAAAGTAGTAACGAAGTCCTGAGCGCCGTGAATTACATAAGAACATAAGAAAATACGGAAGCTACAAGAGGCCGTGAGACCTACACGAGGTAGTTCCTGTTCCTTAACACTACCTACCTCCACCTTTCATCCCCATCCATGAAATTATCCAGCCTCCTTTTAAAGCTCCCTAATGACTCCGCACTGACCAATTAGGTGACACAAATTATGTTTCCTGTCATTCATCATATTATTTTGGGCAGCCAGCTACATAATCATGGATAATACACTTTCCAAGATCAACTGACCATCTATCATGTTAAAAGTCAATCTAGACATTTACAATACATATTAGCCTATAGCGCCAGTAGGCATTTTCCCTTGAGGGCTCAAATGGTTGACTCTGTCCCGTGGTGGCGCAGGCAGGATTTTTATAGTGACGCCTGGCCGTGTGGTCAGAGCTGGGCACTAAATACATTGAATGTATTTAAATACTAAATGCAAAATACATAGGAGAAATGTATTTAAATATTAAATACTAAATACATTTTACGAATGTATTTAAATACTAAATACTAAATACATCAATTGTATTTAAATACATTTGTAAATACATTTTAAATACACACAAATTTTAACATGTCCGAAAAAAATGGATTTCCTACGGATTTCCTTAGATTTTGGGTTTCCTTAGAAATTTCCTTCTCAGGCCTAAATTTCCTAAAAATAAGAAAATTTCCTTGAAAGTGGAAACACTGGTTGACTGTAACATCAGGATTGCCAGATAGTTGGGCGGGTTTATGGCCAAATTAACTGATAAAAAAGCATTTACATTTTTATATTATGAGTATTTAAATACAATGTATTTAAATACTCATAAAAGTATTTAAATACTGTATTCAAATACATGACAACCAATGTATTTTTAAATACATTTCTAAATACACAAATGTATTTAAACACGTATTTAAATACAAATGTATATAAATACTGCCCAGCTCTGCCTGTGGTAACTATGAATTGTGGTAACTCATGCTTCCCCCTGTGTCTCCCGATGCACTCGCCGTCAAAGGTAAGGATGATGGGCAGCAAGTCAAGCGTCAGTCAATGTAAGTAGACTATCTTATCATATCATCGAAGTTAAAGTGAAGTTATCGAGACTGGCATGACAGTAACCTATAAGTACCACAAAGATGCTACATTTCTTACGTGCACTTCAAGCCCTATCCCTTCCTCTCTATCCTCTCATCTAGCCCTATCCAGCCCCTTTCTCCCTATCCAGCACCCTCTCTCCCTCGATCCCTATCCTGCCATCTAGCCCTATCCTGCCCCTTCCCTCTCTCCCTATCCTGCCATCTAGCCTTATCCTGCCCCCTTTCTCACTGCCTATCCTCCCATCCAGCCCCCTCCTTCCCTCTCCTCCCATCTACCCCTATCCAGCCCTCTCTCTCCCTGCCTATCGTCTCATCCAGCCCCTTCCCTCCCTCCCTATCCTCCCATCTACCCCTATCCAGCCCCTTCTCTCCCTCTTTATTCTCCCTTCTACCCCTATCCAGCCCCTCCATCCCTCCCTATCCTCCCATCTATCCCTATCCATCCCCCTCTCTCCCTTCCTATCGTTCTATCCAGCCCCTTCCTCTCCCTCCCTATCCTCCCTTCTAGCCCTATCCAGCCCCTTCCTTCCCTCCCTATCCTTCCATCTACCCCTCGTCCCCTATGTATGGGTCGTGCCTCGCCACTGCGGCCACCATAGCTCCATCACCCTTGCTATTGGCGATATCCTGCCATGATAGCAAGCAAACAAAGCCACTGTTTATATGGACGTCTTATTTATATGGACATCTTATCTATATGGACGTCTGCCGCGTGAAAGGAAGAACGATACAAAAACCTATAATACTGGCTTTGAACGATACTGTCTTCGTTATGGCCCGGGACAAATACTAAGCTATACATGGTGTTTTGATAGGGGTTCGGTAACTACTATAGAGGAGGTGAAGGTAGAATAAGGTGATTGTTAGCTATGGGGAACACTCGTGCTTAGCCTAACGTGTTCTATAGTGTGATTCTGTTCGATATATCCCCTTGTTTTCATTCTTTTTAGCCCTCTTATGTAGGTAGCTATAGTCGCCGCACGTGAAGTTGGCGAAAATGGGGCCCCTTCATTCCTCCCTTCCGAACGCACGGGATTGGCTGAAGTGTTGGGTTTTGGGTGAGAATGCTTTACTCCAAGTTCCGCTCTAAAGCCCCAACACCCAACACCTCAGCCAATCCCGTGCGTTCGAAAGGGGGGAGTGAAGGGCCCTATTTTCGCCAACTTAACGTGTATGTATATGTATGTATTAGTTAGCGGGTGACTACTATCCATTTCAGACTCCATGAGGCATCGTTTTTCGCAAATATCTTCTAAACAGGCTGTTATCTTCGTTGTTTGGGAGTTAATTGGTTACCTAACATGCATAGTTGTATTGGACTTGTGAAATGACTCCAAGTTGTTAAGTCTTGAGTCATGACTGTCGTTTAGCCTGCATGTATAAGTGTGTGGATGCAATGGGCACAAGTTTGATAATTAATACTAGCAATTTAGCAGTTCATGGTCGTTAACGTAAATTAAAAGAATGCTCCAAGTTCTGAAGTCTTCAGCGATATGACTGTCGTTTAGTCTGCATGTATAAGTGTGTGTGGAGGCAATTGGCACAAGTTTGGTGATTAATACTCGCCATTTAGCAGTTCATGGTCGTTAAATTAAATTCAAAGAATACTCGTAACGAAAGAGAAGAACCATAAACACCGAGTTACGACGAAAATTAACACTTGTGAAGAGTTTGAATCAATTGCAATCACTTAACTCTTTCTCACCTTAGTCTTATAGTCACAAAAGAGAGAAAAGTTACTTGCAGTTTTGCAATTATACGAAGGCCATTAATATGATTTTTTTCTATTATGGCCACGACAGGTTAATTACATTTTTTTTTCAAGGAAGTATTATCATTGGGGTCGATAATTAATACGTTGTCGATGTCAATACCAAAAAAAGACTTTATATTAGACGCTGACTTGTTACTTCCACGAATTAATACTAGATCAATTGGCTTTTAACTTTTTTGAACTTTCTTTTTATACTTTTTTTATATAGATGGTCAGTAACTGTTGATCTTGAATTAATACATTGTCAAAACGCGATACAATAACAGATGAAAAATAAGTATTGGAGAAATTGGTGATGATAGTGATAACATAGTGATGTTGTGGTAGTGTTGCTGATATAGTTAATGGCGTTGAGTCAAAAAAGTAAATTAAAACCACTCTGAGCCAGAAAAAAATGGCTTATCGAAACACATCTATATCGTGACTTCAATGCTAGAAAAAATATAACTGAAAAAATGAAAGGACAATGAGGATGAGCGTTGATAAAATAACATACATATTCTTCTTTAAGCGCTGGGGATTGAAATGAAATGTAGTTGCTCCATCAGTCTTTGTGAAATTGAAAGAGTGTAAACAAATGCAATTCTCTTTTTTGCATTCTACATTAAGTCAAAAGTAACTACGGGTTTGTAATTACGACATTTGTGATGGTGATTAAAGAATTGATTCCTTCAAGAGAATTATGAACATGTATCAAGTCTTTGTGCTAAATCCCAAGAGTCGAACGTTGAAATTAAGTTGTTGAAATTGAAGTTGAGTTAAGTGATTTCAACTCTTTACAAGTGTTCATTTTCGTCATCACTCAGTGTTTATGGTTCTTCTCTTTCGTTACAAGTATTCTTTTAATTTACGTTAACGACCATGAACTACTAAATTGAGAGTATTAAACATTGAAAATAGACTTGAGAAAATGTGATAGACTTCTGTCGCCGAAATGACTAAGATGACGACATTCGGCAACCCTGGCAGGAATAATGATAACAAATAACATGGCATGACTTGCAGGACATTAACGTTACGAACATCAATAGTCATTACGTAGCACCTAGAGAGAGAGAGAGAGAGAGAGAGAGAGAGAGAGAGAGAGAGAGAGAGAGAGAGAGAGAGAGAGAGAGAGAGAGAGAGAGAGAGAGAGAGAGAGAGAGAGACTACTTAACATTACAATTTCTTCTACAAATTTCTCACTTTAAAATAATTCCCAACGTAACACCATAATTTCTTAGGTGAGAGAAAGAGAGAGAGAGAGAGAGAGAGAGAGAGAGAGAGAGAGAGAGAGAGAGAGAGAGAGAGAGAGAGAGAGAGAGAGAGAGAGAGAGAGAGAGAGAGAGAGAGAGAGAGAGAGAGAGAGAGAGAGAGAGAGAGAGAGAGAGAGAGAGAGAGAGAGAGAGAGAGAGAGAGAGAGAGACTATCCCAACGTTCCCTAACACCATAATTTTCTAGGTTGCAATGAAGACCCGTCATCTAACCTTCCCTCGACCCAGAACAAGAATAAACATGTGCCTGGCGCTGACGATCTTCTATTTAGCCTCTGACGGACTGACGGGCGGGGTGCTGGTGGAAGGGAAGGTGGACGAGGTGGAAGGACTGAATATAGTGGAAGAGGTGACTCGTGTAGTGGAAGGGGAGTTAAGAGAGTGTCATGTGGTATTAGTTCATGAGGGATCGTCCACATACCTGTCACAACGTATTATAAGGTGAGATGAAATGACTTGTACTACCTTTAACCCCTTGAGACCCACAACGTAATTTCCATTGTAATTTGGGTACCATTAGACAATTTTAGTGAATATAAGCAATATTTTAATAGATATGACCTGTTTAGTATCTTGTCGACTAACTAATTTGGTATATTAAGCTACTTTTCGGAATTTTGTGGCTCGACAGCATACAATTTTTTATAGCCAAGGAAAGATCTGGGCGTGAAGGGGTTAAGGAACTTTGAACGGTTTCTATAAGTGACATAAAGGTCAAGGTACTCTAAAGATAAAAGAATAGCGTGTATGTAGATAATATACCATGTCATATTGTTTATTCAGGTAGAGTGGATAATTAATAGCGAGATTGATAGCGATACCTAAGCAAACACATAATTATAGAGGGAAATGTGTGTTATTGACCTCTCTCTCTCCTCTCTCTCTCTCTCTCTCTCCTCTCTCTCTCCTCTCACACACACACACAGGAACTACCATTTGTAGATCTCACGGCCTCTTGTAGCTTCCTTATTTTCTGATGTTCTCTCTCTCTCTCTCTCTCTCTCTCTCTCTCTCTCTCTCTCTCTCTCTCTCTCTCTCTCTCTCTCTCTCTCTTTGTGTGTATGTGTGCATATTAATGTATGTATTATGTGTGTGAGTGTGTATTTACCTAATTGTATTTACCTAGTTGTGTTTTACAGGGCCTGAGCTACACTCGTATGGCACCGTCTCCATATGCTTATCTCGTATGGGAGTGTTGTGTGGACGTGTGTCGGGAGGCTCCGGGGTCTCTGGGTGTTTTCGCGGGATATACCGGTGGTACGGACATGGTGGTCATACCCAACGGTGCATAAGTGTGTGGTACGCGTGTGGGGACTGTGTTTTTCCACTTACAGTGACTATAGCTCTGTTATAAAGCTACATACTACTTACACTTGCCTGCTTTGTTGGTGCATCGTGGTAGTAAGGCGACGGCTGTGACCTTTCGTACCGCTGCGGTCGAGGTGTCATTTTACCATCCCTCGGGTCGCGCAAACAATTGTGTGCCCTATGTCCTCTCTCGTATGATGGCTTGTGGCGTGCTTTGATTGGCATGGCGCGTGCACTACGCCATCCACTCCTGCAGGAGGGTGGATTTCCGGCTGGTGGCGGCTGTGGATGATGTGTTGGGCTTCCTCTCCAGCATGAGGAGGAAGATGCCCAAGGAACCTGCCCTAAGTCACGAAGTTAGTATGTGAGTACTACAGTGAGGTGGACATCGTGAAGGCACGAGACACCTACTACAGGATCCTGCCGGAGCGACAGGACTCCAGGATCAGGAGGAGGTGCTCCAGGGTCATGGCAGACAACATCTCGACGATCCTGGACCTTATGCAGGAGACGCCTTCTGATGCACACCCTCCCTTGGTGTGTGGTGATGTGTGCCACGTCCCATCCACGCGACTGGGCGGCCTGGACGGTACAGCCATATACTCCCTGTGCATCTATGTCAAACAGGAGATGGTGAGTACGAACCGGGAGATGTTGGGTGTGAAGACGACCCTGGCTGAGCACCGGTCACTCCTTGATCGGCTGTGTGCCGCCCCCCTGGAGGTGCCAGGTAGGGAGGTGGGACCTGCCACCGCCCTCACCCCGGCGCCTGCCGCTGCCGCCCTCCTGGTGGTGCCAGGTAGGGAGGTGGGACCTGCCACCGCCCTCACCCCGGCGCCTGCCGCTGCCGCCCTCCTGGAGGTGCCAGGTAGGGAGGTGGAACCTGCCACCGCCCTCACCCCGGCGCCTGCCGCTGCCGCCCTCCTGGTGGTGCCAGGTAGGGAGGTGGGACCTGCCACCGCCCTCACCCCGGCGCCTGCCGCTGCCGCCCTCCTGGTGGTGCCAGGTAGGGAGGTGGGACCTGCCACCGCCCTCACCCCGGCGCCTGCCGCTGCCGCCCTCCTGGTGGTGCCAGGTAGGGAGGTGGGACCTGCCACCGCCCTCACCCCGGCGCCTGCCGCTGCCGCCCTCCTGGTGGTGCCAGGTAGGGAGGTGGGACCTGCCACCGCCCTCACCCCGGCGCCTGCCGCTGCCGCCCTCCTGGTGGTGCCAGGTAGGGAGGTGGGACCTGCCACCGCCCTCACCCCGGCGCCTGCCGCTGCCGCCCTCCTGGAGGTGCCAGGTAGGGAGGTGGGACCTGCCACCGCCCTCACCCCAGCGCCTGCCGCTGCCGCCCTCCTGGAGGTGCCAGGTAGGGAGGTGGGACCTGCCACCGCCCTCACCCCGGCGCCTGCCGCTGCCGCCCTCCTAGAAGTGCCAGGTAGGGAGGTGGGACCTGCCACCGCCCTCACCCCGGCGCCTGCCGCTGCCGCCCTCCTAGAAGTGCCAGGTAGGGAGGTGGGACCTGCCACCGCCCTCACCCCGGCGCCTGCCGCTGCCGCCCTCCTGGTGGTGCCAGGTAGGGAGGTGGGACCTGCCACCGCCCTCACCCCGG
Source organism: Chionoecetes opilio (assembly GCA_016584305.1). Classification (NCBI taxonomy): domain Eukaryota; kingdom Metazoa; phylum Arthropoda; class Malacostraca; order Decapoda; family Majidae; genus Chionoecetes; species Chionoecetes opilio. Next base: position 461,645 of record JACEEZ010000211.1, read on the forward strand.
CGCCTGCCGCTGCCGCCCTCCTAGAAGTGCCAGGTAGGGAGGTGGGACCTGCCACCGCCCTCACCCCGGCGCCTGCCGCTGCCGCCCCCCTGGAGGTGCCAGGTAGGGAGGTGGGACCTCCCCCTCACTCCCCCCCCGGCCCCCCACGCCCCCCCGGCCCCCCACGCCCCTCCGGCCCCCCACTCTCCCCCAGTCCCCCACTCACCCCAGGCCCCCCCCCCACGTGATGCCTGGGCGTGGGGAGGATACGTCTCGATCACCTACGTTTGCCGAGATTGCGTCGCGCCCGCCCTCGCCGCCTGTGACACCCCGCCTCCCCAGTGTCCCTCCTGCCGCAGGAGGTGATGAGGGGGACCAAGGCTTTGAGCTGCCAAGGAGGCGACGTCGCGGACGCCCCACCCAGGGACGCGGGGCCCCACCCAGCTCCGCACAGGGGCACGTAGCCCCCCCTAGTCCTACTCACGGGCCTCCACCCAGCCACTCCAACGGGTCGCGGGAAGAGGGTGGAACATAAGGGGTAGTAATCGCCTGGGCGCCTTCTCTCCCTGTCAGGTGCTGGTGCGTTACCTGCCCCAGCACTACCCCGTTGAGGAGCTCACGGCCTACGTCAAGGAGATACTCAAGGACGACCTGGTGGGCGTGACGCTGCTGTGGAGGAGGACCTTCTCCGCGTTCGTCGTCTCTGCACACAGGAGGCATCGCCGTGAGCTCCTCGACATGAACAACTGGGAGCAACATGTGTTTGTGTGCCCATATAGCTCTCTCCCAACAGCTGCGGCTGCCTCTTCACGCCCTGTCAACAATGGAAGGTAAACTGAAAATTGCCTCCTATAACTGCCAGGGTGTGAAGAGTAGTGAGCCTCACATCAGGGATCTCCTGGGGCAGGTGCACGTGCTGGCCCTACAGGAGACGTGGCTGTGCCCTGACGAGGTGCACAGACCGAATGGCCTCCATAAGGACTTTGTGTCGTTCTCGACTTCGGCGGTGGACGAGACACGGGTCCTGAGGCGTGGCAGGAGATACGGTGGTCTCACTTTTTTGTGGCACAAGAGTCTTTCTAAATACATCAAAGTATGTAATGCTCAGGATCCTCGCATCTTGGGCATTGCATACAAGGATGACCGGTTCTCCATGTTGCTGGTGAATGTGTATCTGCCCACCAGTAATGTGGAGAACAGGGACGAACAGCTGATGTATTTAGGAAGACTCGCCTCCATAATAGAGGATGCTGAGGAGCAGAATGTTTGCATTCTCGGTGACTTTAATGCTGCCCCGGGCACTGCCTTCTTCATAGACATTCAGCGCATGTGTGGAGACCGTGACATGGTGATGGCTGACGTAAGGGCGCTTCCCCCAACGAGCTTCACTCATGTTAACCAGGGGTGTCTCTCACGCACGTGGCTGGATCATGTGCTGTTGTCACCGTGCCTGTTTGATGTGATGGATGAGTGCTCCATTCTGTACAACAGTGTCTCTTCAGACCATTTTCCTCTCGTGGTGGATTTCAAAGTTAATGGGCTCCCTGCTCTGACACAGGTCAGGCAGGATAATGCGGCAAGGATTAAGTGGGATTTTCGGGACAAGCGGAAGAGAGAGGAGTATGGTCGTGTGGTGACAGAGTTGCTGAGGGGCATTGCCATAGATCCTGTCAGGGTTTGTTGCTTCCAGAATGCATGTCTGGATCGTGGGCACCATGACGACATCAACGCCTTCCACGAGGCGTTGATAGAGTGCATGCTGCGTGCTGGCCAGACTGTGTTTGGTTTTTGCAGGAAGAGATGGAGGCAGGTACCAGGCTGGAATGAGTTTGTTCGTGAGGCGCACAGTGCCGCGCAGGAGTCCTTCCTTGAGTGGAGAGCGGGTGGTGGTCCTCGTGGGGGGCCACTGGCTGAGAGGATAAGGAGCACCAGGGCCAGATTCAAGCTGTGTCTCAGGTGGTGTAAGTCACATGAGCACCAGCTTCGTGCCCAGTCCCTGGCTGACAAGCTGGCATCTGGTGACTCCTTTAACTTTTGGCGTGGCGTGCGCAGCATGAACCCGGGCTCACACACGCTTCCTCTACGGGTGGATCACGCTGTGGGGGAGGAGGGCATCGCCTCCATGTGGGGAGAACATTTCAAGGGCATTCTCAACTGTGTGAGGGACGAGGAGAGTGAGAATGCCCTGCGTGGTGGGATGCGTGGTGTGTCGCTGCAGGGTTTTCGCAGCGTGGATCACGAGGAAATGAGAGGGGTATTGCAAAGCCTCTCCTCCAGTGAGGCTTTGGGTATGGATGGGCTCCCATCTGGGGCATTTAAATATGCGCCCCCCAGCCTGGTTACTTGGCTCTGGCTCTTCATCAATGCATGTGTCTGCCATCAGTACATACCCAGTCAGGTCTTGGCAGTGCTTATAGTGCCTTTACTTAAGAGCAAAGTGAAGGATCCTGCTAGCTCTGGCAATTACAGGCCCATTGCCATAGCAACCGCCCTGTCCAAGGTGCTGGAGAAAGTGGTGCTCCATCGTCTTGAGGCCTACCTGTATACACTGGACAATCAGTTCAGCTATAAGAAAGGCCTTGGCACTGAGATGTGTGTGTGGATATTGAAGAATATCATTCATTACTATGTAATGCCCATTATTCGGGAGATAGTAGGAAAATTATTATTATAAAATTCCCGAGCTATGTCTTGTCAGTAGTTAATTTTTTTCTCTTTGTCACGGGTGACTCATCGCCCTGCTATAATTTCCGCCATATTTTCTCATCATTTGTACTTCCTACGCGCCATTTTGTTTTTTCTTCCTTCTTTTTCCGCCATTTTCTTCCTTCCTTCTTTCCCTCCCTCTCTCCCTGACATGCCGTATGCGAGTCAAAATTCGTGGAATAATTATTCCGCGATCAGTGATAACTAATGTATTCAATTCTTTTCATTCTTTCCCAACCATCTTCTCAGATTTAGGAACCCTCCTAGAATCCTAATGGCTTTCAAAATAATCCCCATCGTTATCAATCATGTTCATGAATGGATATCTTAGTAAAGATACGCGCTAAAATGAAAGCCCACCAAAGTTCTAAGAAACACTTCCATACCCTCTCACTCCTGAATATGCGTTTGGACTGTCGACATTACATATAAAACCATCCTTCTTGGATATTAGATTAAAGATATTAAATTCTTCTACATCAAAGTAACAGGTTTGTATTATGGACAGCCTCTTCTGAGGTACGCGAGTTTTCATTACTTAAATAGTTATTTCGGGATTATAAGTTTTTCATTTGAGGTCACGGCGAGACTTTTCAAACAAGTTCCCTTTTGGTGCGGGAAGGCCATGATGCCACGAGGAGTCAGTCGTCTCTACGCTTCCTTGCAGGTAAGACATCTGCACCTCGCTCCTGTTTTCCCCCTTAGTATATTATATCTATATATTTCTCTATATATATATAGGTACAGTTCAGTGTCACTAACGCATAGAAGGTCAAGCCCCATCCTTATAAGTGTTATTAACGTGAGTCGTCTCTACGCTTCCTTGTAGGCTCGCTCGTGTTCTCTTCAAAGCCACATGGTCTTACTGAAACACACACAACATTTTCTCCTCATATTCTTTCTCTACTAGATACCCATCTTCCATGTGTAATTTATAAATATTAAGTGGTATGTTACCTAGTGTAGGGCAATTCACTGAATAGAAATTCTAGTGAAGGAGATTTATGCTCATAAGAGCTTTCTCTCATCACTTAGGAAGAGTTCCTACGTCAGGGTGTAAAGTTGCTTTTCTTACTTCCGAGTAGAGTTTTCTCGGTACAGTGTTAACCCTTATATGTTGGATATGATCTCAAGCAAGAGACTTACTATGTCACTATGAATAAATAGGATATCATTTGCAAATATAGTTCTTGTGTTATTATAAAAACCCAGGTGATTATTCTGTGTTAGGACAATAATTCCCCACATTTCCAAAAGAGTCAGCCTTTACTCGGTATAATTCCACGTACCAACCACGACTACCAAGATCAATCTAATATTAATATTACTCAAACGTGCCCAGGGAGTAATCATAGTGAACTACTCGCCAGGGCTGGTGGCAGCAAATCCCTTTAACCTAAACCTTATTATCCTTTCCCCTTAAGTACATCCCCCTTTTCAGTACTCTCCGCAGTGAGACGTGGTCATACTATAATCATATAGTGAAACCATAAGACTAAGTTAAATTCTTCATTCAAGTTGAAATCATTTATCAAATCATCCCCAAATAATATCATTCAAGTAACGTTGACAGTTATAAAACCCCCATACCAGTGACCCCCAATTTCTGTCAACACAACTACACTTCCAGAAATTCACCTGTTTATCTGTGTTTCCTGGATGCCAGAAAGGCGTTTGACAGAGTGAATTACTGGAAGCTCTTTCATAAACTTCTCGTCAGGGGTACACCTGGGTACATTGTTAATTTATTAATGTACTGGTACACTACCCAGGAATTTACTGTTAAGTGGGGTAATTCCTTCTCGCTGTCCTTTAGTACTGCCAATGGTATTCGGCAGGGGGGGATTTTATCCCCCTACCTGTACAATGTGTACACGGATGATCTCAGTGCCAAACTTCGTGATACAGGTATCGACTGCCACATACATGATGGGTGCATCAACTCACTGAGCTATGCTGATGATATGGTACTGCTCGCACCCACTGCGGATGCGTTGCAGGACCTTATCAATGTGTGTCAGGTGTATGCTGCCAAGCATGACATTGTCTACAACACCACTAAGACAGAGTGCATGGTAGTATCACCGGCACGCGCTCAGGTGAATTACCTGAAAACAGCATGGCTCGGTGGGTCTGCCCTCACTTTTGTGGATAGATTCGCATACCTAGGCCATGTTATATCCCACGACATAACTGATGATGATGATATCATCAAGCAGACCACCAAGCTTCTTGTTGTGGGAAATACTCTACAGAGGGAAATCTCCTACTGTAGCAAAGAGGTGAAAATGGAGTTATTCAGGAGTCACTGCTACTCTATATACTGCAACTCGCTGTGGTCGCGGTACAAGGTGGCCACTATAAACCGCCTTAAGGTCTGTCACAATGACATTCTTAAGAGGCTTCTGGGGCTGCCCAGGTGGTGTAGCTCGTACCTGGCTTTCGCTATGAACGGGGTGAACAATCTGGATGTGATACGTCGACACTCCATGTTCAATTTAAGGAGTAGGGTGGAGTTCTCTACGAACTCCATCATCACCTCTGTCAGGCAGAGCTCGGCCTATGTATGTGGACCTATACAACAGCGGTGGCTGGGTCTGCTGTTTGTGCAGAATGTGGGGTAGCACAGGTGTCCATGTATGCTTTTCTATGTACTTTGATACTATGTCCCCTAATGTGCCTGTACTTTGTTCCTGTTTTTGTTTTTGCTCTAGTACTTAAGGTTACTCTTTGGCCTGTTCCTAGTACTTAAGTTTACTCTTTGGCCTGTTCTTATCGCTTTGTTTTTTGTATGTATGCCTTCGGGCGAGAATAAAATTATTATTATTATTATTATTATTATTATTATTATTATTATTATTATTATTATTTTATTATTATTATTATTATTATATCACCATTTTATCGTATGTGTGTGTATTTACCTAGTTGTATTTACCTAGTTGTAACATACAGGAAAAGAGCTATGCTCGTACTGTCCCGTCTCCAAATCTACTATTATCCAGCTTGCCTTTGAAGTCCTGAATACTTCTTGCATTAATCACTTTTGCATCAAGGTTGTTCCAGGCTTCTATGCTTCTATACGGGAAGCTGTATTTTTTTATATCTCTCTTGCATGTTGTCCTTTTCAATTTCTTCTCATGACCTCTTGCACTTCTATCGTCCCATCACAAACAGATCTTCTCTGTCAATTTTTTCCAGACCCATTGATGCTCTATACACTGCTATAAAATCTCCCCTTTCTCTTCTTTTCTCAAGCGTTGGGAGTTTTAGTCTTGAAAGTCTTTCTTCATATGGTAAATCTCTCAGGCTTGGAGCCATTTTTGTGGCTGCTCTTTGTATTCTCTCAATCTTCCTTATATCCTTCTTTTTATATGGGGACCAAATCACTGCCGCATATTCCAACCTTGGTCGAATCAAAGATGTTATCAATTTCTTAGTCATCTCTTCATCCAGATATTTGAATGCCATTCTTATATTCCTCAGCAACTGATATGTATCTCCTGTGATCTTGTTTATATGCTTCTCTGGTGACAAATTGTCCGTAATCCATACTCCCAGATCTTTTTCGAGTTTTGTTTTGATTATTATCCATTCATTTCCCATCGAATACTTTCCTCTCTGTCTCTTTTTGCTACTGCCCACTTCCATCACTTTACACTTTTTAGCATTAAACTCCATTTCCCATAGTTGACTCCATCTGAAAATCTTATCTAGATCCTTTTGTAAATCCTCACAGTCCTCTTTACTTTCTACTTTTCTTAGTAATTTAGCATCATCAGCGAATAAACTCATGTGTGTGTGTGTGTGTGTGTTTTAGAAGGCTGTGGGGGGGCGTGGGTGCGGGGAGGGGCGTGGCTATGGTGGTGGTGGACACGGGCACCCTGGGAGCACCACTACGGCAGGAGGTACTGAGGGAGCGCCTGTGGGGGGACCCGGGGCTGGCGTGCAGGGGTGTCCTCCTCCCTATACAAGGACCTGACACGGTGACCTCCACACTCAGGTGATTAGCATTATTATTGCTATTATTATTGTTGTTATTGCTATTATTATTGTTGTTATTGCTATTATTATTGTTGTTATTGCTATTATTATTGTTGTTATTACTATTATTGTTGTTGTTATTACTATTATTGTTGTTGTTTTTGCTATTATTATTGTTGTTATTGCTATTATTATTGTTGTTATTACTATTATCGTCATTATGGTTTTGCTATTACTACTACTACCATTATTATTGCTATCGTTATTATTAATATTGCTATCATTATCACCATTATCGTGATTATTATTGCAATCATTATCATTTTTATTGCTATCATTATCATTATTATTGGTATTATCGTCATTATTATTCATATCATCGTCATTATTGCTATCATTATCATTATTATTGGTATTATCGTCATTATTATTCATATCATCGTCATTATTGCTATCATTATCATTATTAATAGTATTATCGTCATTATGGTCAATACTATTATCACTATTTTCGCCATTATGGTGTGTGTGTGGTTCCAGTGTTGAGCTAAAATCGGCCCACTTCGTAAATCGTCCCACGGACGCTTATTTAACCTAAATAACTCTACAAAACCTTACACAAACCTATCCTAAACCTAACCTAACCTAAACCAGATCTAAACATAACTTAAATATAACTTTAATTAAACCTAGAAAACTATATGTGGCGATCTGAGGGAAGAAAACATAAGGAAGCTACAAGAGGTCGTGAGACCTATACACTTGGTAGTTCCTGTTACTTAACACTATCCATTAAATTGTCTAGCCTCCTTTTAGAACTCCCTATTGACTCCGCACTAACCACCTGACGACTGAGTCCATTCCAGTCATTTACCACCCTACTTATGAACCATTTTTTCCCTATTTCCTTTTTATATCTACGCTCTACCAGCTTGAATACGGTACTGCTTGTTCTACCCTACTTACTAGCCGTAAGAACTTTTCCTACATCGCCTTTATAATATCCCTTTAACCACTTTAAAAAACTTCTATCAGATCGCCCCTCAGATCGGCAAACATAGTTTTTAGGCTTAGGTTAAGTTATATTTAAGTTATGTTTAGGTCTGATTTAGATTAGGTTAGGTTTAGGATAGGTTTGTGTTAGGTTTTGTAGAGTTATTTAGGTTAAATAAGCGTCCGCGGGACGATTTACGAAGTGGGCCGATTTTACCACAACACCTGTATTATTCCAGTTCGACACCGAATTCACTTTAGTGGACGAAACTTTTTTTCTGGTGAGTTTTGATGTGTTTTTAATTAATCTGCTAACCGTTTCTGTCGCAAATAACTTTTTTTTTGGGTAGGTAAAGGTTAGGTTAGGTATGGATGAGGTTAGGTAAATGTTAGGTTAGGTATAGGTTCGGTTAGGTTTAATTTGTTTTTCAGTCTTTTTGTCGCAAATCACAAAAATTGAAAAAAAAAATAATAATTTGCAACAGAAAAAGGGTTAGCAGATTAATTCAAAACACATCAAAACTCACTAGAACAAAAATAGCTTCGTCCACCAAAGTGAATTCGGTGTCAAACTAGCAATATACCATCATCAGTATTGTTATCATTATTATTGTCATTACTATTATCGTCATTATGTTTGTTCTATTACTACTACTATCATCATTATTACTGTACTTGCTATACGTACATAAACGGACGACTGCCTTTCTCTTTATTTCAGTAGGTATATTTCATTCAGAGGGAGAGCAGATGCTAGGCGACAGGAGCACTTGCAAAACACAGGAAAAAACCAAATATGAAATAAAAACAGATATTGTAATCTTTTTTCCACTGTGTTGTCTCTCTCTCTCTCTCTCTCTCTCTCTCTCTCTCTCTCTCTCTCTCTCTCTCTCTCTCTCTCTCTCTCTCTCTCTCTCTCTCTCTCTCTCTCTCTCTCTCTCTCTCTCTCTCTCTCTCTCTCTCTCTCTGTTTCCACAATGGTGCTGCAAAAACTCATAAATAAAAAAACAAAATAAGAAAAAAATACTCAAAAACAGTCAGTCACACAACCGAGATAATCGTCTATCTCTAACTCTAACTCTAACTCTAGCCTCTAACTCTAACCTACCCACATCTCTCACAACCTTCTATCTGCCACAACCACCTCTGCTCTACATAAGTCAAACATTATAGTTATGTTAATGGCCTTTGGAGATATGGCAGAGTGGTAGAGTCCCTATCTTTGCATGGTAGATAAATGCTCATTCATGTTCGTGCCCTATAGCCTGCCTGCCTTCTCAATCCCTACCTATATAAAGAACAATACTGAACACTCTATACACACAATTGTTATTAGATTTTACCTATATTATTAACACTTATATTATTACTTTACACCTATATTATTAATGTATCACTTTATACCTATCATTAACACCTATATATTATTACTTTATACCTGTATTATTACTTTATACCTATTATTAACATCTATAGTATTACTTTATACCTATTATTAACACCTGTATTATTACTTTATACCTATTATTAACACCTATATTATTACTTTATACCTATTATTAACGTCTATAGTATTACTTTATACCTATTACTAACACCTGTATCACTTTATACCTATCATTAACACCTATATTATTACTTTATACCTATTATTAACACCTATATTATTACTTTATACCTATTATTAACGTCTATAGTATTACTTTATACCTATTACTAACACCTGTTTCACTTTATACCTATCATTAACACCTATATTATTACTTTATACCTATATTATTACTTTATACCTATTATTAACACTTATATTGTTACTTTATACCTGTATTATTACTTTATACCTATTACTAACACCTATATTATTACTTTATACCTATTACTAACACCTATATTATTACTTTATACCTATTATTAACACTTATATTATTACTTTATATCTATTATTAACACTTATATTATTACTTTATACTATTATTAACACTTATATTATTACTTTATACCTTACCTATACATATTTGTTATTACTTTTTATTATCATTTATCTCCCTCATGTGTCTTTCTTGATTAATGGAAATACAGTATCAAGAAAAAAAGTTATGGTGGAAAGGTTGAAGGATAAGTTATGTTTTTCTTTTTTACCTTTTCATCATAGGAGACTGGTTTAACCCCTTGAGACCCAGAACGTAATTTCCATTGTAAATTAGCTACCATTAGACGATTTTTAGTGACTATAAGCAATATTTTATAGATATGACCTATTTAGTATCCTTGTCCACTAACTAATTTGGTATATTCAGTTACTTTTCGTGATTTTATAGCTCGACAACATACACTTTTTTATAGCAAAGGAAAGATCTGGACGTGAAGGGCTTAATAGCATTGATGAATTATTTAGCCCACAACATCTTCAACACCACGCACCCAAGCCAAGGGAATTAAACCCTTGGTCTCTATTCTATTCTAGAGAGCCCTTGGCCTATTAGACACCTATAGAATACCTATTTATAAAATTCTATAAGTATCTAACTTTTCTCATTTATCATCTATTTTAACTATATTCTATAAGTATAAGTATTTGTTCACTGGTAAACTCTGGAACTCTCTGCTTCTATTTTTCCACCTTCCTATGATTTAAATCTTTTCAAGAGAGGAGTGACAAGACACCTCCCGAACTAAATTGGCCCACCCCCCTTTTTATATTCTCTTACTGTCTTCTTTATAAGGACTGGCAACTAAGCGGGCTTTGTGTTACCTCTTTTTTTGTGCCCTTGGCCAGTCCTTTGTCATGTAAAAAAAAAAAAAATATTAGAATATCTTGGTCTATTTTATTCTAGATATCTCTTTACTCTATGCTAAGATGACCTCTATTCCCTTTGGCCTTGCTATTCTAAGGTGACCTCTATTCCCTTTGGCCTTGCTATTCTAAGGTGACCTCTATTCCCTTTGGCCTTGCTATTCTAAGGTGACCTCTATTCCCTTTGACCTTGCTATTCTAAGGTGACCTCTATTCCCTTTGGCTTTGCTATTCTAAGGTGATCTCTATTCCCTTTGGCCTTGCTATTCTAAGATGATCTCTATTCCCTTTGACCTTGCTATTCTAAGGTGACCTCTATTCCCTTTGGCCTTGCTATTCTAAGATGATCTCTATTCCCTTTGGCCTTGCTATTCTAAGATGATCTCTATTCCCTTTGACCTTGCTATTCTAAGGTGACCTCTATTCCCTTTGGCTTTGCTATTCTAAGGTGATCTCTATTCCCTTTGGCCTTGCTATTCTAAGATGACCTCTATTCCCTTTGGCCTTGCACGCACCTACACGAGGAAAATAACATCCCTGCACGCACTCCTCACATACATCACTCCGCTACGCAAGACACAATGAATAACTGAAAACTGTCTTTTTTTTTCCATTATCACTGGAAAGAATACAGCAGTGTTTCTTAACTTTTTTTACCACCACGCCCCCTTCAGTAGTGGGTCATGCCTCCATGGCCTCCTCCTTCACTTCTTCAACCAAGATATTTCAAAATAATCCTCAATCCGAAAGAAAAGCTGAAAAATGCGTGTTTTAGCACTTATATTGTGCACATAATTATTCATTAACACCTTGCATATCCCCACCAAATATAGTTAGATCATGTTTAAAGGTCGCCGCACATCAGAAGCTACGCGCTATAATAATAATGATAAAAATAACAATAATAATAATGGTAATAACAATAAAAATAAATTATATTGCATAAAAGTCTACTGAGTTAGTGAAATCTGGCAAGGCGTCACCGCAGAGTTTTTCAGCCACGCCTGCTTCTCAGTAGCCGCAACGAAGCAACTTTCTTCGCTCACCCTCGCAGCGAGCTTCATGTTAAAGCGAAGACAGAGCTTTAAATTAAATACTTGACAGTTCTTCAATTTTCTCTCTTGGCTCACACCCCCCTATATTTGTAATTACCCACGCCTACCTAAGGGTGCACGGCCCCCAGGTTAAGAACCGCTGGAATAGAGGAAAGGCAGATACCGTGCACGTAAATAATACCACGACCATAAAATATGTTGAGAGGGCGGTAATATCACAAACCACGAGGGAACCAGCACCCCCTCTGCCTTCCCCCTTCCTTGTCTCCAGCCCCCGCCCCATGACAGATGGTGGAAGGGGTGGATCCGAGGATGGTGGACTAGGGTGTCGGATCTCAATGGTATAGCCACGTGGGGTGTGTTTGTTGTTTGTTGTTTGTTTACAGGATAATTCCTCAGAGCCGTAGTGATCTACCGCTGCAGCTTAGTGTTGGCCGAAGCCACCACCCCGGGAGGGGGGTCACAAACCCCCGGCTAACACCCGGGACCCACTCACTGCTGGGTGGACACGGGCTCGGGTTTTAAGAAAGACCTGAGCCGTAGTGATCTACCGCTGCAGCTTAGTGTTGGCCGAAGCCACCACCCCGGGAGGGGGGTCACAAACCCCCAGCTAACACCCGGTACCCATTCACTGCTGGGTGGACAGGGGCTCGGGTTTTAAGAAAGACCACCCATCTATCTTCGCTCCGCCCGGGGATCGAACCCGGGACTTCTCGGTTGTGAGCCGAGCGTGCTAACCACTACACTACGGAGTACCCGTAGTGTAGTGTAATATGACTCTAGTTCTGTTGGATCCGCTCTGGCCGCCACGGGAAGGAAATCTAGGACAGGAAGGCCAATTAAGGAAGAATAATAAATAGGGCAATTAAGGAAGAAGAATGAATAGGGCAATTAAGGAAGAATAATAAATAGGGCAATTAAGGAAGAAGAATGAATAGGGCAATTAAGGAAGAATAATAAATAGGGCAATTAAGGAAGAAGAATAAATAGGGCAATTAAGGAAGAATAATAAATAGGCCAATAAAGGAAAATAAAGGAAGGCCATATGGGTAAATGTTGTAAAGGTGAAGCGGTTGTGTTGTTTTAATAAGTTGTTTGTTTGTTGATGTTTTGCTTCGATTCCTCCGTTGATGTTTTTTTTTCATGGGTTTGTATTGAGTTTTATTGTGTGTTTTTTATTCATGAGATTCGCTATGATGATGATACTCACGATTGTTTTCATGATTATATACACGACAATAATGATGATAGCAATGATAATGATAGTAATGAAGAGTAATAATGATAAGAGTAAACCCACTTGTCTTCCACACACACTCACATATATCTGTTCTAATCACCAAATTTCGGCTATTATTCCATTCTTCCCAGATACTAAAGTTTATCATATTATCAGTCCATATCACGCGAATAAATGCTATCAAAACACTTCATCTCTCTCTCTCTCTCTCTCTCTCTCTCTCTCTCTCTCTCTCTCTCTCTCTCTCTCTCTCTCTCTCTCTCTCTCTCTCACTACTACTCAACCCTCGCTATCTCTCACTACTACTCAACCCTCGCTATCTCTCTCTCTCTCTCTCTCTCTCTCTCTCTCTCTCTCTCTCTCTCTCTCTCTCTCTCTCTCTCTCTCTCTCTCTCTCTCTATTCCTTTCGGTTTTATAATAATTTGCTCTTACTTATTATTTCTCCTTACTTACTCCTCCTCTTCCTCTTCCTCAACCATCCAATATTCTCTTACTTTCTCTTGCACTAACAATCCTCTTCCTTCATCTTTCTATATGCTCATTTACCACCTATCATATTCGTTACCTCATTATCATTTTCTCTCTTATTCTTTTATATATCCATTTCTCTCCCTTTCACTTTTTCTCCTCTCATTTTTTTCATTTCTCTCCCTCTTCATCTCTCTACTCTCTCTCTCTCTCTCTCTCTCTCTCTCTCTCTCTCTCTCTCTCTCTCTCTCTCTCTCCTTCCCCCACTCACAGTTTCCTGGAGGAGGCGGGACTGTGGCGGTGGTCGCGGACGGTGGTGGTGATGGTGGCGGAGTCTGCGTCAGGAGTCTCAGAAGTGGAGGCCGCTCTACTGCATCCCGCCCTTAGGAACACCGTCAACGCCCTCCACTTCGCCCCCCGCAACGCCTCTCGCCCCACGGACACCTCTGTAGGGAGGGATAGAGGAGGAGCGACAGGTGAGGGTAAGAATCGTAAGGCTATTGTTTGATGGTAGCATAAAATTTAACATTGAACAAGATAAAAGAAGTTGATTGTAAAAATGGTAAGATTCGTAAGGGTATTATTGATGATCTTATAAGAAAATTAAAAATAGAATGAGAACAAATTATGCCCTTGGCCAGTCCTTTGTGATGTAAACAAAACAAAAACAAAAGGATCGTAAAGGTGTTATTGATGATACCAGAAACATTTAACATAAAGTAGCAAAGAAAATAAAAAATAAAAATGTTGAAGACTTTGAAATGCATTAACTTACTATTTAACAATTGAATATAAAAGTATTGTATTTTTCTACAGATAAAAATAAATAAATAAAGCAAAGAACACGTCAAGAAAAAGAAATAGAAAAAAATAATAAACTAAAGAATACGAAAAAAACGAAACAATGAAAAATACTGAAAAAATTAAATTAAAAAAATATACATTGGGATCAAATTATCTTAAAATTATTGATATCACTGTAAAAACAAAGAAGGAATTTATATATGGAAAATGGTAGGAGGTAGAATATGAAAAGTTAGAGAAAAAAAGGTTCCTAATATCCCTTCTCTCCTCCTTCCCCTGTTCCTCCCCGCAGCGGCAGGAGGCAGGGTGGGGCAAATAAAAATAAGTAAAGCAAATAACAATGGAAAGTACCTTAAAAAACACATTATGATTGAATGAACGTAAAATTATTGATATCACTGTAAAAAGATAGAAGGAATTGGCCTATGCATTACATTATTAATATTGATATAAACAATAACAAGGAATATATATGAGAAAAATGGTTAAAAGGTAAGGTATGAAATATTAAGAAAAAAAAATCTTTCTAGCCCTTTTTTCTTCATTCCACCCTTCAACCCCGCAGCGGCAGAGGGGAGGGTGGGGGCGGAAGTGGAGGGGCCGACAGAGATGTTCATGCGATGCCTGTATTGCGTCGACGGGGAGGCGGGGGTGCTAGCAACGACCCCTGACACACTGTTTATGGGTGAGTCCCTGGCACACACACACACACACACACACACACACACACACACACACACACACACAGAAGAGAAAAGAGAGAGGTGTGTGTAGGTTAGTTATAGTTCGCGGGGTAAACAGAGGCGATATGTTGATTATATTATCTAAGTTAATGGAAAGTCGTGAAAATTATGCATGTTAGGAATGGAAATTATAGAAAACCAGGTAGGATTTTGAGTATGAGAGAGAGAGAGAGAGAGAGAGAGAGAGAGAGAGAGAGAGAGAGAGAGAGAGAGAGAGAGAGAGAGAGAGAGAGAGAGAGAGAGAGAGAGAGAGAGAGAGAGAGAGAGAGCCTCTTGTGGTGTATTAATGGCAAACGGAAATGAAAATTATAGACAAGGAAATGAGAAAAAAAAACGGAGAGGAAATTGTGTCATGCATGGTTTGGATTTCATACCGGAAATTTGTGCACATGGAAGTCTTAAATCACACACACACACACACACACACACACACACACACACACACCACACACGAGACGGCCACACCCTATAGGCAATCTCTTCACCTTCTCCCTAATATCAAAATCACAAAATTGAGAACCGTAAAATAATGATCATGACAACACACTTATTCGCCTCCTTTTTCATGTTGTTGTTTTTTTTTATCTTTAACAACATTTTCATACCAAATATATTATACTCAAAATTCTACCTGGTTTTTTTTTAATTTCCATTCTTAATATGCATAATTTTCACGACTTTCCATTAACTTAACTAATATCTAACTAGCTTATCGCCTTTGTTTACCCCGCGAACTATAAATAATTCCTACACACACTTACTTCTCTGTTCTTTCTCTAACCTTCACACACATCTTTTATTTTCTACCTAGTTTTCTAATAATTTTCCATTCCTACCATGTACACTTTTAACATTCTCACTAATTTAACTAATCAATAAACTATCATCTCTATTTATCTGGCGAACTAAAACTAACCCACTTCTTTTTTTCTCTCTCTCTCTTTCACACCATATTTTTTTCTTTTACTACCTAGCTTTCTAATAATTTTATTCCTAACATGCATAATTTTTACGACTTTCCAGTAATCTAACTTGTCAACATAGCGAACTCTAACTAACCCATCTCTCTCTCTCTCTGTCTCTGTCTCTGTCTCTGTCTCTGTCTCTGTCTCTGTCTCTGTCTCTGTCTCTGTCTCTGTCTCTCTCTCTCTCTCTCTCTCTCTCTCTCTCTCCTCTCTCTCTCTCTCTCTCTCTCCAGCCGGCGAAGAAGACCCACCCAGGGACTTCCAAGGTCACCAGTTCCGCGTGGTGACCATGGATTACTTCCCGACCATTGACCACGTGCCCTACGGTGACGGCGAGGGCACAAGAGTGAGGCTCAGGGACTCTCTCAACACCCGCATGCTGGAGGCTAT
Organism: Chionoecetes opilio; assembly: GCA_016584305.1. Lineage (NCBI taxonomy): Eukaryota > Metazoa > Arthropoda > Malacostraca > Decapoda > Majidae > Chionoecetes > Chionoecetes opilio. Next base: position 477,767 of record JACEEZ010000211.1, read on the forward strand.
TGCGAGGCACCTCAACTTTACGTGAGTTCCCGCCAAATTTCCAGTGTCGTCAGAAACAAAGTAACTGATATCAACAAGTGAATCTAAAATGTATTCTCCTAGATAGATAAATGAATATACCAAAGAACTGCTAAAAAATAGAAATAGACAATGGCAACTACATAAAAAAACCCATTATGATTAAATTAACTTAGTATAATTATTAGTATCACTGAAAAAGTAAAGACGGAATAGTAAAGACTGTGAGTATGATATGATTTATGTTGTGGATTCTGTAGGAAGAGTAGACGTTTTCAGGTATAGAGAACGCGAATACAAGAGTGGTTTGGTATCTATTTGCTATCATACCTTATCAGCCAGAAACCTTACATTTGCATTACAACTCAAAACATGTATCGAGGGAGTGGGAAAGAAACATTTATTCGCAACTAAAATTCTTTTATATCTCAAGAACATTTATTGCGGGGTGGGGAAAAACGTTTATTTGTATCTAAAGTTCTTTCATAACTCAAGAACATTTATCGCGGGTGTGGACTAAATAAGAAGTAGTTTATTTCTATCTATAATATTCTTCACGCAGTCTCGTCGCACACGTTTGTTTAGGTTACAGTATAGAGTACCTCTATAAGACTCTAGCCAATGTAACTCTAGGTTACATTGGGGAAGATATACGAGCGTGACGTCACTTGCTTACAAAGGCGGACGTTCCTGCAACAGCTGAATCAATGAAGGGTGAATGGCCCGTACCGAGAGTCATGATGAAGGTTGAGCGACAACCTTCGTCGACTTATGAAGGTTACCATAAAAGGGATATTTTTCGGAAGGAAGAGCAGCGACGAAGGTCGAAGGTCGGCACGAAGACACGGGGGTACCCCCGTGTCTTCGTGCCGACCTTCGTCGCTGCTCTTCCTTCCGAAAAATATCCCTTTTATGGTAACCTTCATAAGTCGACGAAGGTTGTCGCTCAACCTTCATCATGACTCTCGGTACGGGCCAATGAGTCTCCTACCCCTCCTCGTGCCTCGCCAACCCCTCCTTCCCCTCCTCAAGAACCCCAACCATCTCCTTCTACCCCTCCACAACCCTCGCCAACCCCTCCTCAAGAACCCCATGCATCTCCTACCCCTCCTCAAGAACCCCAACCATATCCTACCCCTCGCCAACCCCTCCTCAAGAACCCCAGGTGGGTTCCACCCACCTGGGTGAACTAGCAGGTGAATGAGGGGGCGGAATAGCACCTTCCACACCTGCCAATACGTCTCCCTCCTCCTCCCCCTCCTCTACCCTCACCTGCGTGTTGTTATATAGGGGCTACAGGTCACGACCCTCATGCTATCACGATGCATAGCACATTGTCTCCTCTGCTAGTTATGCAGGTATTATGTATATACTTAACATAAAAAAGAAGTTTCATTACCATATAATTGTCTAACTGGGTGGAGTTTTTTCATAGTGAAGTAGCTCTAAACAGTGTCATAGTTCGGTAAGCACACGCATTGTTTTTTTTTTTAGTACACATGAGTTTCATTATCATTATTGTCTAACTTTTTTTATATAGTAAAGTAGCTCTAAAAGAACGGTGTCATAGTTGGTTATCACACGCATTATGTTTTTTTGTAGTACATACACATGATACAGTTTGTCGACGCACACACGCACACACACACACACACACACACACACACCTCATACAACACTGCACATTCAGACAACCGTAAACAAAGGGCAAATACAAATACGTGCACTAAATACCGAATCCTTAATTAAATGTTCGTAGTCGTTCTCTTCTGTACTCGTACTTCTCCCTGTCATACTTCCTCCCCAAAACCCAAAGCCCAAAGGAACCTATTTTAAAGGAATCAGAAGTAACGGATTCAAGTTAGAAAAGCGTAGAATTAAAAAAAGAAATAAGGAAAACCTGGTACAAAAATAGAGTGGTAAATGATTGGAATGGACTCAGTCGACAGGTCATTGATACGGAGATAGGATAGACAGTGCGGAGTCATTACGGAGCTTTAAATGGGGGCTAGATAATTTTATGGATGGGGATGAAAGGTGGATGTAGGTAGTGTTAAGTAACAGGAACTACCTCGTGTAGGTCTCGCGGCCTCTTGTAGCTTCCTTATTACCTCCGCCAACGAAGTTGGAGGGGTTATGTTTTCACCCCGATCTGTCTGTCTGTCTGTTTGTTAGTGTACAGAATTTCTCAAAAAGTTACCAATAGATTTGAACCAAACTCAGTATAACAAGTCTATTTGGTATAAGGAAGAACTGATTTAATTTTGGATGAAATCTATTGACAGCTGTTGCCATGGCAACCAATTGATGAAATATTCGGGCGGAGGTATGCGCTCATACTGAGTGCATATATATATATATATATATATATATATATATAATCACAAGTGTTGCCATGGCAACCAATTGATGAAATATTCGGGCGGAGGTATGCGCTCTACTGAGTGCCCGCCCTCCCCTAGTTTTCTTGTTCTTATTTACTGGCTTTGCTTCCTCTTCATGCCAGCCGCGAGTCCCTTCTTACCACCTTATTGATTGTCGTTGCTCATCGGAGTGTTTATAGTAACAATCACCAAGACGACACGTAACTGCTACGCCCACACTGTCTTTGGTGTGATAATTCCCTAACACGTTCAGTTATCAGATAATTAACCCCTTGAGGCCCACCACGTAATTTCCATTGTAATTTAGATACCATTAGACGATTTTATTTAATATACGCAATATTATAATAGATATGACCTGCTTGGTATCCTTGTTCACTAGTTAATTTGGTATATTTAGTTACTTTCCGTAATTTAATGGCTAGCAACAGACGATTTTATATAGCAAAGGAAAGATCTGGGCGTGAAGGGGTTAAAGAAAACTAACAACGCAAGCACCTCAGGAACGAAGTTGTTACACACACACACTACATATTGATACTTACACACGTTACACACATTACACACTTACTACAAGCAGAAAAAAGTATTTAGCAGTGTTCGGTATGGTCACGGTAACTTAGCAATGGTATGTAAGTTAGTTAATAATGCCTTGCTATCTTCATTGTGATCACGGGTAAGATAGGCTATACTACGCAGAGGAGAGATGCCCTAACAGTACGCAGAATTGTAATTAGTTACTATGATCGTAGTATGCCGTGAAAACTGGCTAACAATATACAGATCAGAGAATAGACACATCCCTTAACCCCTTCATACCCAGATCTTTCCTTTGCTATAAAAAATTGTATGTTGTCGAGCCATAAAACTACGAAAAGTAACTGAATATACCAAATTAGTTAGTCGACTAGGATACTTAACAGGTCATATCTATAAAATGTTGCTTATGTTCACTAAAAATCTTATCATGGTACCCAAATTACAATGGAAATTACGTTCTGGGCCTCAAGGGGTTAATGTTGCGTGACTCATTCTGATAAAGTCATTCGCGTTTATGTTATCAGCCTAATCCTGGACTTCATTTAAATGCTGAACGATGATGTGATCTTGATGTTATAAAGATTGAATACCAATTATTGATAGGTTGATGTATAATAGCAGGGTTAAAGTGTGCGTGTTCGATGTGGTATCAGAGATGTACTGTATTGCCCATGTTAATAAGTAATTCGACTTATCACTAATTGCAGTTCACCTCACTTCTCGCCAGATGTCCATAGTGTTGTCTCTCAGAAATGAGGACAAGGTCCTTTAAAGTAATCAGTTAGGCATTTTTATTGTTTTGTTTATCAGCTGATGCTGTACTTCAATGAAGTTTTTAGTATCCAATGTATATCATAATATGCATACTCTAATATTAATAAACGAATTTCATCGTTGTGTGAAAACTAAAAAATTTATAAGGACATTTAACAAATACCAATAGTGAGGCCTGTTACAATGTTACAACAGTCAGTTCTTACAGACATGTCAATGAAATGCAACTAGGGACTATATTGAGCCAACTCCTGAAAGGAAAACACATGTCATTGTCTGGAACTATTGAAATAATGGCCTACATTATAAAGGCTGGGGCTTCAGTGGCAATCATATGCCGCAGCCTTTCCCGCTGCCAGGCGCACGAGAGTCCGCATGTCACGGCTGGGCCGGCTGGCCATAAACATTAGAAGTACGATGACTTAATTGTGTTTGTGTGTTAACTGGACCAACTCTCTCTCTCTCTCTCTCTCTCTCTCTCTCTCTCTCTCTCTCTCTCTCTCTCTCTCTCTCTCTCTCTCCAATGATAGTAGTAATAGTAGTATTTATTATATTACAATAAATCGTATGTAGGAGGAGGAGGAGGAGGAGGAAAAGGAGGAGGAGGAGAGCCGTGTTACCTCCACTCCCCCTCCTTCCCTTCCTTCCTTCCTCCCTCCTTCTCTCCTCCCTTCCTTCCTTCTTACCTTTCACATATTAATAATCTCTCTCTCTCTCTCTCTCTCTCTCTCTCTCTCTCTCTCTCTCTCTCTCTCTCTCTCTCTCTCTCTCTCTCTGTACCATATTAAATATTTTAAGTTTAATTATCATTTCATTTCATTTCATTTCATTCCATTTCATTTCAGATTTTGTCTCCTGAGCAGTACCAGTTAATAGCTATAAGAGAGAGAGAGAGAGAGAGGAGAGAGAGAGAGAGAGGAGAGAGAGGGGGAAGAGAGAGAGAGAGAGAGAGAGAGAGAGAGAGAGAGAGGAGGAGAGGAGAGAGGAGAGAGAGAGGAGAGAGAGAGAGAGAGAGAGGAGAGAGAGAGAGAGAGAGAGAGAGAGAGAGAGAGAGAGAGAGAGAGAGAGAGAGAGAGAGAGAGAGAGAGAGAGAGAGAGAGAGAGAGAGAGAGAGAGAGAGAGAGAGAGAGAGAAGAGAGAGAGAGAGACGAGAGAGAGAGAGAGGAGAGAGAGAGAAGAGAGAGAGAGGAGAGAGAGAGAGAGAAGTATGTCGACAATAATGACACAACTTGGCAACCTAATTTTAAGAGGAAAGCATGTGGTGTGGTTGTCATGGTAACGAGCAGCGTCCTGCGGGTAGATATTGTACTGCTGATCATTTAATTAAAAGATTATATATATATTACCCAACATACATAAAAAGAAAGAGAAAAATGCACTGGTTAAATGTATAGAGAAAAATGTTCTTGTATTGGGAGATTTATAGTTGTCCACATATTTTTGAGACGACACTATGGCCACCTGGCGAGAGGTGAGGTGAACTACAAACAGTGATAAGTCGAATTGTAAGGTGAACGTACAGCAAATTGTCAAAATAATCACCAGCAATTAAGAGTTTGCCATTATTACAAGAGAGCAGTATGCATAAACGAGGCTATACAATTATTTTTCAATTATTCACACATTAATTTCCTGATTTACTGACCCCGCATTCCAACAGGTCCCCAAACTTGCTTGGGGGAAGTGGGAGAGTATGGGCAAACACTAGAAATTTACCAGAAAAGCTAGTCAGTGTCTCAGAAAATGACCGCGCAGTCCTTGTCCATTTTTACCAAAAGCACTAATTTTAGGCAAGGAAAATCTAGTCAGTGTTTCAGAAAATGACTGCGGAGTCCTCGTCCATTTTTATCAAAAGCACTAATTTTACCCAAGGAAAAACTAGTCAGTCTCAGAAAATGACCGCGCAATCCACGTCCATTTTTACCAAAAGCACTAATTTTAGGCAAGGAAAATCTAGTCTGTTTCAGAAAATGACTGCGCAGTCCTCGTCCATTTTTATCAAAAGCACTAATTTTACCCAAGGAAAAATTAGTCAGTGTCTCAGAAAATGACCGCGCAGTCCTCGTTCATTTTAACCGGTATCTTTCCCTTAATATCCTACTAACCTAACCATTACCTTCGGCGAGAGTTCCCGGATTGTGTCGGGACGAGAATTTCGGTAGACGAGAGTACCAGGTACCGTTCTCATTATCCCTGAATGATACGATTAGGTCACTCAGAATGTCTGCCTCTTAACGCCCTTGAATTATATGATTATATGGTCAACCATGATGTCTGCCCCTTTTTGTCCCTGAATTATTAGGTTAATCAGGATGGCTGGCCCATTATTGCCCTAGAAATATTTATTAAAAGTCAATCAGGATGTCTGCGCCTTAAATTATTGCCTCCAAATTATTTATTTCTGGTCAATCTGTACTATCAATGGTACTACTCCTTAGTGTAGGGGAAGCACGCTCGGTTCACAACCAAGAAGTCCCGGGTTCGATCCCCGGGTGGAGCGGAAACAGTTGGGCTGTTTCCTTAAAACCCGAGCCCCTGTCCACCCAGCAGTGAATGGGTACCGGGTGTTAGCCGGGGGTTTGTAACCCGCCTCCCGGGGTGCTGGCTTCGGCCAACACTATAAGCACTAGCAGACAGCTCTCTAGGGGTAGTCTGCGAGAGAGCTGTCTGGTTACAGCAGAGATCCATCTCAGCTGCGTCAATAACTGACGAAATTCTTCAAACATCATCTTCAAACATCAATCAGGGACCTTTCTTATCGCTTTATACAGGATACATCGATTTGTTGTGCCAGCTGAGTAATCAGCTGATTAATGTTTGCAAACACTATTTATCTCGTGGCAGCCTTGTGATTGGCTGATAGATCTGAATAGATAATATAAACACTGCTGTGATTCGCTATTAGCGAGGATGACGTCATTGTATTCGCCAGCCAATCAGCTGTCTCTGTGGAGATACTCCGAGATACTCCTCCTTGCGCCAGGCGTAAGTCCATCTTCGGCGGATTATTCAAACAGCCTCGGCGCAGGGGGGGCCGAGGGTTGCGCCGGAGTAGCATTTACGCCATACTTACGCCGCTTGACTTACGCTTTTTTGCTGGATCTGGCCCCTGTTATTATAATCTTAAGTAAATTAGCGTGGTACATTTAAACAACCTAGTTAGGACCAGTGGACCTGTCGCTGTTTGAAACTACGTACCTTTGTATTCTCTTGTATAATTTTATACACTCTTAGGAACATTAAACACTGAACAAAATAGATCAAATTAATGCAAAAAAAGAAAGCAGTGACATGATGATGAGATCCGATCAAGTTTAACAAGAATGCGCAGGTGTAGGCAATGCTAAAAAAATTATATACAAAAAATTGATTGATTTAATGCCCAAAAAAAGGGTTTCTGGTCGAATGTGCCAGACAAAAAATAAAAGTATGTTGTGAAAATGTTACACAAAGGAAAATGACGGCACGAGAATGTGATAATATCATAATATATCGTTAGTCGTTACACAGTTACTTCCGCGATGTCATTCCTTTTCAAGTACAAGAATTCGCCGACTTACGACCTACGTTACTTATGACTGTTCGACTTTACGACCGGCGGTAAATGTTGATAAAATGGTAGAAAATGTTGATCAAATGTGTAGAAAGATGATAACAGTACTAAGACAGTGGTGATACGATGGTTATAACAAAAATGAACAAAGAAAATGTTAATAAAATATGACTTAAAGATGATTATAATATCATATATATGTATGTGTCTGTATGTGGCTACTCTATCTAGAGAGAATAATCGACCTCTGCTGATCACTCACCACATGTATATCTCTCTTACTAACTTGTATATTCAAATTAAGAACAAGACAAGAGCCGATAATTTAAAAAGTAAGCTTAAAAAAGTAAGATTAATAGTAAGCTTGGCACGTGTATAGTAAAGCCTGAAAAACACATCACTATCTGTTTCCTTGTTCCCTTGGCTAATACCTTGTAAAGCACACTGAGTGTTTCATAAAAATGAGGTTTAACACTACTTACAGAGAGCTTCACAGAGAGGTAGGTGTCATTCGGGCCGCGCCATTTTGGATTTTGAACAGGTGGCGCCGCTATGCGGATGGTGCAATCCGTCAAAAGTGTCACAATGCTTATATCATTACTGTGTACGGTGTTGTGCCTTTTCAGTTTTCAATACCCTAAGACGCAAATATATGTAGTATTACGTTAAAATAATGAACTGAAGTGGTTACAGGGTTCCCAGAATTGGGAGTTCCCCTAAATTTGGGGGTGGGCTCAAAAGTGTCAAAATGCTTATATCATTACTGTGCACGGTGTTGTGCCTTTTCAATACCCCAAGACGCAAATATATGTAGTATTAAGTTAAAATAATGAACTGAAGTGGTATTGATGGATGTATTTTTCTTTTATTACACCTTTTGTTCCTTTTGTATTTCATACCGAAGCCCCGTCATTCCAATAAATTGTCTCCAATCTCAATACCCTCTCCCCCCCCACACACCTTTTGTTTTGGCTGAAGTCAAAATGGGTGGGTGGTGATGGGTAATGGGTGAGTGAATGGGTGTGGGGTGGTGGGTAGTGGGGGAATGGGTGGGGGGTGATGGGTAATGGGTGAGTGAATGGGTTGGGGGTGATGGGTAATGGGTGAGGGAATAGGTGGGGGGTGATGGGTAATGGGTGAGTGAATGAGTTGGGGGTGATGGGTAATGGGTGAGTGAATGGGTTGGGGGTGATGGGTAATGTGTGAGTGAGTGAATGGATGGGGGTGATGGGTAATGAGTGTGGGGTGATGGGTGAGTGAATGGGTGGGGGGTGATGGGTGATGGGTGAGGGAATAGGTGGGGGGTGATGGGTAATGGGTGAGTGAATGGGTGTGGGGTGATGGGTAATGGGTGAGTGAATGGGTGGGGGGTGATGGGTAATGGGTGAGGGAATGGGTGAGGGGTGATGGGTAATGGGTGAGTGAATGGGTTGGGGTGATGGGTAATGGGTGAGGGAATAGGTGGGGGGTGATGGGTAATGGGTGAGTGAATGGGTTGGGGGTGATGGGTAATGGGTGAGTGAATGGGTTGGGGGTGATGGGTAATGGGTGAGTGAATGGGTGGGGGTGATGGGTAATGGGTGTGGGGTGATGGGTGAGTGAATGGGTGGGGGGTGATGGGTGATGGGTGAGGGAATAGGTGGGGGGTGATGGGTAATGGGTGAGTGAATGGGTGTGGGGTGATGGGTAATGGGTGAGTGAATGGGTGGGGGGTGATGGGTAATGGGTGAGTGAATGGGTGAGGGGTGAGTGAATGGGTTGGGGGTGATGGGAAATGGGTGATTGATTGATTTAATGCCAAAAAGGTGAATGTGCCAGACAAGGGAAATGGGTGAGCGAATGGGTGTGGGATGATGGGTAATGGGTGAGTGAATGGGTGGGGGGTGATGGGTAATGGGTGAGTGAATGGGTAATGGGTGAGTGAATGGGTAATGGGTGAGTGAATGGGTGTGTGGTGATGGGTAATGGGTGAGTGGAGGAATTCCCTCCCTTCTTTTTTCCTTATTTCTTTCCTCGTCAGTTCCTCTTCTGACTCTCTTCATCCCTCCAATTTCTTCCTTACTCCTTATTCCTCCTTTCCTTCTCTCATATCTCCTTCCTTCCCTCTCTCCCACCTTCCATTATCACCCCATCATCACAAAAAGGAGGAGCGATTCCCCCTCTATCTGCACAGGCGACTGTCAGTGCGTGCACCAATCGCTAGGATCGCTGTCGTCCATGAAATCAAAATGGCGCGCCATGTTATATCGCCCGAGTGACACCTCTCGGTGAAGCTCTCTGCTACTTATACTTAATTAACAAGGACACACGATCAGCATTTTCTTTAATACGGTATTCTGTTTTCCAATGATACTTTTCTAATAATATTAAATTTTGTTACAGAATAGCCTAGTTCCTATACCACGTCTTACCTATCGGTGTTAACCACGTGCTATAACAATTAAGTATCTCCACTATCCTCTTATCTGATTATACGGAGTCGTGTTACGTGACTTCTTAGGTTTATTGCAAAATATTCGTGTCCTTGTGATATATACGGTATTGTGATAAAGGGGAAAGATATAAGGTGAGCAAGAATATCATAGTGGGTGTGAGGACAGCGTGACAGAGCGTATTAGAAATTAATACCTACGTGCTTTTTAGGAACTAGAACGAGAAGAAAATAAACTTAAAACTGTTCCTCATACGAACACGACTAACAAAAACAACAATAACGTTAATAACAAACTCAATCATGCACCATTAACATAATAAACAAGAATAGGAAGGAAAAGAAAGAAGGAAGGAAGGAAGGAAACAATTAACCAAAATGAAAACTTATGACATGACGCGACATGACTTAATTTGCGACACAAAGTTTAAAACAAAATAATGCGTCTTTTGTGGTCTGATTATGAGGTAGTTTATAAATCGGGCCAAGAGACGAGACACTTCTGAGAGACAGAGCGATCATGAAAGATATTGAATGACTAAATCATATCCATAAACGTCTGTAATTGCTTAATTTTTATACAGGTGTGGGAATAATAGTGTCATTAGCGCTACCTACAGTACGAACACCTGAATCACGATCGAGATTATCATAGAATCTTCGGCATATGATTCTCACACTTGCCATGCCACTTGTAATATTGAGTGCAAAATGACCTCTTTGCTTGATAAATAGTCGATAAAATGAATGTAAAAGTAAGTTTCCATACAGTACAGTACACAACTATACTCGCCGCACGTGAAGTTGTAGTTATAGTGAGTTAGTTGTAGTATAGTGTAGTTAGAGAAAATTAGTTATATACGTAGTGTTCTTCGTGGCAACACTAAATACTAATAATATCATCAGTTCCCATTATAAGAACATATAGAAAATAAGGAAGCTACAAGAGGCCGTGAGACCTACATGAGGTAGCTCCTGTTACTTAATTTAAGGCGCGGTCACACGAGCAACTTTTCTGGCAATATTACAGCCGGCAACACATACGCGGCCCAAACTCGGCTATAATTGCCCTGTTTTTTGAAGACCAACATGTCGGTCTTTCGGCAAGGCATATTGCTGCAATTCCTTCCATCAATGGATATTATTTGACATTCATTTTTAATGCACGCTCTAATTCAATAAACAGAAGCTAAAATAAACACCTACATAGTAACAAGAACCGATTACAATACGAATTGTGAAGTCTTGTACATTTTTTTAAGCATTTTGAAGGATATAATACACTTAGGAAAATTTACATGAGTTAGGGATGGTTTTCTATTTTCTGTGTTGACTGTCTATTAATAATTGAAATTTTTAGGGGATACTGAACTGGACCAACTTATTGTTGATCACTTTTATGTTTGAATGTTTGATGTTTGATGTCTGACGCGCTTCCATACGCAAGAATCCATTTCAATCATTCACCACCCTATTTGTGAACCAGTTTCTCCCTATTTATCCCTATTTTTCCAAAGACGCTTCTTCAGATAAGGCTTGAGAAGCCAAAATTGCCATTAAAACTTGGCTACCTCTGTGAAAGTCCGTGTGACCAAAACACGGCAAGGTATTGCCTTTGCTGAATATTGCCGGCTGAATATTGACGGAAAAATTGCTCGTGTGACCGCGGCAATACTATCTACAATTCAGGGGTCCCCAACCCGCGGCCCGCGGGCCACATGTGGCCCGCCAGATCATTTCCTTTTCGTCATCGGTGCGGCCCTCCATCATTCCAAACGTGTGTTGAAACATCTTTTTTCTCAATAGCGTGTTTTAGGATAGGTTAAGTTATAGTTAGGTTAGGTTAGGTTAGGGTAATTGCTAGGTTAGAAATGTCACCAGGTGTCTCATTAATAAATTCTTTGAAAATTTTGGTTCTGTATATGTGGTTTTCAGAGTTTTTTTTATTAGTGCGGCCCTCGCGGCCCTCTCGGACTTGTCGATGCGGCCCGCGGTACTCTGCGGGTTGGGGACCCTTGAATTCCTACATCCACCTTTCATCCCCATCCATGAAATGATCTAGTCTTCTTTTAACGCTCCCTTTTGACTCCGTACTACCTTCATGACGACTGAGGCGTTCACGTTCACACTACACGTTTTTGCTGTCCGTGTCTACGTGGGCGTGGCGATCAGTGACGTCACAGTGACGTCACCCCGTCACTCCCGCAGTCCTGGAGAAAGAATTGGGAGCTCCGGATAATGTGAGCCTGGGGCAAAATTCAGAGACGCTAACGTCCATGCTTCACGACCTAGCGACTGCCATCAGCTGTTTTGGTATTCTGCGTGGAGATTGATGACGTACTTAAAGACGTTAAGCTGTCAAAACACGGCGACTGCCCAGAGGGTGGTGTGGAGGACGCAATATACATAAAAATACTCATAAATTGAGTATATACAGGGAGGTCCCGTTATACGAGCATTCGGTATACGAGAACCCCGATGATACGAGATGTGTAAATTAGGGTCTATTTTCAATATACGAGATAAAAAATCCAATGCTACGACATTCAAACTGGGGTGAGTAAAATTATCAAGTTCAAAATACGCGCCCTACCACTCCCAGGCTGGACAAAGGGGGATTTGGTTGACCCCAGTCAGGTCACCCCTAGCAAGCCGTGACCTGAAGGGTAATTAAGCATATGGCGCGGCCTGATCCTTAGGGGTAATTAGCAGGTGTGTTGCCCCAACCTTGGGACCGCTACACTACCCTCATTTGTATCACGCAGCGTCCCCTACAGTACAACGTCTTTTTAGCTTGTTATGCATGTTTTATGTTTAATTAATGTGCAGTTGTTATTTTGTGTGCTATTTTCTCTTTCAGAATGCTTTTTCTACAGAATAGGTAGTACAGTGTGGGTAATACAGACGCTGTGTGTTTGTTGTGTTTGCTATAGTTTATTTTAGCTTGAAAAACACGTCTTTTTTTAATTTTTTTAATTGATGGTCCTGGAACCAAACCTATATTTTACCATTAGTTATGTGTTTCGTTATACGAGATTTCGCTTCACGAGTATGCCAGGTGGAACCTAACTGCTCGTATCTTCGGGACCTCCCTGTATATGGTAAATTTGTTATATTTTGTTTGTTCACTGGCCACCACGACGGCACGACTGTATTATGTTTTCTGACTCAAGAACTGAACAGGGCAAGTATACAAACGAAATTAGGCCATATAACAAACCCAGCCGCTTGTGGTGATAATGTTTTGGGGTGATGGGCCGAGTGGTGAGCGGCGGCATCTCACCACACCGGCGGGTAGTGACTAGCGATGCCACACACCACCACGCGCACGACTCCGCATCAGACTGAAGGTATAATGGCTCCCTTTTCCTTAATAAAAACCCAAGCCCTTGTCCATCCAGCCGTGATGGGTACCGGGTGTTAGCCGGAGGTTTGTGACCCGCCTCCCGGGGTGGTTGCTTCCCCCAACTGGCAGGAAGACCAGCTACGAATAGATAGATTATCAAGCGAAAAAGATCACAAGAAGAAGAAGACCTTCTTATTACTCGGAACGAATAATTAATAGCTATAATACAAAGAAGTACAGCCACCGGCGTGTTACCCGCGTGTATGTGGAGGTAGAAACAAGTATTGAAGCAACGGAGGTGACACAGGGGATGAAAGAATGATGGAATAAGCTAGAAAATAGAAATAAATACAACGACCTTGAAAATGCAGCCCGCAGCTGCTGCCTTGTGATTGGCTGACACGTTTGAGACACAATCTGATTGGCTGGCACGTTTGTTTTTACACAATTGTGATTCGCTGGCGAGGCTGTGACGTCGTTGTAGTCGCTCAGCCAATCAGCTATCGATGCCCATAGCAACCATGTACCGCCACTGCCATGTCTCGTACTGGAATACCCAAGAGCTCCGGGGTGTAGAAATAGAGGGATGTTGTTGAGCGAACAACCGTGGCCTTTAACTCTCTCTCTGAATGTCTGCCCTGGGACGCGCGTCTATCAAGGTCAGTGACGTCGTCACTGCTCCAGCAACGGTGGTCGCGCGGAGCTGGTTCACACCAAAGTAGCTATATCAAGTACTCACTTCGTATACGAAAAAAAAATCGGGCCGCGCATCCGGCAACTCAGGTCAGATAGTGACGTAGACGGAGGACCCAGAGGAGTGGGCGAGAGCGGTTGGAAGTCTCTCTCTCTCTCTCTCTCTCTCTCTCTCTCTCTCTCTCTCTCTCTCTCTCTCTCTCTCTCTCTCTCTCTCTCTCTCTCTCTCTCTCTCTCTCTCTCTCTTTTATTTTTATTTAAACAACTTACATCATGGTTGACATGGGGCTACAATTGGTAAGGAGGTTGATGAAGGCATTAAGTGGCAGAAGCTAAAGATGTCCCCTGTCCCGGGGACATCTATCCGAAAGCTATGCCTTGTAAGATAATAACTAAGTAGTAAGTAAGTACACAGTGTTACAGGCTGAGGGTCACTTTCCGTCACAGGCACTTGTCAGGTGCACTATTGACACGTACACTGTATGTCACTGTGTCTACTAAGCGTCAATGTGTGTCACTATGTGTGTGTCACTGTGTGTCACTAATGACACGACACTGTATCACGCCTTACGGTCACTAAGGCGGATGTAAGCGGCACCATCGGTGGGCCGCCACGTACCTTCACCTGCTGGGTGTTCATGGCCACGACATCCACCTCTTCTCTCTCTCTCTCTCTCTCTCTCTCTCTCTCTCTCTCTCTCTCTCTCTCTCTCTCTCTCTCTCTCTCTCTCTCTCTCTCTCTCTCTCTATATATATATATATATATATATATATATATATATATATATATATATATATGAGAGATGATGAATATTGAAACGCTCAAGCTCCCTTCACACCTTCCATAATTGAACCACGATAGCGCCACCAATTTAATTACTGACGCTATCGTGAAATTTGACCACGATAAACGCCGATCACGATAGCCTCTCAACAATGTCACGATGTCTATTAGTTAGAAGGTTAGCTAATATATACATGTGGGCAATATATACACTGCTATACTACAATATGTACACTATAATGATGACAATGATAATAATAATGATAATAATAATGACAATAAATGACAATATAAAATTCAGGTCATTTAAAGTCCTTGAAATACGTAGACTTTCACTCCTTAATTTTTTTGTATTACCTATTGTTATCATTATTATTATTATTATTATCATCATTTAAAGTAATACTATAATAATAAATGCAAGCAAATATCGATAGATTATATTAGGTGTGTGTGTGTGTGTGTGTGTGTGTACAGTACGTGTGTGTGTGTGTGTGTGTGTGTGTGTGTCAAGGGTCATGACACCACTTCAAATGTGACGAAAACCAACCACAGGTCTCTCTCTCTCTCTCTCTCTCTCATGTTACCTCCTGTCAGTCTTCGGTCAACTTGTGGCGTGGGTTTACTTGATAATGTATACTTTGGTTCACACTACACAGGCAGGGAGTGACGTCACTGTGACGTACTGTGACGTCACTTATGACAAGACGCACGTAGACTACGGACAACAAAAACGTGAAGTGTGAACCGGGCCTCAGTCCATTCCAATCATTTACCACCCTATTTGTGAACCAGTTCCTCCCTAAAGGAACTGAAATTAAACTGATTCACCTAGAACTCCTTTCTCTTCCTCAGATACGAAGCACACGAGCCTTATGATGATGAGTGGGGGTCTGATCTCGGCGGGGGTAACTGGACAGGACTGGTGGGGAGCCTGCAGCGTGAGGAGGCAGACTTCTCCACCACCATCACCCCCACCGCGGCACGCCTCCTGGTGATGCGCCACTCCAAGACCTACGCCTCAGACCCCTTCGTGCTGGTCTCCCTCAAGACGCAGACCGCCACGCAGGACCTGGCCATCGTTAAGCCCTTCCAAGGTGTGGTGGTGGTGGTACGATTGACACAACACACACACACTCAGGACCTGGCCATTGTTAAAGTAATCGTCCAGACCCTTTTTTTTTTTGCCGAATTATGTTGAATGAACATTCAAAACACCTAATCCACCAAAAATAATTGATTTCTAGGCCTTATTTCCGTAAAAACACGACTTTTGTAAAAAGCGCGCGAAAAAAAAAATCTTCCCTCCAACAGGGCTACGACTGTTATTGATGACGTCAGAACAGGGACGCCCGCAGACACTCTGTCTGACACCTGTCTGCAAATGTTATGATGAGCAATTGTACTTCGGTGTCAGACAGCGAATCTGTCACTGTGACAGATTTAGAGTACGATGCTCAATCTGACACCGAAAGAAATTACGCTGGTCGCGTATACTATGAGGAAAACGAACCTCAGATTGTCATGGGATCCTATATGTTTGAGCCCGAGTACGAGGTGGATTAACAGGTGTTAGCAGAGCCTGAGGTTCAGCAGGAGGACCTGGCACGGTAAAACTTTGGAAGAAGTCCTTCACCCCTATCTTTTTTTTCTTCCCCCTATAGCCAACAAGCCTGGGGAACTGGCGGGAATACGAGGTTTTTGGGTGGGGGAAGCAAATATAAGTGATTTATGGCTCTCCAAAAAATCATCAAAGTCACTATGTGTAAAAATCTAGGGAACTCCCTAAATTAGGGATTTCCCTAGATACCCATTGCTAGGGAATTTTCCTTAATTGATATATGTATAGATTTGGACAATTTTGGGAGAGCAATAAATGAGTCGTGTCTGCCTTCCCTACCCAAAAACCCAAGTTTTCCATAAGGCCACCATGCTTGCTGGTCATAGGAGGTCAAAGAAAAACCTAACCTTTCTAGCCAGAAGGGGCTGCGCCCCCCATGGACCCCCTAAGGGTTGCTAATCTAACCTCACTATAACCCCCTAAAAGTTACTAACCTAACCTCACTATAACGAATACAGTTGATTCGGGCCACCAGTTGAATCAGGCCGCCTATATTAAATGCATACCAAGCATGCATTTATGCATAACCTTATAGGTTTTAATGAAACCTAACCTAACCTTAACCACAAAGTATACCTAACCTAACCTTAACCACAAAGTATACCTAACCTAACCTTAACCACAAAGTATACCTAACCTAACCTTAACCACAAAGTATACCTAACCTAACCTTAACCACAAAGTATACCTAACCTAGCCTTAACCACAAAGTATACCAAACCTAAACCTTAACCACAAAGTATACCTAACCTAACCTTAACCACAAAGTATACCTACCCTCAACACTAACCTTAACCACAAAGTATACCTAACCTAACCTAACCTTAACCCCAAAGTATACCTAACTAACTAACTACACAAAGTATACCTAACCTAACCTAACCTTAACCACAAAGTATACCTAACCTAACCTTAATCACAAGTATACCAACCTAACCAACCTACCTTAACCACAAAGTATACCTAAGCTAACCTTACTATACAATATATAATACACTATAGGCGTGTATCACCCTACACACGCCACTCCTTTCCGTGTGCAAACTTTTCTCGAAAGGCACAGCTGTCTTGCTGCACCCATAAAGGATGCATGCATGCGGCATACAGCAAAAAAAAAAAATCGGAAACACCCAAATATCTTCAAGTACTATATTTATCTCTGTGTTTACGTGCCTCTGATCAAGCGCGGGAAGATGAGCCTCCCTGATGCTACGTCACCGAGCCTGAGCATGAGCGTCTGCAAACCTTGAGAGCGTTTCGAAAACTCGGGGAATTTGCAGATTTTGATTGTGGATTATTTAAAAACGGCTGACTGGATACAAAAAGTGACGACGTATTGTTGATATACTCGTTAATAGCTATGATTTGATTGCATTAAATCAGGAATGATGAAATGGTCTGGACGATTACTTTAAGCCCTTCCAAGGTGTGGTGGTGGTGGTACGATTGACACACACACACACACACACACACACACTCACAGGACCTGGCCATTGTTAAGCCCTTCCAAGGTGTGGTGGTGGTGGTACGATGGGGAGTTTTTAAAGCTAAGCCGCCAGATGTTTCTCGCGCATCTCACATCAACTGCCCTTTGAGCGTGAATGATCTATCATTTACCGTAAACTCCCTGTACTTTTTCGGGACATATCAGAATTACCCTTCAATACAACAACTGAAACAGTTCTTAATAAAAAATGTAGTTTATCATTTTGTTTTTCAGCACTTGAAGAAAATATTGGCAAAACATAGAATACTTGAAAACTCAATTTCTTAAAATCGTCATTTCATGGAAACACTACACGTTCAAGCTGAATGAAGCTTCAGGAAGTATGTACTTGTATGTAAGCTTTCGCCGAGTACCTGTTTTGGATGTGTCTGTCTCTTTTGCGACGAACATTTAACCAAGAAATAGTGTGGCGTTCAGCATCTCCGAAGAAACCATCCCGATGTCGGGATCTGATATCAGCCACTTCTTATCCACGGCTGGGGGGAAGAGTCTTGTTTTAGGGCTGCGAGGATCCCTTGGGGAACACTATGAGCCCTGGTGATGTCCTATGATGCTATTACAGGCGTGGTAGTTGACCTGTCTCCTCAGGAAGGAACAGGTGAGGCAGATAACGGCGGATGCATGCGTTCCTGCAGCCCGCTCTTTTTCAAGACAACAAGTAAACAAAACCCATGTATTGTCTTCGATAGAGGACTGTTCGTTGAGGTGCCAATTACTTAAATTACTTCTTGGTTAAATGTTCGTCGTAAGAGAGACATATACACCCAAAACAGGTACTCAGTGAAAGCTTACATACAAGTACATACTTCCTGAAGCTTCATTCAGCTTGAACGTGCAGTGTTTCCATGAAATGACGATTTTAAGAAATTGAGCTTTCAAGTATTCTATGTTTTGCCAATATTTTCTTCAAGTGCTGAAAAACAAAATGATAAACTACATTTTTTATTAAGAACTGTTTCAGTTGTTGTATTGAAGGGTAATTCTGATATGTCCCGAAAAAGTACAGGGAGTTTACGGTAAATGATAGATCATTCACGCTCAAAGGGCAGAGGATATGAGAGCGCGAGAAACAGGCTTGAGCGTGAGCTTATTAGAAAACTCCCCATTGACACACACACACACACACACACACTCAGGACCTGGCCATCGTTAAGCCCTTCCAAGGTGTAGTGGCAGTGCCGTTTCTAGCCTTTTGGGGCTCTATTGAAAATGCTGTTTGGGGGCCCTATTTTGTAAAACTAGGGGGGGGGGGGGATTCCAAGGTCTCTAAGGTGGTCCGGGGCACCTTTAATATCTAAATGCATCAATCTGGTGCACTTAGGAAAGGAGGAAAAGAGACTAGTGTTGTAATCTGCTTGCAAGTGTAGATTGCAGAACTATGAAGATATTTAGGGGAGATGAAAGGAAAAAGGAATAAGAGAAAATTAAATAAATGAGAGAATGGAATAGAGTGAACAAGGTTAGGTACAACAAATTACGGGCCATAAATGTGACAGCTTGTTGTGACCATGGTTAAAAAAGGTACGAGGAAACTGACCGCGTGACAAGGATTAATGAGGAGATAAGATGTCAAATGTAAACAGAGGGCTGGGCTGAACTTAGGGTAGGACAAGTGTGGGAACTGTATCTAGGCCTATGTGTACAAGATGAAACTTTGGTGTGGGCGTGGTTTAAATATATTTAGGCGTGGTATAAAATCTGTTCTCGACAAATGAGAAAGCTCTAATTGTGAAAACACGCCCTCATGTCTTTTGGAATAAGGCATAGACAAATGAACGCCAAAGTTGGAGGCTGACACGCCTCACGTTAAAATAGCTAGCCAATGATGAAAGTGAATTCTGTTAGAACTAAAATAAGGTGGAGTAAAGGACATGAGAAAATATGTTGGAGGGAAATTGTTACCAATAAGAGAACATTAGGTAGGCGTGTCTAGGAGATAAGTTGAGAGAACTAAAATAAATGCCAATTACCTTAAAGGAAGAAATGGCTATATAAGATGAAACACAAGTTAAAGTCATCCTCAGACGACACCATGGGCTTTTTTGCTTTCATTAAGGTGAGTAGAAGCATTGTTGCACGGGAGTGAGTCATTGACTTTAGGGTGTAACGCAGCTATATTAATGTGTTAGGATATTTAAATGATAGGATGTGGAATTAGGGAGGTGCACGCATATATATGATGATGTTGATAATATTGTGAATTAAGGAATGTAGGGAGTGATGCATGCCGATATGAAGTTTTGTTGAATAGATTGAGAGATAATAATGCCAGGGAGTGATGCATGCGATATGAAGTTTTGTTGAATAGATTGAGAGATAATAATGCCAGGGAGTGATGCATGCTGATATGAAGCTTTGTTGAATAGATTGAGAGATAATAATGCCAGGGAGTGATGCATGCCGATATGAAGTTTTGTTGAATAGATTGAGAGATAATAATGCCAGGGAGTGATGCATGCGATATGAAGTTTTGTCGAATAGATTGAGAGATAATAATGTCAGGGTGCGACCTGTGATTGAGATCTGTGTTGAGATGAGTCAGTGTAGTACGAAATTATGTTATAGAAGGAAGGATCTGTGTTGAGATGTACTGCAAGATATATATGTTAAATGATATAGAAGAGAAAATTGCAAGCATTGCCCTTGAACCTAACCAACCATAAAATAAGGAACAACAAAAACGTTCGTAAGCGAATGCAACCTCTCGCGATACGACAGTAGTACACACAAACCTCGTTTTCCCGGACTAATAGGGGGGAGCACTGGTCCGGGAACTGCAAAAGTCCGGGAATCGCAAGTCCAGGAAATATCCTAAAAAAAAAAAAAAAAAAAAAAAAAAAAAAAAAAAAAAAAAAAAAAAAAAGTCCGATGCCATTACCCACCCCCGGACGTTTATCCTACTCTAGTATTTACTGTCCGGCAACAGTCAATATCAACTACCCCGCCGCGGACTTTTACGTCTGCTGAGCCTGCCACCTGGCGGGAGGCAGCAGAAAGTGTTCAATAGTCTCAAGAGACGTTCCTGCACCAGGGGCAGTGCGGGTCAGGGGACTAACGGAGGCTGTGCAGGTGAACTGTGAGTGTCGTGTGTCCAAATGTAAATAATACGACCGCTGAGGATGCTGCCACCTGGCGTGAGGCAGCAGAAAGTGTTCAATAGTCTCAGAGATGTTCCTGCACCAGGGGCAGTGGGAGTCAGGGGACTGACGGAGGCTGTGCAGGTGAACCGTGAGTATCGTGTGCCCAAATGTAAACAATACGACCGCTGAGCATGCTGCCACCTGGCGGGAGGCGCGGACACTGAACAGGGGTGACAGGAGATGCTCGGACCACCGGACAACTTTGTCAATTTACGATCAGTACCAGGCATTTCAACGTAAAAAAAAAAAAAAAAAAAAAAAAAAAAAAAAAAAAAAAAAAAAAAAAAAAAATTGTCTTGGACTTTGACATATTCCCTGACCTCGGATTTTGTCCGGCAAATCCGATATCCGGGAAATCGAGGTCCGGGAAATCGAGGTTTGTGTGTATATAATAATTATATAAAAAAAAAAAAATAATGGCAGCTTGGGGGCCCCTTGGTGGCTTTGGGGACCCTGAGCAGTGTGCACCCTGCATTTTTATTTATTCAATTTCTTCTGCACTTAATGCTTTAACGTAGAGGCATTTGAGGGGCATTTTTCACATTGATTTCATGACTCTAATATTAATAATGTGACTACTGCTGGGGAAGTGAGGTAAACTATCATCTTAAGTTTACAGTTTTCTTCAGCACTTTTGGGGCATGTAGAGGCATATTGGGAGTATTTTTCACATTGATTTTATGACTAATGTGACTATTACAGGGAAGGTGTGGTTGATGGTGGCGGTAAGCGTTGTGGCGGCAGGTATCGGTGCATTCGTCCTTGGAGCGCTGGTGTCGGGGCGATGGAAGGCCAGGGAGGGTGGAGGTGCTAGGGGCAACACCAACAGCTCAACGCTCCTCTACATGTGGGGCATCCTGCTGGAGACGACCCCTGACCCCCCAGCCACGCCCATCGGTGTTAAGGTGGGGGGAGAGCAAGGATAATACCTCTATATTATCCTTGGTTGAGAGATATGTGACGTCTTCCATTCATTCTTAAATTTCTATATAATATTTTCATTTCAGTTTTTTGCTTTGATATATATGTGGCAACCTCCTTTCTTTCATTTATATACTGTATATACTTTACTATTATGTATTTTTTTTTCAAGGTCTGCATTATTCATATCCCTTAATCAATGTCTCAAAATCCCTGTGAAATGCTAAAATTCCTTCTCCTTATAAAAAATTCTTCATTAGAAACAATCAACTGATATACAGGACGTTATATTCCTCTGTTAAGTAATTTTGTTGCCATTTTCAGTTTTCTTTCTGGATATCCCCCTACATATCAATGCAAAAGAAGCTATAACAATGATAATAGTAGACGTAGTAGTAGTGGGGCTGCTTAACCAATACAGCAACTCACTATTGGCAGTAGTAACTCTTTCTGTTATGTTATTTTCTTGCAATCAATTTTTTTTCTTTCTGGATATCACCTTGCATATCCATGTAATATAAGTACGGTAATATAAATGGTAGTAGTAGTGGGACTGCTTAAACGATATAAAAGTAAGGTAAAGATGGGAGCATACGCTAAGCTGCGCGTGGCATGCGGTGCTCATCTCTGTGGCATTAGCCCTTAGAGCCTGTGGTGGGCGAGAACCCATTACCCCGGGACACAGGGCTAGTGTGACTCCCGGGTTACCACAGTTACCTTCCCCAGGTTACCCCAGGTACCCATTTATCAACCCCGAAAGGAAGTAAGAACAGCTGGGTAGGCTGGTCACCGACTTGCCCTGGCCCGGGATCGAACCAGGGCCCGCAGATTCGTAGCCAGGCACGCTAGCCACTGCACCACGGAGGCGACTACACCACAAAATTAAACGATATAGCGACACATTATATTGGCACTAATGTTATTCTAGTAGGAACAAGACCTTATGCTTAAAGTAAAGAAAGCAAATAGAAGATGAATTAATAGTCTAAGAAGATAATTCATGGAAAGAGAGGAAGGGCAAATGGGAAGTAGAGAGAAAAAAATGGTAAATGGAAAAGGCTTGAAATAATAGGGGAGACAAGAAAAGTTTATCTGTATTCTGTATCCACTATGTATGTATTAGCAGTAGCCTAACAGTGGTGATGGTGAAGGTAGTGGTGCAGAGAATGGTGAGGCAGGTGATAGGAGAAATAATAGACTAAATGGTGATGGTGATGGTGGTGATGATGACAAAGATGGTGGTGATGATGACAAAGATGGTGGTAGATGATGACAAAGATGGTGGTGATGATGACAAAGATGGTGGTGATGATGACAAAGATGGTGGTAGATGATGACAAAGATGGTGGTGATGATGACAAAGATGGTGGTGATGATGACAAAGATGGTGGTGATGATGACAAAGATGGTGGTAGATGATGACAAAGATGGTGGTAGATGATGACAAAGATGGTGGTAGATGATGAGGATACTGAAAATATAGTAAAAATTCAGTTAAAGAAGTTAGTAGTTAATAGTAAAAATAAAATAAGTTATAGTAAAAAAGTCAGTTGAGACGAGTAAAGAAAATAGTGATGGTGTTTTTCCATTCGCTCTGTCTCTCTCAGGTGCTGGTCAATAATGAGAGAGAGAGAGAGAGAGAGAGAGAGAGAAGAGAGAAGAGGAGAGAGAGAGAGAGAGAGAGGAGAGAGAGAGAGAGAGAAAAAAAAAAATGAGGTTACAGCTAAGTATTAATTATCCGACCTTGGGGGGACCGAAGGTAGGTCGGATAATTGGAATAGTCGGATGTTCGGATATCACAGTAACCATAAACGTAAGGACAAAATGGTATAGAACATAAAAGATGCAGCTCTTGAAGGCCGATCCAGTGGTATACGCGAAAGTAAAATTCATGCATAAATAAAGCCACAAATCAATGTTTTCTAAAAACTAAAAAAAAAAAAAAAAAAAAAAAAAAAAAAAAAAAAAAATGGCCAAAACAAGACACAATGTGGTGGTGAAAAAGTCGGTTGTTTGGACAAGTCGGATGTTTGGAGGTCGGATGTTGGGAATTTGGCTGTACTAAGAATTATATAAGTACAATCAGTTGAGATTGAGTAAAGAATAATGGTGAATGATGGTACTAATGGTGTTTTTCCTCTCTCTCTCTCTCTCTCTCTCACAGGTGCTGGTAATATGGTGGCTACTGACCTGCCTCGTACTCTCCTCCTCCTACAAGTCTTCCCTCGCCGCTCACTTCACAGTAGGCATCAAGGAGCCGCCCCTGGACTCCTTCGTGGACCTGGTGGGGCGGCGGGGTTGGCGGTGGGGCAACGAGGGCCTGGTGGGGGCGTCACGTTTCTACTTCTCCAGCAGCGTTGATCCCGCGACCCAAGCTGTCTTTGTCCAGATGGAAGTGAGGGTGGTGGTCTTCGGTGCATTTTGGTGGTCCGGCGATGGCCTTGAAATAAACTGACTTGAGATTTTGTATAGGTTTTTGTTATTGATGAGGAGGATGAAAAGGAAGATGTAGAGGAGGAGGAAACAAAGAAACAACTTAAAAAAGACTGACTTGAAATTATGCAGATTTGAATTAGAACGATGAAACAATAATGACTACAATTAGAACAAAGACATCTGTATTTCTTGTTTCTTGTTTGTTTCTTGTTTGTTTTGTTTAGAGGATAATGCCTCAGAGCCATAGTGATCTACCGCTGCTGCATATTAGTGTTGGCCGAAGCCACCACCCCGGGGGGGGGGGGGGTTACAAACCCCCGGCTGGCACCCGGTACCCATTCACTGCTGGGTGGACAGGGGCTAGGGATTTAAGAAAGACCACCCATCTATCTTTCACTCCGCCCGGGGATCGAACCCGGGACTTCTCGGTTGTAAGCCGAGCGTGCTAACCACTACACTACAGAGTTCTATTTATTCAGATTCCTTCAGTCCTTTAAAGCTTTAACGTAGAGGCATTTGAAGGGCACCAACATTAAAACAACAAAATTGATAAGAACAGTACTGAAAAATAACAATAATAGTAGTAACAATAATAACAATTCATGTAACTCATCTTGTCCAGTAAATGAAAAAAAACAATTCCCTGTAAAGAATTATATCACCTTCAATGAAATCTCACACATTTTTTTACTTTCTTTTCGCAAACACACATTTATGTTTAGTTCACATGAATTTATAGCTCCTCCTTATATGCATCACTTCTAGTAACACCACAACTACTTAAACTACTACTACTATACTACTACCACAACTACTTTAACTACTACTACTATACTACTACTACTACTACTACTAACTCCTCACTCCCATCACCACATTAGCCACAATCTTTGCCTTTCTAAATTCTTGCTTCTCTTATTCTCTCCTCTTCTTCCCTTCTCTTCTCTTTTATCATTGTTATTTTCCTCTTTTCTTGGTGCAACATCTCTTCTTCCCTATCATCTTCTATCCCATCCTCATTCCCTTCTATGGACTCGGTCGTCAGGTAGTTAGTGCGGAGTCATTACGGAGCTTTAAAAAGAGGCTAGATCATTTCATGGATGGTGATGAAAGGTGGATGTCTCGCAGCCTCTTGTAGCTTCCTTATTTTCTTATGTTCTTAGGTTATCTTCCTCTTTTCTTTGTTACGTCTCTTCTTCCCTATCATCTTCTATCCCTTCCTCATTCCCTTCTCGTCGCAGGAACACACGCTGGACGAGAGCATGGGGCTGGTGCTGGGTGGTCGCTACGCCTTCATCACCACGGAGTTCTCAAACGCGTACCAGGTCGCCTCTCGCTACACCGACCGCAGCGGCTACACCCCAGTATACACGGGCACCACGCGGTACCCTAAGTTTGCCGGGACGTCCTGGGGGTTCAGGTATTAAGAACATAAGGAAGCTAGGTATTGGTGCTACCAAAGACAAGTATAGAGTAGTCTTTGGTGCTACATATAAAGAACGTTGTGAATCCGAACCATGTTTTTGTCTCGGAATTGCAAGATTTCCAGACACGTTTCTAGATTCACATAGAGCAGATTTCTCTTGGGCAATATACTAAATAATTCAATAGGATGAATGTCATAAGAACAGCGATCATGAAATTAAGTATCTTTTGTTTGTTTATAATGCAGGTAAAAATGAGCTACATAAATTAACAAGCTAAATTGCTACATAAAAAGAACATTGGGAATCCGAACCATGTTTTTGTCTCTGGATTGCAAAAGGCGATCATGAAATTCAGAATCTTTTGAAGTTTATAATGCAAGTAAAAATGAGCTACATAAAAAAATATATATAAAAGTTAAATTGCTACATAAAAAGAACATTGTACTAAATCCTGAACATGATTTTTTTTCTAAGCTACAAGGAACGGCAATCATGAAATTTAGTATCTTTTGATCTTTTCCTGGACTTTCAATAATTTCATCCTGGACTTTCAATAATTTCATCCTGGACTTTCAATAATTTCATCCTGGACTTTCAATAATTTAGTCGTCGACGTCTTTCAAGAATTTAGCCGTCGACATCTTTTAAGAAATTAGTCGTCGACGTCTTTCAAGAAATTAGTCGTCGATGTCTTTCAAGAATTTAGTC
The DNA here is from genome assembly GCA_016584305.1 of Chionoecetes opilio. Taxonomy (NCBI): domain Eukaryota; kingdom Metazoa; phylum Arthropoda; class Malacostraca; order Decapoda; family Majidae; genus Chionoecetes; species Chionoecetes opilio. Next base: position 504,050 of record JACEEZ010000211.1, read on the forward strand.
GTCGACGTCTTTTAAGAAATTAGTCGTCGACGTCTTTCAAGAAATTAGTCGTCGACGTCTTTCAAGAAATTAGTCGTCGACGTCTTTCAAGAATTTAGTCGTCGACGTCTTTTAAGAAATTAGTCGTCGACGTCTTTCAAGAAATTAGTCGTCGACGTCTTTCAAGAAATTAGTCGTCGACGTCTTTCAAGAAATTAGTCGTCGACGTCTTTTAAGAAATTAGTCGTCGAAGTCTTTCAAGAATTTAGCCGTCGACGTCTTTTAAGAAATTAGTCATCGACGTCTTTCAAGAAATTAGTCGTCGACGTCTTTCAAGAATTTAGTCGTCGACGTCTTTCAAGAATTTAGTCGTCGAAGTCTTTCAAGAATTTAGTCGTCGACGTCTTTCAAGAATTTAGTCGTCGAAGTCTTTCAAGAATTTAGTCGTCGACGTCTTTCAAGAATTTAGTCGTCGAAGTCTTTCAAGAATTAATTCGTCGAAGTCTTTCAAGAATTTAGTCGTCGAAGTCTTTCAATAATTTAGTTGTCGAAGTATTTCAAGAATTTAGTCGTCGAAGTCTTTCAAGAATTTAGTCGTCGAAGTCTTTCAAGAATTTAGTCGTCGAAGTCTTTCAAGAATTTAGTCGTCGAAGTCTTTCAAGAATTTAGTCGTCGAAGTCTTTCAAGAATTTAGTCGTCGAAGTCTTTCAATAATTTCGTCGTCGACGTCTTTCAATAATTTAGTCGTCGACGTCTTTCAATAATTTCGTCGTCGACGTCTTTCAATAATTTCGTCGTCGAAGTCTTTCAAGAATTTTGTCGTCGAAGTCTTTCAATAATTTTGTCGTCGACGTCTTTCAATAACTTCGTCGTCGACATCTTTCAATAATTTTGTCGTCGAAGTCTTTCAAGAATTTTGTCGTCGAAGTCTTTCAAGAATTTTGTCGTCGACGTCTTTCAATAATTTAGTCGTCGAAGTCTTTCAAGAATTTTGTCGTCGACGTCTTTCAAGAATTTCGTCGTCGACGTCTTTCAATAATTTTGTCGTCGAAGTCTTTCAAGAATTTTGTCGTCGAAGTCTTTCAAGAATTTCGTCGTCGACGTCTTTCAATAATTTAATCGTCGACGTCTTTCAATAATTTCGTCGTCGACGTCTTTCAAGAATTTCGTCGTTGACATCTTTCAAGAATTTCGTCGTCGACGTCTTTCAAGAATTTCGTCGTCGACGTCTTTCAAGAATTTCATCGTCGACAACTTTATTTCAAGAATTTCGTCGTCGACGACTTTATTTCAAGAATTTCGTCGTCGACAACTTTATTTCAAGAATTTCGTCGTCGACAACTTTATTTCAAGAATTTCGTTGTCGACGACATTATTTCAAGAATTTCGTCGCCGACGACATTGTAGTGACCTTGTCAGCTACATGGTTGATAAATAGACACCCAGGGTTGATGGTTGGTTTATTGGAGACTGTGGACAGAGCTTGTGTGTGGTACAGTGGTTGAGCTCTAACTAACTTGTCTCTACAAGAGACGGGCTTTTAAAGGAGCCACGATACTCACGACCTGACTACCTGACGCCTAATCCCTCAATGGGCAGTCGGCTGAGGTCGAGTTTAAGAAGGAGGGTCAGGTCGAGACTACTGGAGGATTAGCCAGGTGTGGTGTGACTCACCACAGTACTCTCCTTCCTCACAAAAAAAAAAAAATATTATACATATAAAACTTATAAAAAAAAACATAGAGGTGCCAAGTGCCGAGGTAATGTAGGTAGGGCAACTGTCCAGTCTTCACGTTGGAGCGGTAGCTGCAAGATTAGATAGGAGGTGCCGAGGGGAAGGGAATGCAGGTAGGGCGGCTGTCCAGTCTTCACGTTGCAGCGGTAGCTGCAAGATTAGATAGGAGGTGCCGAGGATCGCTGCTGCTGTGATTGCTGTCACAAGATCTGGAGGGAGGCTTGCGATGCAAGGTGTCTTCGTGGGAAAGCGAAGTGTCCAAGGCAATCGGCTCCCAAGATAGCTTGTGTTGCCATGCAGTGCCCGTGCGTTGCAGGGCCTTGCTGGAGGCAGCGGAAGGCTGCAGGACGCAGCGTGAGGCAGCAGGAAGCAGCGTCAGGGAGCAGGAGTCAGCGGAGGACGAGGAGTAGCACGTGGCGGCAGGAGGCAAGGGCGGGCGGCGGGATGCGGTACCCGTGCGTTGCAGGGCCTTGCTGGAGGCAGCAGGACGCAGCGTGAGGCAGCAGGAGCGAGGAGTAGCACTTTGGCGGCAGGAGACTGGGCTGATGGTGCCCTTAGATGGCTTCGTCAGGCGTAGCGTGGCAGCATGCTGGACCGTGGGCGTGGGCGGCTAGTGGCGCTGGTGACGGTGACGGCGGCGAGGGGCAGCACCAGGGGTGGCGGCAGGGGCGGCGGCAGGGCTGGGTGGCAGGGCGTGGGACACAAGCCGTAGGAGGGCGTGTGTGGGTGCGCTGAGATGGGTGGCGGCAGGGCTGGGCCGAGGTGAGCAGCGTGCCGTGGCGTCGTCAGGCATCGTGGACGGCAGGCGGCGGGATGCGGTGTGAAGGCCGCCCGTGGCGGCGTGGCAGCGCGGCAGGAGGTGGCTGCGGCGGGCGAGGGGCCTCGCTGGCGTGGTAGGCGTGATGGGGGGCGAGAGGCAGGCCCCCCCCCTGGGTGTGTCTTGTCACTCCGTAGGTCACCAACTGTAGTGACCTTGTCAGCTACATGGTTGATAAATAGACACCCAGGGTTGATGGTTGGTTTATTGGAGACTGTGGACAGAGCTTGTGTGTGGTACAGTGGTTGAGCTCTAACTAACTTGTCTCTACAAGAGACGGGCTTTTAAAGGAGCCACGATACTCACGACCTGACTACCTGACGCCTAATCCCTCAATGGGCAGTCGGCTGAGGTCGAGTTTAAGAAGGAGGGTCAGGTCGAGACTACTGGAGGATTAGCCAGGTGTGGTGTGACTCACCACAACATTATTTCAAGAATTTCGTCTTCGACGACATTATTTCAAGAATTTCGTCGTTGACGACATTATTTCAAGAATTTCGTCGTCGACGACATTAATTCAAGAATTTCGTCGTCGACGACATTATTTCAAGAATTTCGTTGTCGACGACATTATTTCAAGAATTTCGCCGTCGACGATATTATTTCAAGAATTTCGTCGTCGACGACATTAATTCAAGAATTTCGTCGTCTACGACTTTATTTCAAGAATTTCGTCGTCGACAACTTTATTTCGAGAATTTCGTCGTCGACGACTTTATTTCAAGATTTCAAGAATTTCGTCGTCGACTTTATTTCAAGAATTTTGTTGTCGATGACTTTATTTCAGGAATTTTGCCGTCGACGACATTTCAAGAATTTCGTCGTCGATGAAATTATTTCAAGAATTTCGTCGTCGACGACTTTATTTCAAGAATTTCGTCGTCGACGACTTTATTTCAAGAATTTCGTCGTCGACGACTTTATTTCAAGAATTTCGTCGTCGACGACTTTATTTCAAGAATTTCGTCGTCGACGACTTTATTTCAAGAATTTCGTCGTCGACGACATTATTTCAAGAATTTGGTCGTCGACTTTATTTCAAGAATTTCGTCGTCAACGACTTTATTTCAAGAATTTCGTCTTCGACGACTTCATTTCAAGAATTTCGTCGTCGACGACTTTATTTCAAGAATTTCGTCGTTGACGACGAAATTTCAAAAATTTCGTCGACGACTTTCAAGAATTTCATCTTTTCTTCCTTATGTAACTTCCTTATTTTGTTGAGATGTTCTTATGTTCCTTCCCACTTTTCCACCGGCAGGATAGGTGTAGGTAGCATTCTTTTTTTCCCCTATGTAGCTTCCTTATTTTCTTCCTAATGTAGATTCCTTATTTTCTTATGTTCTTTCCCACTTTCCCCCGGCAGGATAGGAGTGCCCTGCCATCGCCCCATCACCACCATGACACAGAGACTCATCGAGGGGGGCCTTATAACCAGCTGGCTGGGTGACGTAGTGGCTACAAGGGTACGGGAGGAGAGGCAGGAAGGCATCCACGACCAGGCTCTTGCCAAACTCTTGACTCTGCCACTGGAGGTATAAACACACTGGTCTTATCATAGCTATTACTATTGTCATTGATACAGTAGCAGTAGTAGCAGTGTTGGATATTGTACTTTGTCATTACTTCATCAAACTTCCATTTAATTAATTCAGTAGCAGTAGCACTTGTAGTACAGTCGGCGCAAAAAAACTTAGGACGCCAAAAAACTTGGGGCGGGAATAACGTCCTTAGCTGTTTTGACAATTTCGGTGGGAGCGATTGAATGTTTTTACGTTTTTTGTATATCTGGCAGTGTATTACGGTTTCTGCTGTAGATTCCTCGCTCCTGCCCGCTCTGTATCTTCCAAGTCATCATAGGAAGAGGTTGTTGTGTTTGGTTCTCCAACCTTCCTACACCCCCATTTGCCCCTCCAACTTCTACCGCCTTCTCCAGGTCTAATAAAGCATTATGCCAGGCAAATCTCTATCAATTGTGAAGAAGACACATATAGTAACCTTGTATTGAAGTGGGAAAACAATTGGCCAGATAGCGAGGAAGATGTGTCTTTCCAAACATACCGTCTCGGTGTGGTGCAGGCGGGCGCAAGATGGTGAGTTAGAGACTGTTTTGGCGTGGAAGAAAGGGTCAGGGTGGCCAAGAAAAACTTCAATGAAGACTGATCAACTGCTGAAAAGGTTTGTTGATGTCAATAATAATTTTGAGCAGTTGATCAGTCTTCTTTGAAGTTTTTCTTGGCCGCCCTGACCCTTTCTTCCACGCCAAAACAGTCTCTAACTCACCATCTTGTGCCCGCCTGCACCACACTGAGACAGTATGTTTGGAAACACACATCTCCCTCGATATCTGGCCAATTGTTTTTCCACTTCGATACAAGGTTACTATATGTGTCTTCTTCACAATGGATAGAGATTTGCCCGGCATAATGCTTTATTAGACCTGGAGAAGGCGGTAGAAGATAGAGGGGCAAATGGGGGTGTAGGAAGGTTGGAGAACCAAACACAACAACCTCTTCATATGATGACTTGGAAGATACAGAGCGGGTAGGAGCAAGGAATCTACAGCAGAAACCTAATACACTGCCAGATATACAAAAGACGTAAAAAAATTCAATCGCTCCCACCGAAATTGTCAAAACAGCTAAGGACGTTATTCCCGCCCCAAGTTTTTTGGCGTCCTAAGTTTTTTTGCGCCGACTGTAGTGGCAGTGTTGGATATTTTAGCTTAATTTTTAGTTTTCATCATTACTTGTCAAACTTCCACTTTTCTTATTTGACAACTAAGAAATATAGTCTGATACTTTCTCTCTCCCTAGTTTTGCGCTAATCAGTGTTTGTTGTTCCTCTGTTCTCTGGCAATCTCGGGAGGAACCAGAGAATAGTCAGATTCTTTCTCTCTCTCTCTAGTTTTGTGCTTTATCGGTGTTTCTTGTTACTCGGTTGTGTGTTGTTGCAGTTTCTTGTTGTTTATTGGAGATGAAAGGTGGATGTAGGTAGTGTTAAGTAACAGGAACTACCACGTGTAGGTCTCGCAGCCTCTTGTAGCTTCCTTATTTTCTTATGTTATGTTCTTATGTACTCTGTTCTCTGGTAGTCTGAGGAAGAGGCTGAGAATTGTCCGATTCTCTCTCTCTCTAGTTTTGTGCTACTCAGTGTTTCTTGTTACTCGGTTCACTCGCACTTCATCAAACTTCCACTTTTCTTATTTGACAATTAAGAAATAGTCCGATGCTCTCTCTCTCACTCTCTAGTTTTGTGCTTTATCAGTTTCTTGTTACTCTTTTAACTCCTTCACGCACAGATCTTTCCTTTGCTATAATTTTTTTTCCAGTTGTTAACCATAAAATTACGAAAAGTAGCTTAATATACCAAATTATTTAGTCAAAACGGATACTAAACAGGTCATATCTATAGAATATTGCTGAGTTACTAAAAATTATCTAATGGTTCCCAAATTACAATGGAAATTATGTTCTGGGTCTCAAAGGGTTAATACTCTTTTCTTCTTTTTTCACAGTCTGAGGAGGCGACAGAGGTGGTGGTGGGGATGGCACACCTCCAGGCCGCCTTCTACATCCTGGCCGCGTGTCTGGCCCTCAGCTGCCTCGTCTTCTTGGCGGAGCTTCTCATAGTCTCCTACTGTAGTAATATTCCTCATTTTAAGGACCACCCACAAATTCAGTTTCTTTTTCCAGATTCACATAAAGCAGATTTTTCTTAGGTAATATACTAAATAATTCAATAGGGTGAACGTCTGGTAATATTTTTCATTTTAAGGACCACCCAAAAATTGTTTCTTTTTCCAGATTCACATAAAGCAGATTTTTCTTAGGGAATATACTAAATAATTAATGAATGTCGTAAGAGACTATTACAAAGAAACAAAATACATAATTGCATTCCTGAGAATAAAATAGTATAGGCGTTACACAGCTTACATACATAACTAGTTCATTAGGTTCGTTTGTAACTCAAAATGTAAAGTAAGTCCAACATGACTTGTCAATACTGATTTTTTTTTTTTTTTTTACATCACAAAGGACTGGCCAACGAAAAAAAAAAAGAAAGAAAAATAAAGCCCACTTAATTGCCAGTCCCTAAATACTGTACACAGAACTTTAAAGTTTGGGTAGTATACTCAAATATTACTCATCAGTGTTTCAACAGCCTGAAACGGAATCGTTCAACGCGTCTTGCAATCCCCATCACTAAAAACCCCATTCTTAGGCTTCTAAACTTCCAAAATATCATGGCATTCAGAGCTGTAATTTCAATGTTTGGAATGTTTTCAATTTTTGGAATCCCCATCACTGAAAACCCCATTCTTAGGCTTCTGAACTTCCAAAATATCATGGCATTCAGAGCTGTAATTTCAATGTTTGGAATGTTTTCAGTTTTTGGAATCCCCATCACTGAAAACCCCATTCTTAGACTTCTAAACTTCCAAAATATCATGGCATTCAGAGCTGTAATTTCAATGTAGTATGTAAGAAAGGGGAGTGCCTGTATACCACGAACTCGGCAGAATATAACAAGAGTCAATAGAGTTTACTGTGTTACAAAGGCAATGCTACAAATATCTTAATCATCCTGGATATGTGAGGCGTCTACACTATCATGTTATATTACCACTTTCTACAACTTTTACACTTTCCTAATTAACTAGTATTAAGAAAATAGCTGCCACTGCCTACTGCTGCCATTAGTTTGTTGAATGATCATTTTGGTAAATTTCCAGTTTGACACTGAATTCACTTTGTTGAACGAAATGATTTTTTTCTGGTGAGTTTTGATGAGTTTTGAATTAATCTGCTAACTGTTTCTGTTGCAAATTATTATTATTTTTCTCTTCTTTATAGTGATATGCGACAAATGATTGAAAAACAAATTGAACCTAACCGAACCTATACCTAACTTAACCTTTACCTAACTAGAAAATAAAAAATAAATAAATAAAAAAGTTATATGCGACAGAAACGGTTGAGAGATTAATTCAAAACACATAAAAACTCCCCAGAAAAAAATTGTTTCGTCCACCAAAGTGAATTCGATGTTCATCTGGATTAATAGTCATTTTCCACACCCAACAAACTGATCAATGCAGCACAAGCAATATTTACTACTATAGTCTATTTTTTTTAACAAGGCAAAAAATCCATGCTATCTTAAGGTCTCGTGCTTAAAATGATGCCTGTGTTTACCTGATACTAGGGTTAACTATGATAAAATACAACAGCCATTTAGGAAAAGTGTAGTATTCCCTTCTCCTGGCATCAAATATCAGGTAGTAAGCAGCAAGGGGGCAGGATTTTGGCCTCGTTAAAAAAAGTAGACTATAGGTGAAGAACTGCCTTGAGATGTTGTGAAATCAGAGCCTATTTCTTTCTACATCTAAGAAGGTTGTTTTAGTACAAGTCTACATACAATATCAATTTATTAAAACAACAGTGTCACATCTATATAAAAAATAGACCCTGTAAATATATAAGGTATAATTTGTAATAGAATATATAAATTACACAACAAAATCATCACTTAGGAGATATCTACTGTCAAAATACATGATCCAATTTACCCATCAAACTATGAATATATACTTTAAATAGAGTTAACATTAAGTACATCCACTTATCAGATATGTATTTGTATCTTTTTGTCCCATATTAAGACTTATCAGATATGTATTTTAATCTTTTTGTCCCATATTAAGACTAATCAGATCTGTATTTGTATCTTTTTATCCCATATCAAGACTTATCAGATATGTATTTTGTATCTCTTTATCCCATATCAAGACTTATCAGATATGTATTTTGTATCTCTTTATCCCATATCAAGACTTATCAGATATGTATTTTGTATCTCTTTATCCCATATCAAGATACATAACCTTATGCCGAGCTAGCTTAATGATGGTGACTTATATAGGCATGTAAACACACCGATCTTAAGTCTAAACACTGTGCCTTCTTTTATCGAGTTTTTTCTTTCTTTTGGTACTGAGTGCAATCCAATACTTATGATATATATGATATAATAGCATGTGACTTTGTTCATAAAAAAAAGGTATTATTCCAGTTTGACATCGAATACACTTTGGTGGACGAAACTGTTTTTTTCTGGTGAGTTTTGATGCGTTTTAAATTTATCTGCAAAGCGTTTCTGTCACAAATCACTATTTTTATTTTTTTTCAGGTAAAGGTTAGTAGGTTAGGTTCAATTTGTTTTTCAATTATTTTTGTCGCAAATCACTTAAAAACAAAAAAATAATAATAAAATTAATAAAAAAGTTATTTGTGACAGAAACGGTTAGTAAATTAATTCAAAACACATCAAAAATCACCAGAAAAAAATAGTTTCGTCCACCAAAGTAAATTCGGTGTCAAACTGGAAATTTACCCAAAAAACTACTTATTATACTATACTTATTATGATGTAACTATGTTTTGAGCATCGAGGTTCCTGTCCAACACCTCACCCATGAACACTTTCTATGCAGTAATCCTGAGTACAGTTGCAGCATTGCTAGTGAGTGAGATTGGCAACCTATTTCTACCTCATTCAGAAATATAAACTACCTACGTTTCTTATAATTATGGAAGTGATGTGAAATATCATCTGTGCCAGAATATACCTTACAAAGACTGAACACAAATAGATTTTTATACTATTAACACAGTGCATCTTTACAACACTAAGAGTGTCAACACTGACACATTTTATGTTTCATTGACACTATTACTGTTGTGATTATGAACAAAACAGAGCTAATCACACTGGGATTTTGTTTTGTTTTTTGGCCTACTCTTGTCGATATATATATATATATATAAAAAGTCTACACTGATGCCTATTCTTAAGGCCTGTCCAGACCAGCGGGCCTGATCGGCGGGCTTGCCCATTATCGGGCACATTTGATGGGCTAACCATCAAACTGCCTGAGCCCCCTTTTGAGCGAAATCACCGTGCGGTGCGCGGTGGCTTGAGGAGCTTCGACCCTGCCAGACTGAGTTAACATTGTGTACCCATAGCAGGCTTGCCTCCCACATCCCACGTCATTGTAACACCGTTCACATCAGGAACTTGCGATGTCTACACAATACTTTCTTCCTCTCAGTAATACTGGGTGCCATGTTTATCGTACCGCACTCCACAACCTACTGGCATCGTCGGGCACGCCCGCCAATTCTTAGATTTGGCCGTGTGGACAACATTCACGGGCATGCCCGCCAGAATTTGCCCGCTGCCTGCCGGGCACGCCCGCTCGTCTGGACAGGGCTTTAGGAGCTTCCATGCACCTCATTTTCACATCTTCTATTTTCTATTCATGTATACAACTTAATGCTAGAATTATTGCAGCATTAAAAACTAAAGAGATTATGACAAAAGGACACAAATCTGACTTGCATACATTGGTCTCATACATAATATATCACTCACGCAATTATCATAGTAATGCACATATTGGTATATTGCACTTAACTTCTGATATATATCTCCCTTTTGTGGGAAACCATGCAAAGGATAGCCGAGCAAGGGCTGCTGAGTGATCACATGAAAACTGTTCTCACTTCATTGTGGTAAAGAGAAAGCATGTTACAAGCTTACAGTCTCAGCATTAGACTCTCACTAGTACTTTGTGATGCCTATAGGGTGATTGATTGATTGTAATGCCAAAAAAGGAGAAATGTGCCAGACATCAGAGGTCATATGGCACTATGGCAAAGCATACACAAGGGAGGGGTTAGAGAGAAAGAGTGAAACGGTGAGGGAAGGGGAGAGGAATGGAATGTTACAGCAGCAGGGTTATGAAAAAGCATAATAAAATATAACAAACTATAACTAAACAAAATATGCAACATCAAAACATGTGAAACACAAACACACACACACACACACAGATTGGCACATCAACAAAACATCAACAAGAGAAAGAAAGACAAAACATCAACAAGAGAAAGAAAGACAAAACATCAACAAGAGAAAGAAAGACAAAACATCAACAAGAGAAAGAAAGACAAAACATCAACAAGAGAAAGAAAGACAAAACATCAACAAGAGAAAGAAAGACAAAACATCAACAGATTCAACAACATCATTATTATATTTCCCACAACGAGGAAGAGAGGACAATCATCAAAGAGAGATGCTACAGAACATAACAAAACATTAACAATCAAAACAAAGATAATGAAAACATCAACACAGCATCATTATTATGCTTCCTACAACAAAGAAGAGAATCATCATCAAATAGAGATGGTGCAGTACGTAATAAAACATTAGAACAAGTACTGGCTAATGTGCTAATGTGCTAATGTACTAAATGTGCTACTGTGCATAACACCTACTTGGCAATGGTGGTCCCTATCTGTGCCTCCCGCCTCCCGCCTCTCCCTCACTTGACAGGCAAGCTACAGATCGCATTGTGTATAGGAATGGCTATGAAACCTGCCACCGTGATGCCCAGGGAGTCTGCTAAGGTGGTCACCGACATAGCGTACTCCTTGTGAGGCCCGTCAATCTGTGGGGAGATAGTTGAAGATAGTAAAAAATAAATAGAAAGATAGATATAGAAAAAAATATATAGAAAGATAGATACGTAGATAGAAAGATATAGATTGATAGATAGAAAAATAGATATAGATAGAAAAATAATAAAGATATGTAGATAGAAAAAAATAGATAGAAAGATAGAAAAAAAGATAGATAGAAAAAAAATAGATAGATAGAAAAAAATAGATAGAAAGATAGAAAAAAATTGATAGAAAGAAAAAAATAGATAGAAAGATAGAAAAAATAGATAGAAAGATAGAAAAAAATAGATAGAGATAGAAAAAAAAAAATAGAAAGATAGATAGATTGAAAAAAATAGATAGATATAAAAAAAATAGATAGAAAGATAGATACATAAATAGAAAGATGTTATAAATCTGAGGAGAAGTTATTGTATCTCAGTGTTAAATAGAATAGTATAGATATAACATATAAAATAATAGATATAGTGTTAGATAGAATAATAAATAAAGTGAATAGATAGAAAGATAGCAAGATAGATAGATGTTGAGTCTCAGTGTTAATCCAACATAAGTGGGTTTTTTTTTTACATCACAAAGGACTGGCCAAGGGGAAAAAAAAGAAAGAAAAGAAGTAACAAAAAACCCACTTAATTGTCAATAAAGAAGACAGTAGGAGAATATAAAAAGGGAGGATGGGCCAATTTAGTTCGGGAGATATCTTGTTATGGGTTGTATGTAATATTAAGTACTTTTCCAATATTTGCAGTTCTGATAAAAAGTAACAATAACAAAATAACAAAATAACAAACAAAAAAAATAACAAAATAACAAAATAACAAAATTAAATAAGCCATATAAGGACTGCTATATTTTACATTTCCAAATTTTATGAAAGGAGGATCTTGTCTGTTTTTATGATGGAGGTCTAATGAAGTTCAGTCAAATTTACTGAATGGCATAAAATAGTGATATATTCCATTTTGAGACATGAGTATTTGTGAATGAAAATAAATATACAGGGAGGTCCCGAAGATACGAGCAGTTAGGTTCCACCTGGCATACTCGTAAAGCGAAATCTCGTATAACGAAACACATAACTAATGGTAAAATATAGGTTTGGTTCCAGGACCCCATCAATTAAAAAAAAAAAAAAAAAAAAACATGTTTTCAAGCTAAAATAAACTACGTATAGCAAACACAACAAACACACAGCGTCTATATTACCCACACTGTACTACCTATTCTGTAGAAAAGCATTCTGAAAGAGAAAATAGCACACAAAATAACATAACTGCACATTAATTAAACATAAAACATGCATAACAAGCAAAAAAGACGTTGTAATGTAGGGGACGCCACGTGATACAAGAGAAGGTAGTGTAGTGGTCCCAAGGTTGGGGCTGCACACCTGCTAATTACCCCTAAAGGTCAGGCCGCGCCATATGCTTAATTACCCTTCAGGTCACGCCTTGCTAGGGGTGACCTGACTGCGGTCCCAAGGTTGGGGCCGCACACCTGCTAATTACCCCTAAATGTCAGGCCGCGCCATATGCTTAATTACCCTTCAGGTCACGGCTTGCTTGGGGTGACCTCACTGGGGTCAACCAAATCCCCCTTTGTCCAGCCCGGGAGTGGTAGGGGGCGCATTTTGAACTTGATAATTTTACTCCACCCGTTTGAATGTCGTATCATTGGATTTTCGATCTCGTATATTGAAAATAGACCCTAATTTACACATCTCGTATCATCGGATTCTCGTATACCGAATGCTCGTATAACGGGACCTCCCTGTACAGGAAAACCTCGTTTATCCGGCACCCTCGGGGGGGGAGCGCATGCCGGATAACTCATTTTGCCGTTGTTTTGAGAGTTACTCTTATGGAATTGCCCAAAATCCCAATAAATGCATCCTACTTAATAAATGTGGTTTCATTAACATATACAAACATATAGAATACTGTAAAGACGCTTGTACTCACTCAATGGCTGACGTAACATTGGCAGACAACTGTTCCCCACTTAAATCAAGCTTCCGTATCCCATGCCGAACCTTGAAGCGTTGTAGCCATCCAGAAGAAAACACACACTTCTCTTCTACACCAATTTCTCATGAAATTATTTGGCCTTCTGCATCATAAGTGGCCCAGAGATGCAGGCACCCTCAGACCTTTTCAGCTTGAACCACTCAAAAAGTGCACGATCCAACTCTTCCAGCTTTGGTTTTCGAAATGTCTGCCGTTCCATCAAACTATGGCGTGACTCGTTTTTTTCCAGCCTCTGACAGATCTCCAGCTTCTGCTTCAGGGTTAGCACCTTGCGCCGACGTTTCTCGGTGACCTTAGGCATTTTGGTGATGGATAACTAGCACATTGGTCCACTAATAACGGTACAGGGAGGTGTAGATATACGGCACACAACATCACAAGTGTTATGGCGGCTAGACGAGGCGGGAAAGACTACGCGTCACTACCACCAGATGGCGCAGGGTTGCCAACCCTGCGTACCCCGCCAAATTTGAACTAAATTTCTACCGATTTTCTCAGTTTTTGAAATAATTATACCTAATTAATGCCTGGGTCGATTAGTGCCGTTGTTTTGAGGCTGCCGTTGTTTTAAATGCCGCTTAAATGAGGTTCTCCTGTACGTATACAGGGAGGTCCCGTTATATGAGCATTCGATATACGAGAAATCAATGATACGAGCTGAGTAAACTAGGGTCTATTTTCAATATACGAGATCGAAAATCCAATGCTACGACATTCAAACTGGGGTGAGTAAAATTACCAAGTTCAAAATGCGTGCTCTACCACGTATGCATCTAGGCTGTATGATGATGTACAATGATTCAGATGCGCAGAGACAAATTTGTGGGCAGTGGAAGAGGTCTGCGCACCCCTCCCTTGTCCCTTACCTACCCTACCCTCTCTTGTATCACGCGGCGTCCCCTACAGTACAACGTCTTTGTTGCTTGTATGTATTGTGCCTTGTGAGTCGATTGATTTGCTGGTTTACTTAATGTGCTTATTGTGACTTATTTGTGCTCTATCCTACTGTGCTGTCACACTCTTAATTCACTGTGTTTTGTGTGGTGCTGTGGTGCTGTGGTGGTGCGGTGGTGTGGTGCTGTGGTGTACATATTGTATAGCTGTGCCTTTTTTTTCTTTACAGGGTAGTGCTTACCTGTGTACCTGTGTTAACTATGCCTCCCAAGCGTTCAGTGTCTTCAAGTGCGAGTGCTGATGGTACAAGTGCTACCGTAGATAACAGTAAAGTCGCCAGGACAACGTTTCTTTGTTATTTACAGACGTGTGGTGGCGTTAATACTTACATTTCTACATCCATGATTTCAGGAAAGTTAGAAGAGGCTATCTGGAAAGTCTGTGTCATTTTGCGTCTTCATCTGCGTCATATTAGGGCTATAAATGAACAAATTATAAAAATAAAACCGAGTGGCGACGTTGTTATACCTACTACAGTAAAGTCGCCAGCTAGTATTTTAACCCAACAGTTGAGTCGCCACTCTGGGGAATTCAGGGAAATTAGAGGTAAAGTAAAACAAGTCTCTATATATATTAGCTGCGGAAGATGCTTGGATATAAAAAAATTACTCTGCCAACGTGAAAACAAATTCTATTCAAGTTTGAAAGATCTGGCAAGTCTTGTGTCCTGTCGCCCGAAAGGTGACGAGCTACTGTCTGTCGTCGCTCCAAGAAAAACTTGAGAAGCAAAATGCGCAAGAGTTAAATTTGCAGATACAAAGCATAAAACAATGCTGAAACAGGGTAGATTATACAGTCATGATATAAACTACTGTGTATCATCTTCAGTGGCACATAAAAATCAGTAGTGATGCTATAATTCGTAATATTTGGCGGCTGGCGACATGACTGCAGGTGGCGACTTGACTGTTATCTACGGTAAGGGGTCTAGAGTGCCAATAACATGAGCTAAAAAGATAGAAATTGTTAAGAGGCATCATTTTGTGTGTTATTTTCTCTTTCAGAATGCTTTTTCTACAGAATGTAGATGTAGTACAGTGTGGGTAATATAGACGCTGTGTGTTTGTTGTGTTTGGTATAGTTTATTTTAGCTTGAAAAACATGTCTTTGATGGGGTCCTGGAACCAAATCTATATTTTACCATTAGTTATGTATTTCGCTATACGAGATTTCGCTTTACGAGTATGCCAGGTGGAACCTAACTGCTCGTATCTTCGGGACCTCCCTGTACATATATTTTACCAGTGTCATGGTTTATGATTTATTTAGGCATTGAGATTCCCGGAGCTTTGCGCATCACCCCAGACTTTTGTTGAGGATTGCCAGACGGGCGCTAATATGAAGAATTAGTATAGGCTGAAATCTCCTCCCAATGAATAGCTGAAACCCCGACAACCAACGTGACGATAAAATATGATCCATAATGCTTAGAAATCACAGAAAACCATCTTACCTCTTGAGACACCTTGTAGAAAGTGTTGACATAGGCGGCTCCTCCCAGCAAACCTTCCCACAGGATCAGGAAGAACACCAGCCAGATGTTCTTGACCCACCAGTAGATGGCGCACGTCAGGAACAGAACAACGTTGATCATCTGAAATAGACAAAACCATAGACTATCTTAGACACGCAGTTTAGACATGACAACTGAAATAGAGACAAAACCATGGAAACAAACTATTTACGTAGGTTAGACATAACAACTGAAATAGAGACAAAACCATAAAAACACTATATTTACGTAGTTTAGACATAACAACTGACAGACAGACAGAACCATGAAAACAAACTATGTACGCAGTTTAGACACGGTTGGAGGGAGAGTGGCATTTGCATTTGAATTGGGTACAGAGGGAAAGGAAGGCAGGGAAGAAACAAAGGTAACAGAGGGTTATGGAATGGTAATCAGAACCGTTGAAGGGAGAGTGGTATACAAAACAAAAACAAAAAATTTCACGTAAGCAAGGCATGGCAATACGCTATAGGCCGAAATGTAAAAAATAATAATAATAATAATAAAAGAATAAATAAATAAATAAATATATAATTTACCAACGGACGTTTTGAATAGTTTGGTCCGCTTGTTCGGTAGCAGATGGAGCCCGTTAAATCTGAAGGCCGTTAAATAGAGGCTTTACTGCATTAACCCCTCAATGCCCAGATCTTTCCTTTGCTATAGAAAATTGTCTCTTGTTAGCCATAAAATAAAAAATAAAAACTTGATATACAAAATTACCTAGTGGACTAAACAGGTCATATCTATAAAATATTGCTAAAATAGTCACTAAAAATCGTCTAATGGTATCCAAATTACAATGGAAATTACGTTTTGGGCCTCAAGGGGTTAATGGACGATAGTGAGTAATTATGTTTGTTTTTGTTAAGGAAATGGATTAAGTTATGAATGGTTGGTAGAAATGGGTTTGAATTATATGTTGGTTAGGAAATGTGTGAAATTATGAGTTTATCCTAAGATGGCACAGGAGTAAAGACTCGGAGTAAATAATTCCTTCAAGGTTCAGCCGTCTCACCTGCAGCACCAAGGTCTTTTTACTTCTTACTTTTTTTTACTGTCTTTTAGTGAGGCCAATAATTCCTTCAAGGTTCTGACGTCTCACCTGCAGCACGGAGGTCTTTTTTACTTCTTACTTTTTTTTACTGTCTTTTAGTGAGGCCAATAATTCCTTCAAGGTTCTGACGTCTCACCTGCAGCACCAAGGTCTTTTTCACTTCTTACTTTTTTTTACTGTCTTTTAGTAAGGCCAATAATTCCTTCAAGGTTCCGACGTCTCACCTGCAGTACCGAGGTCTTTTTTACTTCTTACTTTTTTTTACTGTCTTTTAGTGAGGCCAATAATTCCTTCAAGGTTCCGACGTCTCACCTGCAGTACCGAGGTCTTTTTTACTTCTTACTTTTTTTTACTGTCTTTTAGTAAGGCCAATAATTCCTTCAAGGTTCCGACGTCTCACCTGCAGTACGGAGGTCTTTTTTACTTCTTACTTTTTTTTACTGTCTTTTAGTGAGGCCAATAATTCCTTCAAGGTTCCGCCGTCTAACCTGCAGCACCAAGGTCTTTTTCACTTCTTACTTTTTTTTACTGTCTTTTAGTAAGGCCAATAATTCCTTCAAGGTTCCGACGTCTCACCTGCAGTACCGAGGTCTTTTTTACTTCTTACTTTTTTTTACTGTCTTTTAGTGAGGCCAATAATTCCTTCAAGGTTCTGACGTCTAACCTGCAGCACCAAGGTCTTTTTCACTTTTTTACTTCTTACTTTTTTTTACTGTCTTTTAGTGAGGCCAATAATTCCTTCAAGGTTGTGACGTCTCACCTGCAGCACGGAGGTCTTCCAGATGTGGTCGATGTGCACACAGTTGACGGAGGACCGGGACACCATGACGCCCGCCTGGTACACCACCTGGTACCAGCGATACTGCTCATGGTGGTCCAGCCAGCCGACGTCCCCGGGGAAGTAGATCAACTCCAACTGAAAATATTGTTCTATATTAATACCCTTGGACTATCCTCTTAACCCCTTCAGCCCCAGTATGTAATTTCCATTGTAATTTGGGTACCATTAGACGTTTTTTAGTGAATATAAGCAATAATTTATAGATAATGTCCTGTTTAGTATGTTTGTCGACTAACTAATTTGGTATATTCAGTTACTTTTCGTAAATTTATGGCTCGACAACATACAGTTTTTTATAGCAAAGGAAAGATCTGGGTGTGAAGGGGTTAAAATATCAATACCCTTGGAATATCCTCTTAAAATATCAATACCCTTGGAATATCCTCTTAAAATATCAATACCCTTGGAATATCCTCTTAAAATATCAATACCTTGGAATATCCTCTTAAAATATCAATACCCTTGGAATATCCTCTTAAAATATCAATACCCTTGGAATATCCTCTTAAAATATCAATACCCTTGGAATATCCTCTTAAAATATCAATACCCTTGGAATATCCTCTTAAAATATCAATACCCTTGGAATATCCTCTTAAAATATCAATACCCTTGGAATATCCTCTTAAAATATCAATACCCTTGGAATATCCTCTTAAAATATCAATACCCTTAGAATATCCTCTTATAATATCAATACCCTTGGAATATCCTCTTAAAATATCAATACCCTTGGAATATCCTCTTAAAATATCAATACCCTTGGAATATCCTCTTAAAATATCAATACCCTTGGAATTAACCCCTTCACGCCCAGATCTTTCCTTTGCTATAAAAAATTGTCTGTTGTTAGCCATAAAATTACAAAAAGTGACTGAATATGCCAAATTAGTTAGTGGAATGGATACTAAACAGGTCATATCTATAAAATATTGCTTATATTCACTAAAAAACGTCTAATGGTACCCAAATTACAATGGAAATTACGTTCTGGGTCTCAAGGGGTTAATATTGTCCTGTACCAATAGGCAATAGCTACCCCTAGAATATCCTCTTGAAATTCTAGTCTCAGTTATGAATAAGATCCTTGTCATAATTGTGATTGTGTTGTTTCATGGGTAAATTTCCAGTTTGACATCGAATTCATTTTGGTGGATGAAACAAATTTTTTTGGGTGAGTTTTGATGTGTTTTGAATTAATGTGCTAACCGTTTCTGTCGCAATTCACTATTTTTTTGGGTGTCTGTGTGATTTGCGACAAAAATTATCGAAAAACAAATTGAACCTAACCTAACCCATACCTAATCTACCCTTTACCTAACCTAAAAAAAATAGTGATTTGCGACAGAAACGGTTAGCAAATTAATTCAAAACACATCAAAACTAACCAGAAAAAAATTGTTTCGTCCACCAAAGTGAATTCGGTGTCAAACTGGAATAATACCGTTTCATGTTCTGTGTCACAAACAAACTGGTCACTAGATTATATATAGATTATGTATATAGATTAGGTTAGATACCTAGATTAGATTAGATAGAATATATAGATTGGATTATATAGATTAGATTAGATAGATTATATAGATTAGATTATATAGATTAGATTAGATAGAATATATAGATTGGATTATATAGATTAGATTAGATAGATTATATAGATTAGATTATATAGATTAGATTAGATAGATTATATAGATTAGATTATATAGATTAGATTAGATAGATTATATAGATTAGATTAGATAGATTAGATTAGATAGATTATATAGATTAGATTAGATAGATTATATAGATTAGATTAGATAGATTAGATTAGATAGATTATATAGATTAGATTATATAGATTAGATTATATAGATTAGATTAGATAGATTAGATTATATAGATTAGATTAGATAGATTATATAGATTAGATTAGATAGATTAGATTAGATAGATTATAGATTACTAAGATTAGATTATATAGATTAGATTAGATAGATTATACAGATTAGATTATATAGCTAAGATTAAATAGATTATAGACACTCACCAAACCTTGATTAATGACATATTCAGCCAAATACACCAGAAACACAGGAATCATGTACTTCATGAGGGAGGGAAGTAAAGCCAGTTTCTGTGTGAATGCCAGAGTGGGAGGCGGCACACTTGACGGCAACATGCTTTCCTCCTCCTCCTCACTGCTCGTGTTATAGTTGAGACAAGGTCGGCGGCATTTTGTTCTCTCCGGATGAGCGAGAATCACCCAGAAACTGCAAAAGGTCACAAGAACATAAGAACATAAGGAAGCTACAAGAGGCTGCAAGACCTACACGTGATAGTTCCTGTTACTTAAACACTACCTACATCAACATTTCATCCCCATCCATGAAGCTGTCTAGCCTCCTTTTAAAGCTCCCTATTGAGTCCGCACTAACTACCTGACAACCGAGTCCGTTACAATCATTTACCACCCTATTTTCCTTTCCCGTTTTCCTAAATTTCTTTTTAAATCTACGACCCTTTTCACTTGAATCTCGTTCATCAGCTGGGTCTAGGTTGACAAAGCAGGCAGAGGTAGAGAGAGAGAGAGAGAGAGAGAGAGAAAAGAGAGAGAGAGAGATAAGGATTAAAAGAGAGGTAGGAGTGATAATTTGTTGGTATAGGAAAGGCGGTTAGTCATTACAGTAGAGTTGAGGAGTGATTACGTCAATAAGAAAGTCTGAGAGGTTGACAGACAATAAGAAGAAAGAGAGAGAGAGAGAGAGAGAGAGAGAGAGGATAAGAGAGAGAGAAAATGGATAGGAAAGGCGGAGGAGTGACAGATAGAGAGAGAGAGAGGATATAACAAGAGATGTGGATGGTATTGTGGATAATAGAAAGGGTAGGAGAAGATAGAGAGTAGAGGAGAGAGAAGTCATTATCCAAGTGGAGATGGTTGACAGACAAATAAGAAGAAAGAGAGAGAGAGAGAGAGAGAGAGAGAGAGAGATTAAATATGTAAATACACAGGAATCACTTTCACGCACTGCTTAACACAAAATGGTATAAGCCCCTTACATAATAGCTGAGAAGTTAAGTACTAAAACCTTCACACATTCATCAATATGTTACTATGGTAGGTACAAGTATTAGGTCACTATTTAACCCCTTCACGCCCAGATCTTTCCTTGGCTATATAAAATTGTCTGTTGTTAGCCATAAAATTTCGAAAAGTTACTGAATATACCAAATTAGTTAGTCGACAGGATACTAAACAGGTCATATCTATAAAATATTGCTTAGTCACAAAAAATCGTCTAATGGTAGCCAAATTACAATGGATATTACATTTTGGGTCTCAGGGGTTAACTATTTCACATGCAAATTATGTAATCAATCTGTTTTTCACTCAACATAAAAGCATAGTATTATATTTTCAACATTGATCACAGCTGGAGTCACCGGTAAATTTCCAGTTTGGTTTGACACCGAATTCACTTTGGTGGATGCAACTATTTTTTTCTGATGTGTGTTTTGATGTGTTTTTGATGTGTTTTGATGTGTTTTGATGTGTTTTGAACTGATCTGCTAACCGTTTCTGTCGCAAACCACTATTTTTTGTGTGTGTGTGTGTGATTTGCGACAAAAATGATTAAAAAAAAAATTGAACCTAACCGAATCTATACCTAACCTAACCTTTACCTAACTAAAAAAAAAATATATATAATAAATAAATAAATAAAATAATTAAGTGATTTGCAACAGAAACGGTTAGCAAACTAATTCAAACACATCAAAACTCACCCCCCCAAAAAATTTCGTCCACCAAAGTGAATTCAGTGTTAAACTGGATATTTACCCATTATACTATCACTGCATCAGCCTTGAAGATAATATGGAAAAGTAGATAAATTAGGAATATGCTGGAGAGTGCATTGCCAGTGGAAGAATCTACCGTAGATAACAGTGAAGTCGCCAGTTCTACGTTTCTTTGTTATTTACAGACGTGTGGTGGCGTTAATAGTTACATTTCTACATCCATGATTTCAGGACAGTTAGAAGGGAGTATCTGGAGAGTCCGTGTCATTTTGTGTCTTCATCTGTGTCATATTAGGGCTATAAATGAACAAATTACAAAAATAAAACCAAGTGGCGACCTCACTATACCTACTACAGTAAAGTCGCCAGCTAGTATTTTAACCCAACAGTTGAGTCGCCACTCTGGAGAATTCAGGTAAATTAGAGGTAAAGTAAAACAAGTCTCTATATATATTAGCTGTGGAAGATGCTTGGATATGTAAAAATTCCTCTGCCAACGTGAAAATAAATTCTATTCAAGTTTGAAAGATCTGGCAAGTCTTGTGTCCTGTCACCCGAAAGGCTATTGTTTACTGTCTGTCATCGCGCGAAGAAAAACGTGAGAAGCAAAATGCGCAACAGTTATATTTGCAGATACAAAGCATAAAACAATGCTGAAACAGGGTAGATTATACAGTCATGATATAAACTACTGTGTAACATCTTCAGTGGCACATAAAAATCAGTAGTAATGCTATAATTCGTAATATTTGGCGCCTGGCGACTTCACTGTAGGTGGCGACTTCACTGTTATCTACGTAGTAAAAATACATAATTTAAGTGAATAAACCAGGTAAGTGCTGACTAATAATATAATGTAACGACAGTAATAATAATGACTATTAACCCCTTCACGCCCAGATCTTTCCATTAATATATAAAATTGTCTGTTGTTAGCCATAAGATTAAAAAAAGTAACTTAAAGTAATCGTCCAGACCATTTCATCATTCCTGATTTAATGCAATCAAATCATAGCCATTAACGAGTATATCAACAATACGTCGTCACTTTTTGTATCCAGTCAGCCGTTTTTAAATAATCCGCAATCAAAATCTGCAAATTCCCCGAGTTTTCAAAATGCTAATTCCCCGAGTTTTCAAAATGCTCTCAAGGTTTGCAGACGCTCAGGCTCGGTGACGTAGCATCAGGGAGGCTCATCATCCCGCGCTGATCAGAGAGGCACGTAAACACAGAGATAAATATAGCACTTGAAGATATTTGAGTGTTTCTGATAATTTTTTTTGCTATATGCCACATGCATGCATCCTTGATGGGTGCAGCAAGACAGCGGTGCCTTTCGAGAAAAGTTTACACACGGAAAGGAGTGGCGTGTGTAGGGTGATACACGCCTATAGTGTGTTGGGGCGAGCAGTTGTGCTGAGAAACGGCACTCCCCCGTAAGACAGTGATTCAGTCCAACACCATACCAGATCAGGTGGCCCTGTTAGACAGGGACGCCAGGACTGGCAGCAGCGGTGGACCACCACGACTGTGAGGCTTTGCCTCTTAACAAGACCAAGTAAACCAAGTAAACCAGTTGTGGAGTGGGCGTGCCCTGTGGTGAGAGACCCTTTGGTGGTGTGGCTGTCACACTTTCTGCCTTCCCGCCCGCATATTTTCCAACTCTATGCTGTAGTTAATGCTAGTATGTGGTTTCCGAGTAATGACGTTTGACTGTAGCTCCAAAACCAACCATAGGATTTTCTCGAAAGTACCTTCATTGTGATTCCCACACACACATGGTTTAACCTTATTTACCAATCCATGTTTTGGAGAAGTGCCAGGTCCTCCTGTTGAACCTCAGGCTCTGCTAACACCTGTTCATCCACCTCGTACTCGGGCTCAAACATATAGGATCCCATGACAATCTGAGGTTCGTTTTCCTCATAGTATACGTGACCAGCGTCATTTCTTTCGGTGTCAGATTGAGCATCGTACTCTAGAGCTGTCATAGCGATAGATTCACTGTCTGACACCGAAGTACAATCGCTCATCATAACATTTGCCGACAGGTGTCAGACAGAGTGTCTGCGGGCGTCCCTGTTCTGACGTCATCAATAACAGTCGTAGCCCTGTTGGAGGGAAGATTTTTTTTTTCGCGCGCTTTTTACAAAAGTCATGTTTTTACGGAAATAAGGCCTGGAAATCAATTATTTTTGGTGGATTAGGTGTTTTGAATTATTCAACATAATTCAGCAAAAAAAAAATTGAGTCTGGACGATTACTTTAATATAGTACCAGATAAGCTAGTGGACAAGGATACTAAACAGGTCATATCTATTAAATATTGCTTATACTCATTTAAATCGTACCCTATCTAAATTACAATGGAAATAATGTTCTGGGTCTCAAGGGGTTAATAAGTAATGACTGAATAATACCGGTTCCCCCACTGACCTGACGGCCATGACCAGCGGCACCACCAGCATGACGAGCACCGAGTCGCGGGGGGAGAGGCCGGCGGAGGTGAACACGGCAAAGCTGGCCGCCCCCAACAACCCGGCCGCTCCTGTGCCCGACGACCAGGTGGACACAACATTCCTGGCCACACAACACACACGGGATTAGCTCGGCAGGTACTTCAACAATGCTATAATGCACATATATTATTTTTCTTTTCTTTCTTTACATCACAAAGGACTGGCCAAGGGCACAACAAAACGAGGTAACACAAAGTCCGCTTAGTTGCCAGTCCCTATAAAGAAGACAGTAAGAGAATAATAAAAAAAAAGAGGGGTGGGCCAATTTAGTATTATAACAACATAATATAACTATAATATAATAACAACAATGTTACTTCATGTGCATATAAAATGTTATCAGTCACTTTCACACAGAATAATTACCTCTGATGATACTTCCTTGTTAAAAGTACAACATTCAAAACAAATTAAGGATAGATTGGGCATCAGAGTTATCATAAGAGGTCACAACAGATCTGTTTCTATAAAATACAACCTTCACTGGCCCTGTGCATTCCAGAGGATAACTACATTCACTTCATCATGGCTACAGGGAATTTCTCAGACAAGTTTGCGTTTGTTGAAGTAATTTAGCAAACGACAAACCGCATATATGCATAAAATTTGTCACACATGTTCTAACAAGATCACACTTTCACAACTGCGAAAATTGCAGTTTGCGGAAGTGATTGTGCAAATGCCCACCACTGAAAATGTGACACCCAAGAAAAAACATAAAGCAGGAATCAAGTGAACAATGGAAAGAAAATAATATGCCTGATTAAAATTTTTCCCAGTATGTTGTAGCATTAATGGTGATAAAATCCTCCTGATAAAGTCACATTTAACACAGTACAAAAGAATCACACTGACTACTACAGGAAAACCTCGTTTATCCGGCACCCTCGGGGGGGGGGGGAGCGCATGCCGGATAACTCATTTTGCCGTTGTTTTGAGAGTTACTCTTATGGAATCGCCCAAAATCCCTTTTTTTTTTTTTTTTTTTTTTTTTTTCCCATCGCAAGGAACTGGCCAAGGGCACAACAAAAATGGGTAACACAAAGTCTGCTTAGTTGCCAGTCCCTATAAAGAAGACAGTCAGAGAATAAAATAAAAAAGAGGGGTGAGCCAATTTGTTCGGGAGGTGTCTTGTTACTCTTCTTTTGAAAAGATATAAGTCATAGGAAAGTGGAAAAATAGAAACAGGAAGAGAGTTCCAGAGTTTATCAGTGAAAAAAAAAAAAAAAAAAAAAAAAAAAAAAAAAAAAAAAAAAAAAAAAAAAGCCTGGGTCGATTAGTGCCGTTGTTTTGAGGCTGCCGTTGTTTTGAATGCCGGTTAAATGAGGTTCTCCTGTATTCTCATAGTCACTATTTTGTACTATATTTACCAACCTACTACTCTCATATTGCCCCTGTACTCACTCATGGTAGTGGGCAGAGTAGGCGAGGAAGGTGGGCTCCCCCAGACCGGCCCCGGCGGCAGCGCAGACCACGCCCAGTATTGCCATGGCTCCTGCTGGTCGCCAGGCCCACCAGGAGGAAGGAGCACAGGCCCATCACCACCACCACACTCACCCGTAGGCTGGCAACAAGGCAAAGGCAGTGTATTACAGACCTGTCTTGAAACTTGGAGCTTGATGGAAATGGGATGAACATAAGAAAATAAGGAAGCTACAAGAGGCCGTGAGACCTACACGTGGTAGTTCCTGTTACTTAATACTACCTACATCCACCTTTTATCTCCATCCATGAAATTGTCTAGCCTCCTTCTAAAGCTCCTTATTGACTCCGACTAACTACCTGACGACTGAGTCCATTCCAATCATTTACCACCCTATTTGTAAACCAGTTTTTCCCTATTTCCTCTTTAAATCTACGCTTTTCCACTTTGAATCCGTTACTTCTTGTTTTACCCTGATTACAAGCCTTAAGAACTTTTCCTACATCGCCTTTACTTACTGTACATGCGGGAAGATGAAGGGTGCCAAGAGCTTGACCAGGAGGGCGGGGATGATGTCAGCCAGCAGGACGGCCCCGGTGCTGACGGTGTTGCAGTCCCGGGGGTTGGTGGTGTTGGTGTCATTGGCTGGTGTCTGCAGGGAAATGGATGTTGACGGTCAGGAGAGGGAAGGTAAAAACTACGATTGACTTTGATAGGGTTTAGTGGTGTGTGTGTGTATTTACCTACTAGTTGTATTTACCTAGTTGTAACATACAGGAAAAGAGCTATGCTCGTACTGTCCCATCTCCAAATCTACTATTATCCAGGTTGCCTTTGAAGTCCTGAATACTTCTTGCATTAATCACTTTTGCATCAAGGTTATTCCAGGCTTCTATGCTTCTATACGGGAAGTTGTATTTTTTAATGTCCCTCTTGCATGTTGTCCTTTTCAATTTCTTCTCATGACCTCTTGTACTTCTATCATCCCACACAAACAGATCTTCTCTAAAAAAAATTCCAGACCCATTGATGCTCTCTCTATACACTGCTATAAAATCTCCCCTTTCTCTTCTTTTCTCAAGAGTTGGGAGTTTCAGTCATGAAAGTCTTTCCTCATACGGTAAATCTCTCAGGCTTGGAGCCATTTTTGTGGCTGCTCTTTGTATTCTCTCAATCTTCCTTATATCCTTCTTTATATGTGGTGACCAAATCACTGCCGCATATTCCAACCTTGGTCGAATCAAAGATGTTATCAATTTCTTAATCATCTCTTCATCCAGATATTTGAATGCCATTCTTATATTCCTCAGCAACTGATATGTATCTCCTGTGATCTTGTTTATATGCTTCCCAGGTGACAAATTGTCACCTGTGTGTGTGACAAATTGTGTGTGTGTGTGTGTGTGTGTGTGTGTGTGTGTGTGTGTGTGTGTGTGTGTGTGTGTGTGTGTGTGTGTGTGTGTGTGTGTGTGTGTATTCATCTAGTTGTATTTTACAGGGCCTGAGCAACGCTCGTATGGCCCCGTCTCCATATCAACATTTATTTCATCATTCATCCTTAGTGTAGTGTTGGCCGAAGCCACCACCCCAGGAGGCGGGTCACAAACCCCCGGCTAACACCCGGTACCCATTCACTGCTGGGTGGACAGGGGCTCGGGTTTTAAGAAGACCGCCCGTCTGTCTTCGCCTCCACTCCGGTGGATGCGAACCCTCGGACTTCCGGTTTGTGAACTGAGGTGGCTAACCTTCCTTAGGAGTTCTGTGTTGTGTGTGTGTGGGGTGTGTGTGTGTGTGTGTGTGTGTGTGTGTGTGTGTGTGTGTGTGTGTGTGTGAAAGAGACAGAGAGAGAGAGTACATAGATGGAGTTGGGAAGAATGTATACAAAATATATGTGCAAAAAATTGTTAATATATTTGTTTAAGCACGAGAATAGGTACAGCCTGATTAAAATGTAATGAAAAAAAGGATATATATGTATATTCACTGTATATAATGTTGATGAAATGCACTTAATCATGAAAATATACAAGTAATGGATTTTGTACATTTCATATATTCACAAGACAAAATTAATATAGGTTTTAATTGTTCATGCTTTAAGAAACACATTTCACACAGGCTGTCGGCATGCACAGCCAACACATTATTCTGTCACAATAGGGCTACATACATAAGAAAATATGAAGAAAAGGAATAAAATACAAAAGTGAAAAAAAATGTGAAAAAAATGTAAAAAAAGTGAAAAATAAATGTGAAAAAAAAAAAATGTGAAAAAAAAATGTGAAAAAAAATAAAATGTGAAAAAAAGGAATAAAATACAAAAGTGAAAAAAAAAATGTGAAAAAAAATAAAATGTGAAAAAAATGTGAAAAAAAATGTAAAAAACTCAATACAGAGCAATGTGCATAGAGGTTATTAAAGAAGGCATAGCAATGAAGATACAAAAGAGAGTTATTATAAAACCTAGTAGGCTTTCAGATGGCTTCAAGATCTTTAGGTTGTCAAGCGGCTCCGAAACAGTAGGAGTAAAAAGGTACGTGGAAAAAAGAAATGTCATCACTATTAACAACGCTCAAATACTGTGAGGAAAAACATTTAGGTATGCATGGAGTTGCCCTTACTGTACAGCCTGCCTAGTTGTATGTGACCCCATGTTATTGGCTGCTGATAGAACACTGAGTCTGAAAACCACATCACTTGAATCACATATAACTAATGATGCCATAAGATTAAACTAAAAAACATGAAACACTCCAATAATTCTACTTATTTCAATCACAAGGAGAAACTACAAACTATAAACAACAACAGACTACAAACCCTAAACAACGACAAACAGTGAATGAGGACAAAAAAAAGAGACCTAAATAAAAGTTAATTGCTGAAAGTAGGTAAGTAAGTTAATAAGTAAGTAGTATATAAGTATGTATGTATGTATAAGTATGTATAAGTATGTTGAGATATTAATGAACATACATGAAGCAAACGATGAAACAATCCTACAATTCTATTTACATATTTCAATCACAAGGAGAAACTAAACAACTACAAACAGTGAATGGGAACAAAATAAACACAGATATAGTCGCCGTACATTAAATTGGCGAAAATTGGGCGCCTTCACTCCCCCCTTCCGAACGAACGGGATTGGCTGAGGTGTTGGGTGTTGGGGCTTTAGGACGAAAATTGGAGTAAGGCATTCTCACCCAACACCCAACACCTCAGGCAATCCCGTGCATTCGGTAGGGGGAAGTGAAGGGGTCCAATTTTTTATAGCTTAACGTGCAGCGACTATAATTAATCGCTGAAAGTTGATACGTAATTCTGTAAATACAAAAAAAAAAGGACGATGTGTCAATGCTTACAATGGAGCCGTTACCCCCGTCATCACCGCCTCCACCACCTCCACTGAAGTCTTGAGAGAGTATGTCATGGGCGGCAGACAGCATGACCACATAGGCAAAGTTGTTGGTGAGCCCTAGCAGCCAGAAAGACAGCAGGTTTCTCCAGTGCTGTCCCTCGCCTGGCAGCACCCCCAGCACCCTCCTCTGTCCTGTCACTACTGGCATGCTGGGACCCCAATGAGGTACAGTCTGCAATACAAAATTTGGTATTATTCCAGATGAACAAAAAACTAATGATACCATAAAATTAAACTCAAAACATGAAACACTCCAATAATTCTACTCATTTTAATCACAAGGAGAAACTACAAACTAAAAACAACAACAAACTACAAACCCTAAACAACGACAAACAATGAATGAGGCAAAAAAAAGATCCCTACATAAAAGTTAATTGCTGAAAGTTGATAAGAATTCACTTTGGTGGATGAAACAATTTCTTTCTGGTGAGTTTTGATGTGTTTTGAATTAATCTGCTAACCGTTTCTGTCGCAATTTAAAAAAAAAAGTTAGGTAAAGGTTAGGTTAGGTTAGGTATAGGTTATGATAGGTAAAGGTTAGGTTAGGTATAAGTTCGGTTAGGTTCAATTTGTTTTTTGTCATTTTTGTTATAAGAAAATAAGATTGCGACAGAAACGGTTACCAGGTTCATTCAAAACACATCAAAACTTACCAGAAAAAAATTGTTTCGACCACCAAAGGAAGTTCGGTGTTCATCTGGATATTTCCCGAAGGTTGAGTCTGGGTGGAAGACGTCCAATAACGATGTGAAATAACGAAATATGAAGAAACTGGTTCACAAATAGGGTTGGTTGAGGGAATTTTTTAGATATATTGAAGTATCATGAACACACATTTATGGGTAGCATCTCACAAACTGACCTGCATGTGACTCCTGTTCCTCGGTGTCACTGTAAGTCCCCACCACTTCAATCTCAGAACTCATGGACATCTATCTGGGCACTGAAACATACACAGTGCATTACACAACAACACAACAAGAATATGTATTACACAACACTTAACCCCTTGAGACCCAGAACGTAATTTCCATTGTAATTTGGCTACCATTACATGCTTTTTAGTGAATATAAGCAATATTTTATAGATATGAACGGTTTAGTATCCTTGTCGACTAGCTAATTTGGTAGATTCAGTTATATTTCGTAATTTTGTGGCTAACAACAGACAATTTTATATAGCCAAGGAAAGATCTGGGCACGAAGGGGTTAAAGGTAAATTTGCAGAAGGAAAGAGATCCCTGCACTTCTCGTCCATTAGAACCAAAATTTGCCAGTCTCAGAAAATGACCGGGTAAATTTCTAGCGTTTTCCCATACTCTCCCCCTTCCCCCCAACAAGCTTGGGGACCTGTGGGTATGCGGGGTTTTTGGGAGGGGAGCAAATAATACGTCGGAAACACGTATTTTTGGAATTATGTAGGGGAACCAACATTCCCTAGATCTAGGGTAATTTCCTTAGATCTAGGAGAATTTACCTAACCAAATAAATTTCAATCTAACCTCTTGGCGGACGGCTCCGTCCCGCTCGATCCCCCGGTAATCTAACCTAACTGTGGAAATTATCCACCAACCACCCACTCAATAATTGGTAGAGTGGTGGTTTTCTTCCCCACCCCCTCTTATGAGGGAGGTATTGTCCGCTCATCAAAGGGGGTGCGTAGGGATGTATATATATAATTATAATGGTAATGGGTATTAATTAAGGTAATTTAAGTAAATGATAAGTGCTGGGATAGAATAATTGAACTTTCCCATTAGTATAAAGCATTTTCACCTTATATTAGCACCTTAATTTGGAGCGACTGGCTATTGGTCGTCGTTATAATATTGCTCCTATCCTGCGTGTATACGTGGCAGGTATTGGTAGGGGTGCCTCGCCGCCACCGACGATTTGACACGTGTAGGTAGGATTTGTGTGGCCGGTCGCCGCCGCTGGCATAGATGTCAGTACACTTCCAGACCTTCGTGAGAGTAACATCTCTTATTAAATATATACGTGCTTGTATATATCAGTACCACTCCAGCCCCCACGGGATTAACATCTCTTCTCTGATTATAGCGAGAAGAACAAATTGTACATACGTTCATTTTATTTAAATTTTTTTTAAACAATAATTTCTATATCGAATACAATATAGTGTTTTCTATAAAGCTTAATATTTCTGGATTATTTATTGTACTATAATGTAACCATACGGATTTGTCCTTATCGACCATACGAATACATCCACCTCCGCACTTCAGCCGGCGAGCTGTCCGCTGATCATTCGATATAAATGCCGCAGTGACGTGTTTGATAGACCACTACCCCACCACAATTCCACCCCCTTACTCATCCACTGATAAGTTGCAGATAGTTATTTACTATACTGATGGGTCAGTTTGTGTCGGGATGAGATAGACGATGGGTTTTGTATAGGTAAGACCTTAAATAAATATGTTTGTGACATAAATTTCCACACTAACCTAGCAGGTGGTTGCCCCCCTCGACCCCGCCCGATACTCTAACTTAACTTCCTTACAAGGGGGCGTTCCTCCCTCCCTTGACCCCCCGGTAACCTGACAAAATTTTACCTTACTTCTTAGCGTGGGGGGTCGACACTCCGGTCATCATTCTGTTTGTGAGGGTCGTCAAGTTTTTTAAAGACCCCTAACTCAAAAACTATGTGGTTGCGACGCATATTTTGTACCCCAGCTAAATATTCCGCATCCCCCCAAGTCCCCAAGCTTGTTTTGGGGAAGAGGGGAGTATGGGCAAACACTAGAATAATACCAATGACCGCGCAGTTCTCGTCCATTATAACCAAATAAGAAGTTACAATGCCGCACCCATATAGCGCACAGCTACTTTCCACAACCATGGGCACTCGTGTAGCAAAGCGGTCCCGCGATCTTGATAATACCTGATTCCCATGTGGTTTCAGATGCCACATTGTGGGGTTTTTTTCAAGACGCGGTGCAGTGTTACCACGCCGGGCGAGTAGTCTCTCTCTCTCCTTCCTTTTCCTTCTCTCTCTCTCTCTCTCTCTCTCTCCTTTTCTCTCTCCTTCCTTCCTTTCCTCTCTCTCTCTTTCTCGTTTTTTCTCTCTCTGAGAGAGTAGAGAGAAATCTCTCTCCAGAGAGCTTTCTCTCTCTCTCTCTCTCTCTCTCTCTGCTCTCTCTCTCTCTCTCCAGATCTCTCTCTCTCTCTCTTCTATCTTCTCTCTCTCTCTCCTCTCTCTCTCTATATAATAATATATTATTAATATATTATTAATACACACACACAAACACAACATCATAGCCAGTAAGTGATATTATCATGAATATTTTCATCGTGTGGAGGATGAAGAGGAGAGAGGAAGAGGAGGAGGGAGAAGAAATAGTAGATGAGAAAGAAAGAAAGGAAAAGGAGAGAAGGAGAGAGAGGAGAGAGAGAGAGAGGAGAGAGAGAGAGAGAGAGAGGAGAGAGAGAGAGAGAGAGAGAGAGAGAGAGAAGAGAGAAATAGGATTAAAAAGAGAGGAGAGCTCTCTCTCTCTCTAGAGAGAGAGAGCTCGATCTAGAGAGACTCTCCTCTCTGAAGTCTCCTCTCCTCGAGAAAAGAGGAGAGAGAGAGAGGCCCTTCTTCGTCCAAAAGAGGAAAGGAAGGAGAGAGAGGGAGAGAGAGAGAGAGAGAGACTACTCGCCCGGCGTGGTAACACTGCACCGTCTTGAAAAAAAAACCACAACGTGGCAACTGAAACCACATGGGAATCAGGTATTATCAAGAACAAGATCGCGGGACCGCTGGAAATTCTTTACAACTCATCCTTCCGGTTTTGACTGAAATGAACTACCCCACTGTGTAGTATGCTTATTGTACTTCACATCTGTAAAGGTTCCAGCGTGCGCTCGGTCTTGGTTAACCCACACGGCCGCTATGAAATATGAGGTGCCTCAAAAAATTCTAAGTCCAGTCAGATCCTGTCCCGAGCGCTTCCTTGCTCGACTGAGCCGCATTACACCCTTGATAAGCTTGATTACAGCTGGCTATGTAGTGCCTGTGTAAGGAACCAGCTGTGCAGATGGTGACTTGTAGCTACTCCAGTATTTTTTAGAGTGTAATAACGAGAAAAACCAAAGGAACTTTTATTTATGTGTGCACCACAAACTCATTTTGTAAACCAAAGATTATTACACTTGCATTAATAAACCTGCCACCTTGGACTACAATATAAAATGTGGTGTTGTCGATAACTACCACTACGTAGTTATGCAAATCACCCCATCACGTAGATTACCATCGGCGCCATTTTACAACCGTCACGGTGTATCTCAATTTTGAAGGTAAGTTGAAAGGACTATTTACTCTTGTAATTATGAAGTCTTTGATGATGTGATTATAATGAGAGGGTTACACTGACTACAATAATTTCACGATTAAGTGAGTGATTAATTTACTGGGGATTTTCCTTAGATGGCCAGGGATTTTCCCCAGATTGCATGATTTTCCCTGTGGCTTTCTCAAGTCTTATCACAACTACGCACGTGGTTCCAGAACATTATTTGGCCTTATTTGAAGGGTTGATATGCGGCCGATTTTTGGCCGAGGTTATTTTGGTAACTTTTAGGGGGTTATAGTGAGGTTAGGTTAGTAACTTTTAGGGGTTATAGTGAGGTTGGGTTAGTAACTTTTAGGGGGTTATAGTGAGGCTAAGTTAGTAACTTTTAGGGGGTTATAGTGAGGTTAGGTTAGTAACTTTTAGGGGGTTATAGTGAGGTTAGGTTAGTAACTTTTAAGGGGTTATAGTGAGGTTAGGTTAGTAACTTTTAGGGGGTTATAGTGAGGCTAAGTTAGTAACTTTTAGGGGGTTATAGGGAGGTTAGGTTAGTAACTTTTAGAGGGTTATAGTGAGGTTAAGTTAGTAACTTTTAGGGGGTTATAGTGGTATCCGTTGATTCGGGCCGCCAGTTGAAACAGGCCGCCTATAGTAGCATGCATACCCAGCAGACAGTATACTTTGTGGTTAAGGTTAGGTTAGGTTAGGTTAGGTATACTTTGTGGTTAAGGTTAGGTTAGGTTAGGTATACTTTGTGGTTAAGGTTAGGTATACTTTGTGGTTAGGGTTAGGTTAGGTATACTTTGTGGTTAAGGTTAGGTTAGGTATACTTTGTGGTTAAGATTAGGTTAGGTATACTTTGTGGTTAAGGTTAGGTTAGGTTTCATTAAAACCTATAAGGTTATGCATAAATGCATGCTTGGTATGCATTTAATATAGGCGGCCTGATTCAACTGGTGGCCCGAATCAACTGTATTCGTTATAGTGAGGTTAGTAACTTTTAGGGGGTTATAGTGAGGTTAGGTTAGTAACTTTTAGGGGGTTATAGTGAGGTTAGGTTAGTAACTTTTAGGAGTTATAGTGAGGTTAGGTTAGTAACTTTCAGGGGGTTATAGTGAGGATAAGTTAGTAATTTTGGGGGGGTTATAGTGAGGTTAGGTTAGTAACTGTTAGGGGTTTTAGTGAGGTTAGGTTAGTAATATTGCGGGGATATAGTGAGGTTAGGTTAGTATTATTAGGGGGTTATAGTGAGGTTAGATTAGCAACCCTTGGGGGCCATGGGGGGCGCAGCCCTTTCTGGCTAGAAAGGTTAGGTTTTTCTTTGACCTCCTATGACCAGCAAGCATGGTGGCCTTATGGAAAACTTGGGTTTTTGGGTAGGGAAGGCAGACACGACTCATTTATTGCTCTCCCAAAATTGTCCAAATCTATACATATATCAATTAAGGAAAATTCCCTAACAATGGGTATCTAGGGAAATCCCTAATTTAGGGAATTCCCAAGATTTTTACATATAGTGACTTTGATGATATTTTGGGGAGCCATAAATCACTTATATTTGCTTCCCCCACCCCAAAAACTCCGTATTCCCGCCAGTTCCCCAGGCTTGTTGGCTATAGGGGGAAGAAGAAAAAGATAGGGGTGAAGGACTTCTTCTAAAGATTTACCGAGACTTGCAAATAATGTGCAAATGTATCCTGAAATGGTTGGTAAAGGGCGGAGAGTAATAATCAATTAATCACCTTGTTGTTGTTGTTGAGAGTTAACAAGTGTTAACGAAGGAGACAAAGTGGAAGAGGACCTATGAAGCGATACTAAAAGCGCAAAGGTCACAAAGATGTTGAAGGGCAGTGATGTCGAAATCGACGATATTCGCCCTGGATTACACCTGTGAATTAATCACAGTCGCGAGAGTTGATTAGTCTTCCTCAGTAGGGCACAGGTGAGGCGGATGACGGTGGGGCGTCGTGATGGGTGGAGTCCCCGGGCCGGTGGACGTAATAATCACCTTACAGAGAGTCCCTGGCTGCTGCTATCCCTGCTGTGTTGTTGTTATCACGTGGGCTCTGTGCCTCTGTCTGGGTCTTGGTCTGAGGGAGTTTGCCTTCTCAGCTGAATCACTGTCATCAGTCTTGTGTTACTGTGTTTCCTATTCTATGGTAGTTATGATACATTACAGAGAGTCAGTCAATCATTAGGGCATATTATATTTCGTCCTGTATATTAGGATCATATTATATTTTGAAAATAAAATAAATATTGTCACTGTCAAACGCAAGATGCAAGAACATGTTACGGTAGACATGCCGTTGAAGAGGCTTCAGCAAGAGAAAAGAAAAAAACAAGAATATGAGCGGAGACTAGTGACTAGTCGTGAGTACAAGTATTAGTTGAAATAGTATTACTTGTATGTATTGGGCTACCTGGTGTTGAAATCCGCTACTTTTGAAATGTGTTTACATTACTTTTCATCATAAAAATCTGGCAACTCTGCTGTACGTTACTTTTCATCATAAAAATGTGGCAACTCTGCTGTCTGGTGAGCGGCGTCGGCGAGTCAGCTGCTGCCAGACGTGCCAGACACCAGTGTCAGATTTTCAGTGTTTGTATCTACCGCGGTGAGTAGGGACGTGAACCCTCAGCATCCACACTCTCATGTCGTTGTGGTGCATGGAACACTTCACTTCTCATCATTGAACGTAACACACCACCACCGTTGCCCCTCCGTCACGAAGCCGTCACCATGCACTGACGACCACGGGTAATCGCCGTCGCTGCCACTCTGACAAACCCGAGGACGAGTGATTACCCTTCCTGAACCCTTCTGCCGGGGACACACACAAGACGTCCTGTTCCTCACCCCTGTTTTGCCGTGCTGGGGTGAACAAACTACAAACTGACAGGCAAAGATAGTTCTGTTCTTCATTCCTGTTCTGTTCTTCACCCCTGTTCTGCCGTGCTGGGGTGAACAAACCACAAATTGACAGGCAAAGATACAGGCGATTACCACGTCCTAAACCCTTCTGTGGCACATCAGCTG